>QXTE01000015.1:1086143-1384420 GCA_003942145.1 Platysternon megacephalum
AAACACCACAGTACTTTTCACATGTGTAACGCCTTCCACCAAAAGAACCTCAAAGTGCTCTACAAATGAGCAAAGTTCTTTACTTAATAATTAACCCTCCCACTACCTGTACAATAAGGTAAGTAAATATCATTATCTCTATTTTACAGGTAGGGGCATAGAACAGTAAAATAATTTGCCCAAAGTTACACAAGGGATCAAAGACAGAAGTGGGAATATAACTCAGAATACTAACTCTCCATTGTGCTCTATAATTTTGACAACATATCTACTTTCTCATATGATGCTCACACATAACATAGTGATGAGACCAATATAAATACCTACTTTAGTATAGATACCATGGGTTGCGATTCCAATCTGTCTATGGGGTTAGGATGCACATTAATTTGAATGAGTATTGGGCATCCAAATCCCCTCAGTAGCTGGAAAATCAAGGCTCATTAATAAAAGAAATTATTCTCACAGTGTGGCACCTTAGAGACTAACGAATTTATTTGAGCATAAGCTTTCGTGGGCTACAGCCTACTTCATCGGATGCATAGAATGGAACACACAGAAAGAAGATATTTATACATACAGAGAACATAAAAAGGTACTCCCACCTTTTTATGTTCTCTGTATGTATAAATATCTTCTTTCTGTGTGTTCCATTCTATGCATCCGATGAAGTAGGCTGTAGCCCACGAAAGCTTATGCTCAAATAAATTCGTTAGTCTCTAAGGTCCCACTCTGTGAGAATAATTTCTTTTATTAATGAGCCTTGATTTTCCAGCTACTGAGGGGATTTGGATGCCCAATACTCATTCAAATTAATGTGCATCCTAACCCCATAGACAGATTGGAATCGCAACCCATGGTATCTATACTAAAGTAGGTATTTATATTGGTCTCATCACTATGTTATGTGTGAGCATCATATGAGAAAGTAGATATGTTGTCAAAATTATAGAGCACAATGGAGAGTTAGTATTCTGAGTTATATTCCCACTTCTGTCTTTGATCCCTTGTGTAACTTTGGGCAAATTATTTTACTGTTCTATGCCCCTACCTGTAAAATAGAGATAATGATATTTACTTACCTTATTGTACAGGTAGTGGGAGGGTTAATTATTAAGTAAAGAACTTTGCTCATTTGTAGAGCACTTTGAGGTTCTTTTGGTGGAAGGCGTTACACATGTGAAAAGTACTGTGGTGTTTATGCTTTGTCATCCATCAAAGTTGACACCCTCTGTGATGTTGTGATAATTGAACCTAAAAATGTACCTCGTTAGTTCAACTGTAAAACGTGAGTATACATTCATAAGATGTCACAATAACTTATAATGACTTATGACTTATAAATGTTGATGTGGAAAGGTACGAAAGAGAGACAGAGAGAATGAATTAGTCCAAACAAAAAGGCCTATTGCTATAACTGATGAACTGTATCAAGATCATGTGAAGCAAATTTGGTGTGTTGGAAACTAGGCCTAATTGTTGGACAAAATAGTGAGGTGATGGGCTATTCTACCCATCACTCCCTTTTGAGGTCCTTTAAAGACAGAGACTTTGGGGAGAAAAATTGACTTACCAGAGTGAGCTTCACCATCATGACTGACACCCCCACCGTCTCCTGGTACCTCAGGCCTTTGTCATCCTGATCCTGAGAGATGTCCTGACCAGACTGGGCCAGAAAGAGGGACACAGCTTAAATCACCACCTCTACCAGCTCCATCTAAATCCCAAACACCACCTGGGATAAAATGGGAATCGGACTTTAAGAAAAACAGCAACAATAATAGGTCCAGCCCATCTCTCTACAGCTAAAGGGAAAGGGAACAAGGGTTGTTAAAATGAAAATCTTAATATTTTCCCTTCCTTTCTTTATCTTTAATAAAAGGATAAAATGCTTTTAATGGCGCGTTTGCCATGGTACTAAGCAGACTGAGGCCTCTGTATACCAAATCCCAAATCTTGTTTAACATTGTTTAATGTTGGACAGTGAGTGGGTAATATTAAACACCTTTGGCCCATATATTTCATCTAAATTAATACAACCGTGACCTTATACAATAATAGTAATATGTAGTTCTTATATAGTGCTTTTCATCAGTAGATCTCAAAGCATTTCACAATCTTTAATGTATTTATCCTCACAACACTCCTCTGAGGTAGGGCATTATTATTCCCCTTTTTATAGACAGGGAACTGAGGCACAAAGATGCTAAGTGACTTGCTTAAGGTCCCAAAGGAAGTCTGTGGTGGAGCTAGGAATTGAACCTGGGTCTCCCAAGTAATTTAGTTTACCCCATGCCTCAGTTTCCCATCATTAAAATGGAGATTATACTTCTCCACCTCACAGGATTTTGTAAGGATAAAATCCACAAAGTGCTCACATATAATTATGGTGATGAGAGCCTGTCAGGGTTCCTTCCCCACTCTGAACTCTAGGGTACAGATGTGGGGACCCGCATGAAAGCCCCCTAAGCTTATTTCTACCAGCTTAGGTTAAAACCTGGTACGCTGCCACCACCAAGTGATTTAACAAGAAACAGGGAAAGGACCACTTGGAATTCCTCTTTCCCCAAAATATCCCCCCAAGCCCTTATATCCCCTTTCCTGGGGAGGCTTGAGAATAATATCCTAACCAATTGGTACGAAGTGATCAAAGACCCAAACCCCTGGGTCTTTGGACAATGGAAAAATCAGTCAGGTTCTTAAAAGAAGGATTTTATTAAAAAGAAAATGTAAAAATCATCTCTGTAAAATCGGGATGGAAAATAACTTTACAGGGTAATCAGATTCAGAGAGCCCAGAGGAACCCCCTCTAGCCTTAGTTTCAAAGTTACAACAAAACACGGATAAACTTCCCTCTAGCAAAGGTAAAATTCACAAGTTGAGAAAACAAAGATAAATTAATACGCCTTACCTGGCTGTTACTTACAAGTTTGAAATATGAGAGACTTGTTCAGAAAGATTTGGAGAACATGGATTGATGTCCAGTCCCTCTTAGTCCCAAGAGCGAACACCACCAAAACAAAGAGCACAAACAAAAGCCTCCCCCCCACCCTAAGATTTGAAAGTATCTTGTCCCCTTATTGGTCCTTTGGGTCAGGTGTCAGCCAGGTTACCTGAGCTTCTTAACCCTTTACAGGTAAAAGGATTTTGGTGCCTCTGGCCAGGATGGATTTTATAGTATTATATACAGGAGGGTTGTTACCCTTCCCTTTATAGTTATGACAGAGCCATACAAATAGGTAGGGTAGACAGATAGGAAATGGTTTGATTTAGTTCCAGTTTCAGGTATCTGTTCAGGCTGGGTAGTATGTATTAAGTGCCATAGAATAGATAAGAGAGCCTGGAAGATGAAAAGCATTATACAAATGTTAAGTATTATTATTATTTGCCTGAACCTATTTATACCCATCCTTAATAAATAATATCAAATCTGCTAAAAGAATAAACAAAATAAACCTCCCTCAACCCAACAGAACTGAAACTTTAATTAACAAAAGTGCTGTACAGAATGCTTGATAGTTGCACAATAACCCTCACTAAAATCAATGCTGGGCTGTGGGATTGAAGTTTTGTGAACCCTAAATTGAACCCCATCATCTCTGGAATTGGCACTCTCACTGAAGGACTATCCAGATATGTGGACTCTCTACTCAGACCCTACGCCACCAGCACTCCCAGCTACCTCCGTGACACCACTGATTTCCTGAGAAAACTACAATGCATTGGTGATCTTCCAGAAAACACCATCCTAGCGACCATGGATGTGGAGGCTCTCTACACAAACATCCCACACACAGATGGAATACAAGCTGTCAGGAACAGTAGCCCTAATGATGACACAGCACAACTGGTTGCTGAGCTCTGTGACTTTATCCTCACACACAATTATTTCAAATTTGGTGACAATATATACCTCCAGACCAGTGGCACCTCTATGGGCCCTGGCTGACCTGGAACAACGCTTCCTCAGCTCTCGTCCACTCACGCCCCTCTCTACCTACACTACATTGATGACATCTTCATCATCTGGACCCATGGGAAGACTCTGGAAGAATTCCACCACGATTTCAACAGCTTCCACCCCACCATCAACCTCAGCCTGGACCAATTTACACGGGAGGTCCACTTCCTAGACACCACAGTACAAATAAGTGACGGTCACGTTAACACCACCCTATACTGAAAACCCACCGACTGCTACGCCTACCTTCATGCCTCCAGCTTCCATCCCGGACACACCACATGATCCATTGTCTACAACCAAGCACTGAGGTACAACCGCATTTGCTCCAACCCCTCAGACAGAGACCAACACCTACAAGATCTTCACTAAGCATTCTCAAAACTACGATACCCGCACGAGGAAATAAGGAAACAAATCAACAGACCCAGACGTGGACCCAGAAGCCTCCTGCTGCAAGACAAGCCCAAGAAACAAACCAACAGAACTCCACTGGCCATCACCTACAGTCCTCAGCTTAAACCTCTCCAATGCATCATCAGTGATCTACAACCCATCCTGGACAATGATCCCTCGCTTTCACAGACCTTGGGAGGAAGGCCAGTCCTCGCCCACAGACAACCTGCCAACCTTAAGTATATTCTCACCAGCAACCACACAACGCACCATAACAACTCTAACTCAGGAACCAATCCATGCAACAAACCTCAATGCCAACTCTGCCCACGTATCTACACCAGCGACACCATCACAGGACCTAACCAGATCAGCTACAACATCACCGGTTCAATCACCTGCACATCCACCAATGTTATATACGCCATCATGTGCCAGCAATGCCCCTCTGCTACTATGTACATCGGCCAAACTGGACAGTCCCTACGTAAAAGGATAAATGGACACAAGTCAGATATTAGGAATGGCAATATACAAAAACCTGTAGGAGAACACTTCAACCTTCCTGGCCACACAATAGCAGATTTTAAGGTAGCCATCCTACAGCAAAAAAACTTCAGGACCAGACTTCAAAGAGAAACTGCTGAGCTTCAGTTCATTTGCAAATTTGACACCATCAGATCAGGATTAAACAAAGACTGTGAATGGCTAGCCAACTACAAAAGCAGTTTCTCCTCCCTTGGTGTTCACATCTCAACTGCTAGAAGAGGGCCTCACCCTCCCTGATTGAACTAACCTCGTTATCTCCAGACTGATTCTTGCCTGCATATTTATACCTGCCTCTGGAAATTTCCATTACATGCATCTGACGAAGTGGGTATTCACCCACAAAAGCTTATGCTCCAATACATCTGTTAGTCTATAAGGTGCCATAGGACTCTTTGTTGCTTTTTACAGATCCAGACTAACACGGCTACCCCTCTGATACCTAAATTGTTGCAGTTTGAGGATGTGCTTTGCTTTAATTGGGGGAGAGTACATGAAAGACTGGCTTGTGTGTATGTGTACTATTGACCTTTACTGAAACGAATATGTCAGACTTACTCATATGCATAAGAGTTCCTTCTCCTGGCTGCACTGGTGGAACTGCTGCTGAGTTAATTGAGTAGAGGCTTGTGTTTTTGGAGCTAAATGGCACAAGTTCTATTGTGGAAGCTGCATCCAAGTGCTTGGCCTGTGCTCAGGGTGTTTGCATATGACTAATTTGTTCCACTTAGTAAGATGTGAAACAGCATATGTCATATTTTGAACCTTTGATCTAAATGAAGAAAACAACGACTAATTCATTGTTTCAGACAACAAACTTCTGACACTGAAAAGGAAAAAAAGTAACAAAGCCAAAAAAGAGAATGAAGAATTATATTCAAGTTGCAATACTTGATCTGGACGACTGTTGCTTGTAGAGTGGGGGCCACTGCCTAATCGCCTGGCACAGGACAACTGTGCTGTTAATCTTATGTGATCCATTTGTGTTTTGGAGATTACATCAGATTTTACCATGGCACAGTACATTATAGAATAATAAAAGCACAAATACATCACATTACAAGGAATCAACTGTATGAAAAATACATGACAGCATTTATTTTTAGGGAACAGTGATTAAGAATATCTTATTCATGGACTAAAATCATACATTTTATAATAGTATATGATCCTTTGTGTGATGATAGTCTGATATTTTAGCAATGTCCTAAATTGTCATGATACAGGANACAAAGCACTCCCAAAGCAAACTGATCAAACAAGCAATCAAACAATCCTTGCGAAACTCCGGTAAGTTGTGAAGTAGCTTCTACCCTGATCTGGAGAGACTACTTTTAGAAATGAGAGGAGTTTTCCAATCATCATTCTTTTAGCTTCTGTGCTGCGACTGCCAACAAAGTCATCAATTAATATCTACTTGATGGTGGTTTCTGTGATGCAGACACCATTGTAAATCCTAAGTAATTCCACTGACTTTAGGGAGCTACTCTGGATTTACACAGAATCTTATCTTCTATATATCCCAATTCCTTGAGCCATACAGTGCATTCTGGTATCCTTGATTTAATAGATGGTGATTGTGAGATATCATGAGGAATATTTCATTGATGATGTAGGTAAGGATTTTGTAACTAGAAAACAGATTTTCAAGGAATTACTTAGTTATTTTGCCAGGTTAAAAACTTGAGAGGTCTTAGGTAAAATTGAGTGTAACACGGCTACCCCTCTGATACTTGGAGCCTGGCAGAGTTACTGCAGCATATCGTGAGATCAGAAAAATACAGTTTGTTCCAGTTATGCAATAACCATGAAACTAGAGAACTTATTGAACAGCGAGTGGTACAAAAAGCATGTAGGGGGAAGTCATCTAATGCTAGGATCCGGGAGCGATTCTAATAGTCAGGGATATATTTGGATGTAGTGGAGTTTTGTGAGCCTTGCACTGAATGTCAATTAACAACATCACCATAGGTGACAGAGAGTTACATTAATACCCCTCTGGATGATGGAAGTGGTTGGTTGGTTGGTTTTGTTTTTAAAATAGTAAGTCGGGGAGCTTCTGTACATGTGATATACTTTTAGTGTGTGTGATAAATACAACCACTTACACCCTTGGGATAATTAACAATACAATTGTTATACTTTATATGCAAATTAACTCCTCTTAGACCTCTACATGAAAGTGGCATGGTAAAAATCTAACTACTAACCTGAGAAGTCTTCTTTATAGAATGAAAGTGCTTAAGTTTTTGGGTCACTGAATCAAACTGAGAGATAAAATATGTTGTTGTTTTTTAATAAACTTTACACAGAAAAGAGTGAAGGGGTATATTTAATTTTGTTCTGACTTGGATGTGGTGGATTTGCTCTTCTTTAGAGCAGCGGTAGAAAGTGGTGGGTGTTTGGTGACTGTATATAGAGGGTAAGTTGTGAAGATGTGTAGGAATATAGGTTTTGGAGGGATAGATATTTGTTCTATTTGTATATGAAAGGTAAGAGACAAGATGTTAGCTTAAAAACTCCAGTAGCTTTCCAGCACATCTCTACTCCTCTAGAGCTTATATATTCTGCCAGGGTCCCTTCATTAGAACTTCTGATGAAGTTTTCTTAACTTTGCCAGGGACCCTGCAGAGAACTACTAGAGCATATGGCTGAGGATATGGGCTTGAAGCCTGCCACAGACAATAAGGTAATTGGGGATTGAGTTATGTAAAGGATTTAAGTCTTCAAACTCTCATGTACCCTCCTCGTTCTGTTCAGAATTTCTTAAACTACCAAAGGGAGGTGCACAGTTGTAAACACCATGGTGCTCTCATAAGTTTGTAAACAATATAGCATGTTAACACAAAAAAAATTATGAAAACAGACACAGACATCAGTCCTTAGGAATTATAGGATAAGCCAATGTGCAGTTTCCAGACTAAAGTGTTTTTGAGATATGATGCTGCAAAATGTTTTAGGGGAATTTTGCAAAAATGAAAACCTACAGTTTCAGACTTGACAAGTACCTGATCCAATTAACCACAAAATTCTAGAATTTTCCTCTGGCAGAAATAATTTAGGCAGGTTGATTTAGTTTGGGCAAAGTTAGTGATTGTGGGGGGAGCAGGAAATTTGTGAAAATTGTGTTTATAATGAAAAACTATTTAAAGCTCTGGCTCCATAATTTTTTTAATGCTGTTTACAGGTTGTTCTTCGTGACATTGACATCTCACTGTGAAAACTTTCACGCTGTTGGACTACACACGGTGGGTACAGTATTTCTTTAAGACACACATTATCTTAGTTCTAAATGCATGAATGTACACAACCATAAAACAATCTGTTTTAATTTTTCTATTTATAGTCACTACCAAACCTTGTAGTTCAATCCTACAGTTATCTCAATTTTTGCCTGTAGTCAGATCTGTTTGTATTTTTAAATGTTTTTCAGACTCCAAGAGTTGCATGTCTAGCATCTCTTTTTTATATATTTTTGCAGTGGGCTGCCCTGGAAGTGATTCTTAAACTGGAGAAGGTATTGTTTTGGAGTTTTTATTTTAAATTATTATTCTTACAATGATTTTTTTCTTGACTATCTTTGAGAAATAGAGGGGAAGTTATTACTCTTCTATATAGGCTGTTCAAAATACACAAACACATGAGGGGATGGTAATATGTATGGGGAAAATGTCTCCATCAGGAAGTTAACCCCTGCTAAACCCATCTGACATCACCAAAGGCTCTTATTAAGCACCAGAGGTAAGAGATAGTAATGACTTAATGTACAGAAGTTTTTAATTACATATAAGTAAGGGCTTTTTTCTTCCTTACTTGAGAAAAAATAAATTGAAAAACACTGAAAAAATGTCCTGGTCCATACAATCCAAACATTTACAGTATGAATACAAGAGTTTGGATTGGGTCTGTTTTATATGCTCTGTGCTAGCCAATGACATCTGACGGGCTGGGCTTGAGACTGCTATTGGTGTTTACTATAGGGTGTGACTAGATTCTGGAAGTATGTGTTGTTTTCCTTGGTATGACAAGTGACATATTTTAGTCCTTTGGCTGTTGCTGTCAGAGTACACAAGGCTCTTAGTTCTGGGGATGTCAATGGGCCATGTGGATGGTGACGTTCCTTCTTTTGTCAGATAATTTTTTGGGAACCACAAAGATTTAAATTTCAGTTGGGAAGGGAGACAGCCCTAGTTTCAGCCCTGTGTTGTGGCCAAATCTGGTGTAGAATATTGCAGTACAGCCTTTGTTCTCCAAGGTTACCAGAGGCAGTGTGATTCCAGGAGACTGAGAACAAGCAAACTTTTTAAGGTTGAAGGAGAGCTATGAACCTGGCTACCATGACAATCAGTGTCACTCTCTCTTTAGATTCATTATATACATATTCACATACACGTATACATACATTATTATTTATTTTATTTATTAGTGTTGCCTGGAATGATCTATTCACTCCGCTACAGCCATACTCTAGCACATGTATTCTCCATCTTCTGCATACATGCATTATTGATACTGAGAATTAAGTGCGTGAATTGAAGAAAAAACATAACTCTTGTATTTTAATATGGTTGTTAGGTTTTTGATAACCACAGCTTTCCTTCGCCCCTGATTTATTATTTACCTGCTCTATGTCAGTTTGACTTCTCTACTGATTATAATTCTGGTTCATGATTTTTCAGTCACAAGTCTCTCTGATCCTCTTTGTAGAATTTTAATGCCTTGTGTTTGCTTAAGCCCTTAGTTACCCTGCAGACCAGTGTTGTGCATCCAGGATGAGCATCTCTAGCACTGCTTAGAATGCTTTCTGTTGGGTTACATGGGATTTTCTTTTTATTGTTGTGTAGGCTTGAGAAAACAGAAGTGAATGAAGGAATTTCTTGTGATTTTAAAGAAAATATTTCTCTGATTTGAGTGCTGTCTTATTAGTAAAATTGATATTATTTAGCATTTATTGTGTATAATGCTTTATGTTTTCAAAGTGCTGTGCATACAACTAATTAATCATTACAACATACTTGGGAAGTAATTATGGTGAGCATTATTTTCATTTTACAGGTGTGTAAAATGTGACACAGAAAGGCTAAGGGCTTGACTTACAACAGTGCTGATGGCCCACAATTCCAGCCAAAATGTTTTCCCACCTTATAGGATCACTTCTTCCTGTGTGAGGCTGCTGCCAAAACCAATGTCCAATTCCATATATTGACAAAAGAATATGTCATATCCTCCTTCCTCCTCAAACCTCCTGGTATATCTTTGTTGCCATTGTTAAGTTTTTCCTTCTAGGGATATGATAGCCAGCTGCAGTATTGTTCTGACGAACCAGTATTTCCTTACATATAACCACAAATACACTGATCCCTTAGAGTGAAAGACCAAAAATGGTACTGGCTTCTCCTACAAAGAAGGTTCCAGGATGAGCAGTACCTTTGACCCCTCACTCAGGCTCTCCTTGGGCACCCCTTCCAACTGCTAAGCCCATGCCTATATTTCTCTTAGGGTGGAATCCTACATTCATCTCACTCTTAGACTTCGTTTACACTAGCACTTTTGTCAGCAAAACTTTTGTCAGTCAGCGGTGTAAAAAACCCACACCCCAACCGACATACATTTCACCAACAAAAGCGCCGGTACGGACAGTGCTATGTCGGCAGGAGATGCTCTCCTGCTGACATAGCTACCACTGCTCATTGGGGGTAGTTTAATTATGCCAGCAGGAAAGTTCTCTTCTGCCAGCATAGAGTGGCTATACAGGAGACCTTACAGCAGTGCAGCTGCACTGGTACAGTTGTGCTGCTGTAAGGTCCATACTGTAGACATAGCCTTAGACAGAGTCTCTGGTCATACAGCACCCCTGTTCACCAACCATGAGTCCTCAGCAGGACCAGCTGAGTTTTGGTCCGTCCTATACACTTCTCTCTGGAAGCTGTGAACAGTTTGAAAGGGCAGTGACAGAGAACAGCTTGTTCAAAACAAAATACCACTTATTTTTCCATAGGAATGTAACAAACAGAGAGGAAAAACATTAAAACAAGAAAATCCTAACACATTGTTTTACCTAAGCTTAGCATTTCCCTCAGGCAGTTAAGCAGGACCAATTCAGTCTTGGTACCCACCTCCGCCCCTGTTCTCCTGTGGACCAAGTAACAGCTTGCTTCTCTTCAGACCCTCTGTGTTTCCTGTCTTTTCAGAGGCTCAGCTTTGAACTGCTTTCAAGCTCTTTGTTTAATAATTCCCATCTTAATCCCAGACTGGGACTTTCCCTCTGCCTCCTGGGATAAACCAGAGTCCTGATTCCATATCACTAGAGGTAAACATCAAAGCAATTAGCACCTACATTGGCCATCCAAGTACCAGAAATTGGGGCTGGCTACAATCACTAAGTTTAGTTCTGCAAACCAAAGCTAACTAAGACTGATTTAAGCATTTAGCCAGCAACACAATAACCACCAAACCTACAGATAAAAGTAATTCAGTTAATACAGAAAACTCCCACGTTCTTCACTGTCATAAATTGTTAAAGTCCCTCCATACTTGTTTTACATTATATGGTCATGAGTTTGTCTCCATCAAGAACAGCAAGAGGTTTGTTGTCCAACAGTCTTCTCATTAAACAAAAGTCTGTCGTATATATGTGTTTGAAAGCACTAGGCATCTCATTCTCCCTTCAAGGCTCTGCATAAGTCTACTTCTGCCTACTTCTCTGCTCTGATTTCTGCCAGTCATACCATCTTCCATACTGGTTCCTCCCCTGCTCAGCACCTCCCAGGAGACTCTCAGCACCTTGCAGTATTAGGCTCTAAAGCCAAGGACCCCTGAGACTATACCAAGTTTGACATGCAGAGGGGTTGTATGTAATAGCTTTTAAAATGTCAAAAAAAAATGAAGTTTGGTTTACAAACTGGGCAATTCTGTGAGGTGAATGAGAGGTGGTTGGATTTTAAATCTTTTGCCATGTCTTTAAAACAAAGGATCTTAAGGCTTTTTGATTCTGTTAGCTTTCCTTTCTTGTGTTAGCATTACAAATCATAACAGTCCATGCTGATGATGGGTTCTGCTCGATAACAATCCAAAGCAGTGCGGACCACCGCATGTTCATTTTCATAATCTGAGTCAGATGCCACCAGCAGAAGGTTGATTTTCTTTTTTGGTGGTTCGGGTTCTGTAGGTTCCGCATCAGAGTGTTGCTCTTTTAAGACTTCTGAAAGCATGCTCCACTCCTCATCCCTCTCAGATTTTGGAAGGCACTTCATATTCTTAAACCTTGAGTCAAGTGCTGTAACTATCTTTAGAAATCTCACATTGGTACCTTCTTTGCATTTTGTCAGATCTTCAGCAAAAGTGTTCTTAAAATGAACAATATGTGCTGAGTCATCATCCAAGACTACTATAGCATGAAATATATGGCAGAATGCGGGTAAAATAGAGCCGGAGATATACAATTCTCCCCCAAGGAGTTCAGTCACAAATGTAATTAATGCATTATTTTTTTAACGAGCGTCATCAGCATGGAAGCATGTCCTCTGGAATGGTGGCCAAAGCATGAAGATATGTTTAGCATATCTGGCATGTATATACCTTGCAAATAAGAAGTGGGCAACATTATCTCCAGTAAATGTAAACAAACTTGTTTGTCTTAGCGATTGGCTGAACAAGTAGTACTGAGTGGACTTGTAGGCTGTAAAGTTTTGCATTGTTTTGTTTTTGAGTACAGTTATGTAACAAAAAAAAATCTACATTTGTAAGTTGCATTTTCATGATAAAGAGATAACACTACTGCACTTGTATGGGGTGAATTGAAAAATACTATTTCTTTTATTTATCATTTTTACAGTGTAAATATTTGTAATAAAAATAATAATATAAAGTGAGCAGTATACACTTTGTATTCTATGTTGTAATTGAAATCAATATATTTGAAAGTGTAGAAGAACATCCAAAAATATTTAATACATTTAAATTGGTATTCTATTGTTTAACAGTGCAATTAAAACTGTGATTAATCGTGATTAATTTTTTTGAGTTAATCACGTGAGTTAACTGCGATTAATCGACAGCCCTAGTAAAAAATCTTTCAGGCAATCTCCCTCCTAACAGAAAATTTTTAAAAAATCTTCTTTCTTTGCAGGAGCAAGTAATCAAATCGTAGTTTACTACAAAGCCTTCTCTAGCTTTATTGATAAATTAAACTATTGCTTACCTTTTAGGAAAAATAACTGCCTTTAAACTATATGACTGCAATCATATCTTGCCAGATTTACTCTCCCTTTTAAATCATGTCAATTCATGTCCAGCAGCAATAGTTGTTACTGCTGCTAAAAGATTGTAAGGCTCAAACATTGCTATACTACCCTCTTTGGCTTGGCTGAAAAATTGAACTGTTGCTTGCTTTTCTGCAAAGAGAACTGCCTTTGAACAGCCTGATTGTAACTAAAAAACCCCTAATCCTGTCTATCCTCGTAGATAGGGTGACCAGACATCCCATTTTAAAGGGACAGTTCCGTGTTTAAGCCCTCCTACAGGTGTCCTGACTTTTTCTTAAAAACGGGCAAATTGTCCGGTATTTTCTGTCCTCCCCCCATTAATACTGGCGGGTCCTGCTGCTGGCCGGATCCCTGCTCGCCCTCCCACCAGTGGTGAGTGGGGGAGGTCCCATGGCTGACAATGGAGGTGGGTGTGCAAGGCTGGTGGTGGGATGAAGCTGCAGCGTGCAGGTCCAGCCACTCCCCCTCATGGTCCATCAGTGCAGCCCCTGCTGCGTGCCAGCTCTTGGCCAGCAGGGTCCTGCCCCCTGGCCCGTTTCTGGCCAACACTGACTGCGTGCTGCGAGCTGTCGTGGCTGGTGAGTGTGGGCAGGCGCCAGGCAGCGGCCAGTTATGTGTCACCTCTGCTGCCCACCCATCAGCCCTTTACATGCTCCCCCTCTCACTGTCCTCTCCCTGCTTTGCCCCTTTGCCCCTCCCCCCTGCTGTTCCTCCATATCGCTACTGGCAGGGCGCATCCTGCTCCCAGCGCTGTGCGGAGAACCAGCCCCCGGTCGGAGCATTCAGCTCACCAACAGCCTGGCCGGCAGGCTCCTTCCCCCCACTGCCTCTGGCTGGTCTGGTGCCCTGGGAAAGCCCAAGACCCCCCAGCCTGGGGTGCTGGACAGGAGGAACCGAGCTCTGCATGTGCCAAAGCCCTGCACAGCACTGGCACAGGGAAGCCTCTCCACCCCTCAGCTAAGCTCTGGAGTGGGCAGCAGGTTACAGCCTGTTCATGCGCTGAGCCTGCAGGCTCCACAGCAGCTCCCTGGGCTGCTTAGCACCATCTCCACCCCCTGCCCTCCCATACCCTTGCTCCTGCCCCAGGACGTGCAGAGCTGCTCCATCCTCCCCTGCTGAGCCACATTGCCCATTGCCGGGTTCACTGAAGCCCCTGTAGTCCAGTTAAATGCATCCTTAGGGCTTAACCGCTTCCTGCCCATACTGTAAACGGGGGGAGGGGGGGAACTGCCTTTCGACACTGTGCGGGCAGGAAGGGACAAGCTGCTTCCAGACACTGAGTGTGTAGCGGGAGGAGAAGAAGAGGTGAGCTCTGCAAAGACACAGGCCAGGTCATCCCTTCTCTCCCTCCTCCTCCCCTGCAGCTGGAAGCAGCACACGTCCCTTCCCTCCCACACAGCACCAAAACGCTGCTGCTGGACACATTCTGGTGTGAACCCTGGCAGAAATCTGGGGAGGGGGACATGTGACCCTGCATCCCATTCCCCCACATGTTGCCTCAGGAAGATGCAGCGCGAGGTACCAGGAAAGGCAGGTCCGTCTCGGGGGCCCAGCCAGGCATGGAGGGTGGGGAGCACCAGGCAGGGAGAATTGGGTTGGTCGGTCACCCCGTCACACACACACACACACACACACACACCATGTGGGAGAGGTGTACAGGAGTGTATGTCTGTGTCACCCCTCCCCGCGTGAACTCTAAAGCCTTAAAAATAAGAAGGTAAATAAAAAGAATCCAACTACGCAGTATTTCTTTTTAACTGGGGCTCAGTCAACTTGATGTTAATTTGAATGTTTGTACTGCATAGTTCTGATTGATTGCCACTGAACTTGCTTGAATACGAATAATTTTACCAGGTGTCCCGTATTCAGCAAAGGGAAATATGGTCACCCTATTCATAGCCATCTGAACACCCAAACTAAGCGGGTAGGTCTGATATCAAGCCATTGACACTGATCTCCCCAGAGAACCTCATAGATCTCTGATTAGAGCATTAACAAACTGAGATTCACCCTCAGCCTCAACTGTGCTCAGTGGTGTACTTCTTCTGGTTCAGCTCCCTTCCCCAGAGGCATCATTTGTGTGGCTAACATCCAGTAGGCTCATCTGCTGTCCCTCTGATTGGCAACTCTGTTCTGTTGCTCTACTGAGCCCTCTGCCTTTCTACTACCTTCTCTGTGGTTGGCAGCTAAGGCAGAGTTAATTTGCACCCATATTCTGGCAGACCTCAGACTGCCCACATAGACCCATACCACCACAAATAAATTACTTTTATCAGGAGTATGAGTAATCCAAGCAGAAGTGGGTGAGAACGAGACATGAGTGGATCAGATGGTGTGCTATCTAGATTAGATTTTTATATAGTGCCATGCCCTCTGACCCTAAATAATCTCCTGAAATGCATTTCTGCAGTTCAGTGCATAGAAGATTTGCAAAGAGTGAACTACACAGGATTTGAGGGAGCCAGGAAATTCATTTAAACATTGTGCCCTGTGGTTCCTCTCCTGGCTATGGCTTTTGGGACATATGCATAGTCTTGTTTTATCAGAGTGGTTCATATTTTATTAGAATGTATAAATCTGTTTTATATCTATCTCAGATTTTAAAGGTAAAAATTGTTAAACCAGTTTTTAGTGGAAGGAGGGAGGGAAGTTCCAAAAATAACTGGTCTACAGATCAATGTTGTGCCCTAAGGTTTGCAACTAATGTGCAGTGGCCATTGTAATGTAGCTAGCTATCATAACTCACTTGAAAAGTAGGGCAGCATTGCATTTCTTTTATGCCTTACGCTCTGACAGATTACAATCTGAGTCATTCTTATTTCTAATCGACACAATTACAACCAACATGAAAAATACTTTAAAAAATATGGACTTTAAGAAAAGTCTTCAGCAAATGTCAGTTGCATGCAGACAGGTCAATAATAAAAAAAGTAGGAATACAAAACAAGAAAAGGGGGGGGGGGAAACCACTCATGAGATAAAGAATATTCTTACCTATAGCAAAGAGAACTGGCTTTAGAAAATCTGCCTGGTAGGATAGATTATTTAAATAATACATATATTTATAGACAGCTTTTCAAACTGGCAAGTTTATGAAGAACTGAAAGTTCCTTTTTACTTTAAAGTATGTCTACTTTGCAGTCAGCCACGGATTTCACTTTGAAGCCCATTCAAATATGTATTTTTGCAAATCAATCAGTTCATATTAAATCAAAGATCTTTCAGGTCCTACAATTACTAGGGGGATTCAACTTATTATTCTTTTAACATTTTAGTTTCTGTATTGATTCTCTTCAGACTGCCTTATCTTTTCCAGCCTATATAATAGATATATTACTGCACATGCAGATAGATTTTAGTAGGTGGCTGTGCATGGCAATTGTAATTTTTGTTTGTCTGTTTGAGTAGAGATGACTTTTCAGTTTTTTCTCTTTTGAACCTTTATGCTTACTTAGACAGAATGAACAGAAATATAGTACCTCTGTAAAAAGGATGTCCTGGGAAATCGTGTGGGGGCTTTAGGGTATCCCATTTTTATTTTCCTTATCAATGTTCATCACAAAGAATGGTATACAATTATGGCCTATCCACACAACAATAACAAGCATGATTTTGTAAACTAGAAGAAGCATGGTAACCTTCTTGGATCAATTTATGCCCATACAGCATTTTTTTTTCTGCCATCAAAAGTGTGTTTGTACATATAACTACCCTACTGTCTAAAAGTGTTTGTATCAGTAAGTTCTGGGGAAAATCTGGACAGGTATCCTCTACTACTTCAGCAGGGGTTAGAGTGCTGCAAAAACATTCACACAGAGCAGTAGCATGTGGAACTCTGGGCTGTCTTATAGCATAGAGAGCTTAGAAAAAACAGTTCAATTAATTAATTTCAAAAGTATGAATAAGGAGTCCTATTCACACTGTGAAAAACAATATGTCATGTTATACTGACTACATGAACATAACCAATGTCCAACTCTAGATCTCTGGCAGGGAGAAACACTTAGTTGTGATGGTAATTTAGCTTTAACCGTGTGGTGCATGGACACAAAACATGCTTAGAGCGAACTGTGTCAGCAGCTTGTCACAAACTTGGGCCCTGATCTTTGAAACACTTAAGCATTTATGTAACTTTACCAATGTATTTGCAGGATTGGGGACCTAGATAAAAATGGTAATGTGGACAGGGTCTTAAACTAACAGTATGGCAGATTACAGGTACTACATTTATTTACAAATGATTTCCCATGCCAAGTTAATGAGAACTTCATGGCATCCCTTGATAGTATAAGAGGAGATTTTCAAAAACTACCATTCACTTATTTATGCACATAGATATTTGCATGTGCAAACCTAGAAGCTGCTTTGAGGTCCTCTTGAAGACTGGGACCCTACTATTTCTACACTTAATGAGTTAAACATTTCATAGCATAGTTAACTGTGTCTAATGATATTCATTTTGAATACAATGCCCCTCAGTTTAAAATAAAAATAAATGTGATAGAGTAAATGTTTGATTCAAATAAATGCACAAACAATTGAATGCTTTGCAAGACACAGTAAGCTATTTCCCATGTTCTGCTATTAATTAAATATTTAAAATGTTCTGGTATCCATGAAAAAATAATGGCTTGATAGATAGGTAGCTCCCACGCCTTAAGTCCATCTGCACTCCTCCATTTCACTCTCTGATGCTGTGGTTGTTTGAACAATACAGTTCATTATAGGCTTGTGACATGAGATAAGCAGCTGATGCAGAAATGATTTTAAAATAGGTTAGATTTTTTTAGATTAATTATAGATAGGCAAACCCAGGTCTGACCCTGCAAGTGTTCTGCATACAGTTTCCAATTGAAGTTTATGGAACTCATCTTGTGAAATGCTTGTACAATAAGGCTACCAGGTCTTACAAGTTACTGGCATGTGAATTACACATTCACTGCCTCAAGACTGAAGGTCAAAAGTGGAAACTTGCATTAGAAACTAATCCAGACAGACTTGAGAAAATATACAGTAGCTATAAGTTACTAAATAGATTTTCTTAATTTTCAATTCAAAGTACTATTTATCTAAAAACTATTTGCATATAAGTAAAATAATTAATTGTAATTTAATTTAAATTGTTTTTAAGTTAAAATTTGGAAAACTTTCTAGTGAAGTAACATCACTGCTTCAGTGCAAGGTAACCACTCCTTAACAGTACTCTGTCTTCTTTAATATTTAATTTCCTGTACTGTGACAGGTGTACCTGGCCTGCTTCTCCACATTCATAGCAACTTAAAATAAGCAAAAAGATCTGACTTAAATTCCTAAGGGCCAGATCCAAAGCCTATTGATGTCAATGATTAGAGTCAGACTTCAATAAGCTTTGGATGAGGCTCTAAGAATCCAGTCCTGCAAACACTTCTATATGTGCTTAACTTTTACTGAGATTATTCATGGTGGTAAAGTTAAGCACATGCATAAATGTTTGCAGGACTGGGAAATAAGTTTATAATTGAGATTTTCATTCTGTGTGAATTCCTGACTGCCCTGAAGTCAATGGCAAAACCCCTATTGATTTCAATGGGGCCAGGATTTCACTTCCTATCTTTAATTCATTCATGATGCCTAGATACTGCAGAACCATAAACCAGTAATTCTTAGTTCAGACTGTAGCAGGTAGGCCGCTCCCATTAAGATTGATTGGAAATTCTGCTGCAAATGCAGCACGTATCAAGTTGCCAGCTAAATGCTTTTCCCAGACTCTGAAGGAAGTAATTAGTAAAATGTGTATTTCTTTATTTATGCTGTGATGGATTGTTTTTAAGTAAGGGGTATAAAATCACATACTGTTGTCATATCCTTGCAATAGCTTGAATTAATGATTAACTAAAAGGATGGCATGAAAAGCATTAAATATGAATTTTCTGGCTTTTACAGGTTTCAAAGCAGTATCCCAGTTTTAATTGGTCTTTCTTTCTTTCTTTCTTTCTTTCTTTGGGGAGGGTTTGTGTGTTTTAACAATGATGCAAATAGGGTGACCAGATGTCCCGATTTTATAGGGACAGTCCCAATTTTGGGGTCTTTTTCTTATATAGGCTCCTATTACCCCCCACCCTCTGTTCTGATTTTTCACACTTGCTGTCTGGTCACCCTAGATACAAAACTCTGTCAACAACACTTGAATGGACATGTAGACCAAAATGATATACGCTCTGTTTTTTTCTCTGCAGCATACAGTTCTCTGACTCTAACACACCTAGGGTGCTTGTTTATCAGGGCCCTCTGAATAGGAAGCTGCACTCTACCATCACTCTATCCACTGAAGCCCTGTCTATCATTAAAAGTGTAATGTTTCCTTTGAACAGTACTTTTTAAATAAATTTATTGGGTGCTTTCATTTAGAGCTTAATGATATCAGTGTTAAACACTCTTTTTGTATCATCAATTTACAAAGTTTCTACTCTGTGGATTATTGATACAATACATTGTAGTGGCTGAATACATAGGAAGAATTTAAATCATGGCTCAGCATAGGCTTGTGTACTAGAATGCTATGAAAAGAAAACTCTTTGTCCTAACTTGCATTACTCAACTGATTTAATTTCTTATTAAGAAATAAATATATACATAAAAGTATTGGTCCCCTTATGGGGCCCCAATTCTGCTTCCACTGAAATCAATGACAAACTCCTAATAACTTTTGGAATCTGGTAAACTTTCTGCACTTGTCTGTAACAGCCACATTTGTTTGTTTTGTTTGTTTACTTAAGGTGTTTATTAGGCTGAGATCTTGTGTGCTTCAGTGCAAACCCAGCTTTCCTGCTGAGTATTATAACCATTTGAATAGGGATATATAATGGAAATGCTGACAGTCCTTTAACTGTAGGTGTTTGACAGGGTTCTTGGGGCTCCCAGGAGTTGCATGTTAAAAATCCCACACCCAAACTGAAGGGAAGGCTGGACTGATTTCTCTACCACTGATGGGCGTCAGCTCCATTTCTGGAAACTGCTAAGCCATCTCTGAGACATATCTCTGCGGTCATTAATATTGTTTAGAACAGCAAATATTTTGCATTTGAAATGCACCAACTAGCAGATATTTATGAAAATTCCCATGGAGACACTTACAAGTCTGCACAGATGCAGATAACCTGAGGTCACATTTGTTTTATACTGTGCTGCACTACCTGCAGAGAGATCATCCCCTCCTGCAGTAAAACCTGTGTGAGGGAGCTCTGGGGGAGGACATCTTTGCATGGTTTACTTGCCTGTGGAAAAGCTCACCTGTTGAATACTTTAAATCCACAGTAGGCCTGTGCCATCTACATGGAGGCTCTTTGCCTCTGCACTTCATCTGTTGTTCCCAGTGCCCGCCCGCCCTTCTCCCGCACTCCCTGGCATGCATCCCTGTAGTATTGGTTGCTCAGGCAAAAGGTGACAGTTTTCTGGGGCCCCTGCTTAAAGTGCTGGTAGCACATCCCTGAGCACACACAATCATTATAAATATTGGAAAGCTATTTTCCAACCGGAATGGATGACTCCATAACAGTGGAATTATTCTATTATTCAAGCTGTGTGTCTACCCAGAATCAGATAGTACTGTATTTAATTATATTTTATTTTTGATAGTGATAAGACTAGCCACAACATAGATACAGGGCCAGGTGCAAAATTTGATCTTACTTTTGATTTAGAACTGCCAGAAATTTGAGTCTCTTCAGGTCTGGGATTTCAATTCAATTCCCATCTCTTAACTGTTGAGAAGCTTTTTAAAAAAATCTATTTATTTATGAAGTTTTAACAGGTTTACAAATTATTGCCATGTAAATATCAGAGACAAAATGATAATCATTACAACAGTGAGCTTTTGTTTAGAAAAACATTATACAGCAATATGATCATCAGCTCTCTATTGAGCAGGGTGTTAACATTTGACAGAGGGAGCCTATTTCCACTAGCCAGGACCTTGAGAAGCATTTTATTGTTAGTTATTTTTGTGTGTGTCAAAGCAGCATAATTATTTCAGACCCTTTCACACAGGAAGAGTCCTAGGGCAGCTAGTAGGTCACCTTTTGGGGAAGGGGTGTTTTTAATGTTTTAAGAAAATGCATTACAACTTAAATTTTTCTGTATTAGACTAATTGCACACTATTTGATGTTCTCTTGGGTGCCCATCCTACAAAGAGAACTGCACTCCAGACCTTAGTGTTAACCTTCCCCCATACAGCTTTCTTCCTTTGTTTTAAACAACACCTAATGATTCAATACTCAATGGTATTATAACATTGTATTAAAAGTAGGTCACACTTATGCTAAAATACAGGTTTTTATTACCATAAAATTCTATAATACATAAAGCTCTTAAAATAGTCCCATTAATTTCAAAACAACAATCCCATTGAAACAGAATTTTATAATATTGCAGTCTTTCAACCCAAATACTGCAAGCTTGTAGTAATCCATGAGAGTCATTAAGTAAAATTGACAGGAAACTGGCTATATATAAATCAAACAAATGTGACTTTTTCATGTTCATTAGCCAGGTAAAGAGAAATGTAAAAAGTAGAGGAAGAGCAGATAGTGAAAAATAAATCAGTTGTATTTGTTTATTTTGTTTTAATACAATAATGTGTTGTTTGTAACATAGGTAAGGAAATTTGGTCTTGCCCTTGCTCCCACTGAATTCAGTGGGAGCAAAGTCAGGCCTTTAGTGTGCAGTTTCTAAATTATTTTAACCTAATAGTATAATTTTAGACTTTCATCTCTTCCATTTAACTCTTTTTAAAACAGCCTACTATCAGATTTGGTGCCTGGAAACAGCTATACAAAGACACGGAGATCCTGTTTAGAAAGTGTATCTCTTGAAAGCACAAACTCGTAGCTCTTGTTCTTAACATCCACGACCTGGTTTGTTTACAGCTATTCTAACAAACGTGTTGCTGTCTCGCCTTCTTCCCAATCCCGCTTGTCTATCGCACTAGGGGTAGCCTGTGAGGACTCTTCTCTTGGGCCAGCAGGTGCCGCTACCGAGCTGTGTGCGCGGCTGGGTTTGGGGATGGTTAATCACCGACCCAGGTTAAGTGAAACAACCAGCTGAAGAATTGCATGGCGGTGGTTGTTGATTTTTCCCAAACGAGCGGCACTTTCAGTTCCTGTCTGGACCTGGAGAGCGGGGGATGCATTAAATCCCGGGGGGGGTGATTCCGATCCATGCTGTTTCCTTTAGAAGATGAAAGCCCCCTCCCCGATCTGCAGGCAGCGGGGGCAGGAGCAGCAGCGAGGAGCGGAGTGAGTAGCTTGGGCGGAAGGACGCCCTGTCCTCCAGCTCCCTTCAATTGACTCCTCCCTGAGAGACGGCCCCGCCGATCGGCCCCCAGCCCCCGGGGCTTGGCCGGGCCCACCGGCGCAGCGCGGAGGAGGGTGCTGCTGATGCCCAGCTGGGAACCGGGCAAAGCCACTAATCTCCCAGCCGGGCAGACTGCACTGCAGCCCGCAAGCGCCCCAGCTGGCGCGCCCTGTCCTGCTGCTCCTTAGGCGGGGCCCGTGAGGAGATCTCCCTCCGAGCGGCGTGAGTGTCTGACCCGGGCTAGGGAGGGAGTCGGCTGTGGCGGGGATGGGTCTGGCTAATGCCCGGCTGCCGGGCGCTCCCGTGTCTGCGGGGGGGTGTCGAGAGCCAGCAGCCGCAGCCGGTGTGAGTGATTCTCTGGCCGGTGTGTGCTAATTGTCTGGTCCCCCCTCCCCCAATCACCCTAGAAAGTTGTCGGGGTTCGGCGGGTAGAGCTCGGCTCCCCTTGGCCTCTTTCCACACGGCAGCGGCAGCAGCAGGTACTTGTAGCCGGCCTCCCTCCCCCAGCCCCGGGCAGGTTCTCTGCGGAGGTTATTTGCTGCTCTCCATGGGGGTTTGTGGCTTTGGCGAATGGGTGCTCAGTGGGGTAGACGCTGGTCTCCTCCCGCGGATAACTGACCCCGGAGCTGAGTCGGAGGCTCATGTTTTTGGGAGGAGTTGGCCGTCACTGGCATTTTGAGTACTCCCCCCTCCCCCCCAAGTTGGAGGCACTTTCAGGCACACAACTCAGGCTTCAGTTATGTCCGGCTGTCTCCATTAGGCTTTTCGTTCTTGGAAGAAATGTTGTCGAGTATCTGCCTGTGTGTTGTGAACGGGGGGAAACCGCTGCTTAGACTAGTGTACAGGCACCTCCCGTGGAGTGGAGCAGAGCGCTCTGGCTGGGCTGCTAGGCAGTTCAGCCTCGTTAAGCCCGAGTTGGGGGCTGGAGTAAATGTTGGGCTGCAGTTCGTTGCAGAGCCCTTAAGACATTGCTTTGAGTTACTGGCTGGCAGGATTTTGGCCTCGGCAATTTACTGGGGTTGTGGGGAGGAGGAGGTGAATCTAGAGAGGTCAGTAAAATGTGATGTTCCCCAAGTTGGGACAGGCTTCTCAGGCTCCTGACTCCAACGTTTTCCTTGTTCTGAACATCTGACATGGCCTTGCATATAGACTTAGTGATGCAGTGGTGTCTGGGCTGCATGTATAAAGGGCTTTGGGGAAATATTTTGGCTTTAATGTAAAAATATCCTTTTATATAATCTTCTTATTCAGCTACCGAGAATGACTTTATGAACAATAATTACAAAAGAAGGCCCTGATTCTGCAAGCTGCTTTGTGCAGATGGACCCCTGCCTGACTACCTGGGGCCTTCCATGCAGATCAGTTTACTGGATCAGGGCCCAAGTAGTCAAATGAAAAATAGTGTTTATGCCTTTAAAAAAAAACACACACACACAAAAACCCCTATAGGCATGGCACTTCCTTGCTCATCAGATGTGCTCCCTGTATGGATCCAGAATCTTCTCTCTTTTACTCTGGTGACAAAGTTTAGCAATATTTTTGTTCTTGTTTTTATTTTTTTGTTAGCACTGTACTAATGAAGAGTGAAATGGGTTCTGTTCCTTTTTGTGCATTATTAATATAACTTTACTAGCCCCAGTGGCAGGGTCAATGACTCACACCTGTGCTGAAGACATTGGAGGGGGTTGCACAGGTGTAGCTGAAGACATAATTTGACCTAAAGAACCTTTTATTATTGTTGATGATGCACAAAAAGGAAAGATTCACAGCTTCTAAGGTATCAGAGGGGTAGCCATGTTAGTCTGTATTCACAAAAACAATGAGGAGTCCGGTGGCACCTTAAAGACTAACAGATTTATTTGGGCTGCATCTGAAGAAGTGGGTTTTTTACCCACAAAAGCTTATGCCCAAATAAATCTGTTAGTCTTTAAGGTGCCACTGGACTCCTCGTAGCTTCTAAGGTGGAGTTTTCAGAGCAGACATCTAGTAATCCTCCTTCCTCATCTTTTTAACTTATTAATGAGGTCCAATGTGATAGTCTGAAAATGAGTAATTATATGCCAATCTAAATGAATGGGCAACACCATAAATGTAGAGTTTTGCTAAACCTCCTGAATTTAAAAAAAAAAAAAAAAAAAAAAAAAAAAAAAAAGTGAAATCTAGTTCCAGGTAAGTCCCAGTCTCTCTCTTACACTATATTTTCCCAGATTTTAAAAAATGAAATATCAGAGAATTTCTATGGAATTTTTTGAAGTCAAATGCACAAAGTAATCACACTGGAGGAATGAAGAAATAAGTTTTTTTTTTCTCTATTATAATAATCTTTGGTGTTTTATAATACTAGATTTTATTTTTTTTTAATCCTGCTTCTGACTTAAAAAAAAAATTGACTGGATTCCTATTTAAAACACACTTTTGAAAAAACCTCTCAATTCCAATTAAGCAAAACATTATCTTTAGAGTGACTAAAAAAATCTATTTCAATTTGTATAGTCACATGTCACCCCTAAAACAAACTAATTCCCTAGTGTTGAGCTGAGTTCAGAGCAGGATCCGCTGGATCTTGGGCCCTGATCCTACAATTGTATCCATGTGTGTGGATTCTTGTGGAAGGAGGCTAAATGATATGTGCTGATACTGTATTTTACCTAAACCATTTCTGCCATGAGAAATAAACTGAAGGTAGCAGATGCAGTGGCCAAGTCTATGTGAAGTTGCCTTGTACGCTCCATTTCTGAAAAATCTTTTACTGCTTTATTACAAAGCTGTTAAAGAAAAGTTTGTATCCTTTATTTATCATATTTTTACATGTATGCCCATTAGTTAATACTACCAGATATGCAAGTTAAAGTAATTTCCATCCTATAAATTAAAACTGAAAAAATGTAAATGTGAAATTGCACCCCATATTCTTCAGTGATATTATTAATATGATTATGATATAATTATAATGTATTTTATGCAAGATAAATCATGTGAGGTGTAATTGGAAAAGTTATGATTTGCTGAATATGATTATCCTATTTGTATGCATGTATCATTTTTGGATCTGAAGTTATGAATATTGACTATGTATCTGTGTTTCAAATGTAGTTACACCTGGGTAACGCCCACTAGACAAAATGCTTTCAATCTAGATAGTGGGTGGGGAAGGGCCTATTCTGGGCAATGGACCATTAGGAAAAACAACAGGCCTTAGGAGAAGCTTATGTCCCATCTGGTGAGCCATTCTATGAAGCTACAGACAGTCTCCAAGTAATGGCTGCTATGACTGACTGCTATGATGAGACCACCTGTCTCTAGATTCCATCTTGGGATGTCAGTATTTTTCCACAGACTGGTCTGGGAATCAAGCTTTGGGAACAAAGGGTTCCCGCTATATGCAAAAGCTATATAAGGTAGGGAGTGACATCATCTGGTGTTCTTCATTCCCCACCCAAGAAGACTCCTGGAAACATCTGAGGACAAAGACTGAACTGGGGGAAGTGCTGGACCCAGGCTAAAGAGATTTTTAGCCTGTGAGTGAAACACCTGGGGATTCCAAGCTGTAAAGCAAGTTCAGCTTGCCCCTTAAGAATCTGCAGCCTGCTTGTATCATCTCTTAGGATGGGAATCTATTATTCATATCCAGTCTCTTTAGTATATTAAGATTAGTTTGTGTTTTTTGTTCATTTGCTAGGTAATCTGCTTTGATCTGTTTGCTGTCACTTACAATCTATCTTTTGTAGTTAATAAACTTGTTTTTGCTTTATCTAAACCAGTGAGTTGGAGTGAAGTGTATGGGGTGAAGTGAAGTGTATGGGACAAAGGGTGTTGCACATTCCTCTCCACATTGAGTGGGGGATGTGAATTTTATGACCTTACGCTGTACAGCTCCCTGTGCCGCACAAGACAGTATAGTTTTGGATTTATACTCCCGAGAGGGTGTGCGCCTGAGGAGCTGGGAGTTGCCTTAGCTGTAGCCTCCTATGCAGGGGCTGGTCAGAGAGCCTGCATGTAACTGCAGCTGGCTGTGTTCCCTACCTGTGTGTATGCTGGTGAAAGTGC
Source organism: Platysternon megacephalum (assembly GCA_003942145.1). NCBI lineage: Eukaryota > Metazoa > Chordata > Testudines > Platysternidae > Platysternon > Platysternon megacephalum. The sequence goes on from QXTE01000015.1 coordinate 1,112,689, forward strand.
AGGGTGGAGGGCTTTGCAGCTTGCCTCAGAAGTACAGTGTGAGAGGGAACCCAGGCTGGTAGGTCAGGGGGCTCAGTGGTCCTCCAGTTCTAAGTAGCACCCTGGGGGAAACCCATCACAGTAACATTTTTAGAAGCTTTATGGCAGGGGGTCGATTGACTGATTTAAATCAAAGTGCTTTAAATCATTAACTTAAATAATGATTTAAATAGTTTTTATTTTGAGGGGGGGGGTTTCCACCTGGGTTGGTAACCATTTTAACTTGCTGATTTGCAGCTAAATGTAGCCTTTACACAAAATTGGGTACCTCTTTTTGCTAACTAGGAAGATACATTATACCTATACACCAGGGGTCGGCAACCTTTCAGAAGTGGTGTGCCGAGTCTTCATTTATTCACTCTAATTTAAGGTTTCGCGTGCCAGTAATATATTTTAACGTTTTTGGGAAGGTCTCTTTCTATAAGTCTATAATATATAACTAAACTATTGTTGTATGTAAAGTAAATAAGGTTTTTAAAATGTTTAAGAAACTTCATTTAAAATTAAATTAAAATGCAGAGCCCCCCGACCGGTGGCCAGGACCTGGGCAGTGTGAGTGCCACTGAAAACCAGCTCGCGTGCTGCCTTCGGCACCTGTGCCATAGGTTGCCTACCCCTGCTATACACATTTATTTAAGATTTGTGACTTGCATCAAGCTGCATTTGGATGGAAATTGGAATTCAATTAATGCACAATCAGCATTTAAAAAAAATTTTTTTTAATTAAATTAAACTTAAATGTGCTGGGTACGTAAGACAAAAACTTTAAACTTATCAAAATACATTTTTGCATTTAAAAGTAACTGATTTATTAAACAAAGGCAGTATTATCTGTAAGTAGATGAATTGAACCTATAGTTTGTGATCACCATCTCCTTCAAGATTTTAGAACTAATATATCTCATCTCTCTCACCTAGTTTTTACTCCTAGATTAGAAGGGGGAAACAAGCTTCCTGCTTTTTCAAGACTCTGCTTTTCTCACCTTTCAATGAACTAGTCATTGAACTGCAAAAGTTGACTAAATTGAAATGGAAAAATATTCAGAAGAGGCTATAACAGCTGGTTTAGCACATCAACAACTCTGGTTCCAGGGGCATAGCAAGTGACTTCCAGCAGTTCAGTGGTCTAACTTTGCTGAAAACTTAAGCAGCAAACATGTACTGCTTGAAGATTATTTTATTTTAAAATATTTTAACATCGATTGTTGTAATTTCAAATTTAATTTCAAAAAATTATTTTTTAAACACAAATGTATTAAATTTAAATGTCTGTTTTTATTTAAAAAAAATAACTGCTTTTTTTTACCCATCCTGGTTCATGGTGTTTTAGAAAGTAGGGTTCCAAATTAAATTCCTCAAGATAATTATTTCTTAAAATGCAGAATGGGATTTGTATTATAATCTCTTAACAAAGATTCTCTACCTTCAAAGTAAAACAAAACTCATCTCTTTGAACACAATATTTTGTCAATTATTTTCTTTAAAAGTTATTTTTTAGATTTTAAATCTGTCATATGATGAGAGTGGGGATTGTTGCAAGGCAGCTACATAATACTCATACTCCTAGTATGGGCGAAGTTGGAATTAAAGATGGTAAATTCTTTGGTGCAACATGTGTGTCTGTTTATTTGTGCAGAGCCTAGCATGTGGTGAGTCCTTTAGATGCTGTTGCAATACTACTACTACCACTAAGTAGGAAGACCATGACATCAACCCATACTGAAGTTATAAACATGCTAAAATATGTGGAAACAAGTATTTGGTTATATACAGTAGTTAGCATATTTCAGTCTAATTATTAAGAGTCTTACTTAGAAAATATTCAGACCTTATAGAAACTAGAGTTGGAAAAAGACCTGCTAGGTCATCCAATCCACATCCTGCAAATGCAGGATTGTACCTTGTGGTACATTTCTGCAATCGAAGCTGAGAAGACTTTGCGTTTCTATGTCTTGACTGTTACTATTTAATTCAGAGTCGGGAACCAACATTTTTTCACTCTTTGTATTCAGGGAAGTTGGGTTCCTTGCTTGGATTTTATCATCACTTTCTTCTTGAAGGAAGATGAGGCTGTAGTTCCTGTTTATGTCCATATAGAAAACTGGCCCACTTTGAAGTCAGATAAATTTACCTTGCACCAATAGAACAAATACAGCTCTCAAGCTATCTGATCACAGTGCTTCAGCAATTACTTTTACTGTAATCCTGGTCAAGATTCTACCAACAAGAGTGTCCTGGTCCTAAACTAGTGTTGCATTGTGCTCTTTCTGCTAGGTCAATTTCTAGAGTTCTCTCCAGAACATGATTGTGGCTTAAAATCATGGTCCTATGGATTTTTACCCATCCTTGTGTGGAATACCAAGTACGATGGATCTTGTGTTGAAGCCATAAACCTAAAGTCTCATTGTATGATTGACATAGTAAGTGATCATGTGGGTTTGTTGTTTTGGGCTGGCTGCCCATTTTTCAGGTTGATCATATATACACATCCTTGGAATACCATCTTCCTGATTCCATTCTGCTTGAGTTAGTCCCGTGGGGCCTATGTATTCCAAAGGCTTACCCTGGCAGTACAAAGCACTTGCAGCCATATCATATCTGATTTGTAACATTGTATGTTCATAATTAGTTTTCCTATCAAACATGACTGTTCATCAGCATCAAGTATATTGCTTTTCTTTTGATCACTTCTCAGCTATTCTAAATTGTCACAGTAGTCAGGTTATGAAGAAGCAAGTGGCATCGTTGATAGAAGGCCTCTTACTAAAGGAAAAGACTTTCATTATTATTAACTGTTTATCTAAACCTATCTTTGTTTGGCACTTGTACCTAGTGAAGTACTGCAGTACCTAGATGAAATGCTGCAATACCATCTTGTAGACAAGGCAGAGCCATCCTAATGCATTGGCACAAGTATAAGAAGCCAAAAGTCATGTATTTGCTTCGATATGGGCTTTCTGGAAAGGCAGATAACAGCCATTTGGACTGAACTACACCCATAACTAAGAAAATATCCCTTTATACACCAGTTCAGAACTGTCTTTGTTTTGGAAACAAAACATCTACAGTTGCATGGACAAGCTTTTGAGAGTAGCGAATCAAGATTAGTCCTGGGCAGCAGTCATACTTCACGTTTCCTACATCTGACCTCTTCAGAAGTAGCACTTCTATCTCAATTCAATGTTAAGCAAAGAAACAATTGACATCCTGAGCCAAAAGTACAGGTTCCTTTTGTTGTTCAACATCTTAAATTGTGGTTGAAGAAACACTTAGATATTTCGACGGTACTACATCAATATCTTCAACAATTGTCATGAGCAGCCAAATATTGGGATTGGCACTGTTCTTAGTATAAATTTAAATACATACTTTAATCATAGGGAAAGGAGGATTAAATGCACGTCTAAACTAAGTAGTGAGTATCACTAGACATACTAGGGCTACACGATGTATTGTAAATACTACATATGCTTTGTAGAACTTGCAAAATATTGGATGAACTTCAGTTAGGAGCAGAAAACTCAAATGTACTGAGAAGTCAGTCTAGCTGCTGTACACCAGGTATATTTATAAGGGATAGCCTTATAAATATTGGAGGAAGTACTATACTTGAAGGGGGGGGGGGGGATTAATTCCTTTAGGATTTGTATACCAGAACTCTGTTCTAAAAATACATAAAGAACATAAGCACAATAATATATATGCTGACTAAGTGTTTGTATGGATAACATGCACACAGATACATTTCTTCCCCCGGCACAGATGAGAAAGTACAGACGTGGCTGTCTTTACACTGTGTCTATATCTACTATGAGTCACTGGCAGAAGTTCAGTACCCAGGATTCTAAATCATTTTGGCTCTTCATAGGAACTCCCTTGCCATGTGACTGTCTTTTGTAGTCTCCATATTCTTGAAACTAATAAATCCTTATATACATGGAGCCTTAGCCAAGATAGCTTTTTATCTTTCATTTTTTACAAATCAGGTCTCTTTCTAGAAGAAAACAAATTACCATAATTTCTCACTCTTAAATGACAAACTCTCTCATATTGTAAATTCATATCTCAGAACCAGTATGGAAGACTGCTTGTTAAAGCCGTACGCTGTGTATTTATAATGTAATACAGTAACTTGCGACTACCAAAAGCTTTGGCTCTTCTACTGCCAAATTTGCCACAAGGGTCAATGGGGAGAATGTTTGTTTGTATCAGTGGTGCAAGTAGGGTGATACGGTCCATTACGCCATACCAGTAAGGTTTTGGGCTCTCCCAGGAACTGCAGCGGTGAAAGGAGCAGAACCCCACGCTGGCAGCTCCTTTGGCACGGCTGTAACGCCCACAGCCTTGCCCCCCCCCCCCCCAAGCCCTGTCCTCCGGTGGGGATGCTGTACAGACCCCCCAGACAGGACTCGGACGCAGCTGCGTGGAAGGGCTGGGGGCGGGACTGGAGGCGGTACAGCTGCACCAGAGGAGCTGCCGGCCTGGGGCTCGGTTGCCAGCATGTCTGAAAAAAATATTCTCCTGTCAGAAGAGGAGAAGCTCTTCTGCTGGCAATTCCCAAAGCAGGTGTGACTGTGAACTGGGTATTGTTCCAGAGAGCAAGCCCTCCTCCTCTCTTAGCAGCCCACACAGCAGCTGTATCGTGTCCACCCACTGGGAGTGCTCCCCCCGCAGGTAACGTGGGATGGATCATGGGGAGGGGAGAGGATGGGGCTCCGGGTGGGGCAGGGTCACGTGAGGGATCACGTAGGGAGGTCATATGCCCCCCCCCCCCCCCTTTAGCTGCTGCAGTGTACCGGTAAGAAATGAATTCTACTTGCACCACTGGTTTGTATACACCTTGTCACAAAAGTTCTATTTCCCTCTCCAATGTTATCTGCTCTTATACCAAGTTGTAAACAAAATGCTTTTTTTCCACCAACCCTTGTGAGAATCCATGCTCTTGCAATTATGAAGTAGTGTGACCGGCTGGATCATGGATTTGCTATTTAGGAACGAACTTCTCTGGGGAGACTGAACAGATCTTTTGTTTTTCCTCTTCTCTACATTTGCTTTTGATTTGGTTTGTTCTACAGGGTCCATCTGTGTCAGTTGGCTGCTCTTATCTCTCATTGTTGGTCTCTGAAGAGCTAGGATTTATTAGAATCCTCGATCGCTTTATTCACAGCTTGGCCTTGGAGATATCAATCTCTGACTGTAAAGATAAACATGAAAGCTTGATGGGACTCTTAAGATCACTGAGTGGAAAATCAGGAAACTGTGTGTGAAATTGGAAGGTGACCAAGGTAGGAAAATCACTTTCCAGGCAGATGCGGTTGCTTAAATTGCTGCTTTTGAGAAGTGCAGCAAGTTCTTTAACTGCTTGGAGGGAAGTATTTTGTTTGTTTGTTTGAATGATGAATACTTTTTCCAAAGACCCTCTTGAGCTGGTCTACACTACAAAGCTAGGTTGACGTAAGCATGTGCATGTGTCTACACTTAAATTTGTCTCCCACCAATGTAAGTGCCCTGTTATGGCAACAGAGTAGCACCACCTGTGTGCAGCGTTGAGCCATGGTCAATGTACTCAGGTCGATGCAGAGTGAGTGTAGACACTGTTACCTATGTTGCCCCAACAGTGCTCCATAAGCTGTCTCACAATGCCTGATGCTGACCATTCTGGTCACAATTGTGAACTGCATTGTCCAGGGGTAATCTGAAAGCCCTTCAACCCTCTCCCCTCCCCCCATACACTTTAAAACCCCACAGATTTTTAAATGCTCTTTCCTGATTGTCCAGCTTGGTGAGCACACCTAGCAGCTCTCCATTGTTGTGTGCAGCTGACTATGCCAGCTACACTCTACGCCAGGCTGGAGCACGTTTGGAGAGAGGAGATATTGGATCTCCTGGGCCTGCAGGGAGAAGAGGCTGTGTAGTCACAGCTACGGACCAGTTGTAGAAATGTGGACATCTATGAGCAGATTGCACGAGGGATGCAGAAGGTGTACAGCAGGGATCAGATCCCCCCTCCACGCCCTCAGAACACCCGAGCCGGATGAGGAGAAGAGGACTTGGAATGACTTGTTCAGTGAGATCCTGTAAGCCAAGGCTACATCAGACCGTGAGCAGAGGGCCTGGAGGGTGAATGTTGCAAACTGTATGGAAAAGGAAAGCGTGGACAGGAGAAAAACCCAGGAGTCCGAGAAGGAGATGCACCAAGCTATAATGGGGCTTTTCTGGCAGCAAAGACAGATGCTACAGACTCTTGTGGACCTACAGATTGAACAATCTTGGGCGTGGCTCCCTTTGCAGTTAATGGAGAACTCCATTAAGACACCTCCCTACCCCCCTCTCCCCATAGTCCATGTGGCATCAGGGGGTGCATCCCTACCACGCCACACTGAGGACATTAAGTACACCCACAGGGCACTGTTTATGTACCTAAATGGACATGAATGCTCTTTCCCATTCTTAAGCTCTGTTCCACAAACTTAATTTTTTAATGTATTTGCTTTTAACTTGCACAGATTTTTATTTGTGCCGTGTTTTCATTACAAAATAAAATTCTATTGTTTGGAAAACAATTCATCTCTATTAGTTCCAACACATGCTGCAGAATGCCTACCGGTACTAAAAGCCCCACTTCTTTGTTGTTCAGTCTGACACAATACATAGAACCAGTGAAGAGAAAACAATGCAATAATCATAAATGTACAGCAAGCACCACAAAATTCATAGGTGCATTGACAGTGTTGTATTCACAGATGTGCACCAAGAACCACACCGTTCCCAACAGGCTCCTTAAACTGCAGGCCCAGGTAGAGCACAGGATACCCCAATGCCTTTATTGTAGCTCATTTCAAACCTAGGGTGACCAGATGTCCCGATTTTATAGGGACAGTCCCGATTTTTGGGTCTTTTTCTTATATAGGCTCCTATTACCCCCCACCCCCGTCCCGATTTTTCACACTTGCTGTCTGGTCACCCTATTCAAACCGCTCTTTCAAAGCCTCACTGAGTGTTGAGCTCTTCTAATAGCCCTTGTGTCTGGCTGTTCCAACTCAGCAAACAGCTGCTCTACCTCTGCACTCCACCACAGCAGCAACTTTTCTCCCTTTGCTTCACAGATATTATGCAGGACACAGTTGGCAACTATAGCCATTGGGATGTTTTCTTCACTGAGATCCAATCTTTACTCCTGGGGGGATTCTGCACCTGAAAATTCTGTGCCAAAAAATTAAAAATTCTGCAAAATTCTGTGTATTTTGTCAAAATAATGCAATATAATCACACCAGCTTCAATTGTTTTGGTAATTTATTTAAACTACAATACAGAAAAAAGTCACTAACTATTCAGCATTTCCTAAACACATGAAAGTTAAGTTACAAACACTTGGTAACTAATACCCTGCATTCCAGTTATAATCCTGGGTTTTCATTTAAATTACATTAAGAACACCAAACAGCGCGCGCACACACAAAAAAAGTAGAATGTTATTTTAAATTGCTCAGACTTTCACACATGAAAGTCCATACAGTTTTGCTAATCATTGTCCTGGACCTGGCTGGGTACTTTGGGAAGTGCTTGATTCTGATTGTCCTGAGATTTTGACTGCTTGATAAATATTTTATTTGCTCTCAAAGCTTTTTTTTTTTTTAATGGGTAAGTAAAATCCTGGGCTGTAATCTAACCCCATTTTGCCACTTTGGCACAGGAAAAAAGTGAGAAAGCACATAGAAGATCTTCCTAGCTGACTCCCTTACTGTCATTTATAAGGCTTTACATCACTCTGGCAATGTAGGGGCCTTAAAACTTTTACAGGTTTTATGCTCCTGGGGGAATTGACTGAGAGTGTGAACAGTTAACTAACAATAGGAATATTAACAATGTTACTCGCAGGCGGGCGCTACATTTCTGCCTCAGAGAATGAGATCAATTAACTAGCAGGCAGGCTGCAACGTTTCTGCCTTGGGGAAAGAGCCTTCCTCATGCATAAGAAAAAGACCTACCCCTCCACACCTCCGGCAAGCTGCCCGGATCAGAGTCCCTCTCGCTTGTTGGCAGGCATGCATGCCCAGGCCCTCTCCCCCTGCAATGATTTGCATCTCTGAGGGCTTGTCTACACTACAAAATTAAGTTGACTTTATCTAATTCGACCTCGAGCCTCCAAATTAATTAAGTTGATTGTGCGTGGCCACACCAGGCTCATTGTCTCAATGGATTGCATCCTCACTAGCAGTGCCTGCATCAATGCACAAAGTGCAACTTGCCGCAGTGTGTTTTGGGAAGTTTGTGCAATGCCTCATGGGACCAAAATGTTGCTTGCATGACAATGGCCCCCATAGTGGATTTTCCAACTCCAAAATGATTTCCCACTGACTGGTAGCAATCAGGTGTTGCAAGTTTCCACAGGGTGATTGACACTTGCCTCTCCAGTGTCAGTGCAACTCTCCTTCTGGTGGCCCTGGGCTGGAGGGCTGCGGCAATCTTTCCTCCACAAAAATCACCATGCTCCTGCTGATTTTGTGGTTCTTGCAACTCTGCAAATACAGGATTGTGTGTCCTGTGCTTGCAATGCTCATAGAATCATAGAATGTTAGGGTTGGAAGGGACCTCAGGAGGTCCTCTAGTCCAACCCCCCTGCTCACTGCAGAGCCAATCCCCAGGCAGATTTTTGCCCCAAATCCCCCCCCTCAAGGATTGAACTCACAGCCCTGGATTTAGCAGGCCAATGCTCAAACCACTTAGCTATCCCTCCCCCCCTCATGATAGTAGTGCAGAGCTGTGCAGGGTCCTTGCGTCTGTCAGAGATGGCAGACAGCGAGGAAGGTCGTGTGGATGCATGGGATTTCTAAAAAACGTGTGCAAATTATGGGATATAGATGACACTATGGGATGAGGAAAGTTGCATGATATGAAATTGACCCCTTGCTCCTAATCACCCCTGCGTGACTTGGCAGTGCATGGTGGGGCAGAAACAAAACTTCCCAAAACACAGTGTGCTGGATGGTGGCGAGTTGCACACTGGGAGACCTGCCCATAATGCACTGTACTGTGCATCGACACAAGCACTCCTGGTGAGTACGCACAGCACTGACGCAGGGAGACAAGTGATATGCTAACTGCGGCAACTTTATGCTGACATAACTTGTGGCAGCAAAAGTTAGTAGTGCAGACATGCCCTAAGATGCTGCTTGTGATGATAGGCTGCCATTAGCAGGCAGCAAGGTCACCTGAGAGGATTCATCACAGAAGTGAGCAAACAAATCCTTTCAACTATACCTGGAGAGCATGTGAAAGTGCTTTGGCCTTAATTTAAGCAATCCTTCACCACTTCGCTAGGAAACAGTCTCTCAAAATTTTGGGGCCAAGGTTAAGGGCTTATCTAAACAGCAAAATTATACTGGTATAAACTAAGGAGTGAATCTAAACCGATCTAGCTAAGCCAGTTATCATCCCTCCTGTGTGGACTCACCTAATTCTGGTATGAGTGGTCTCTTTCAGTGTAGTTGATACTGCTTAGAAAGGGAGTTAAGTTAAATTGAAAAAAGCCACTTCCCTGGATTTATATCCATATATCAGTATAATTAAATAATGTTACAACTAATAAACTTTCCGGTGAGGACAAGCCCTGAGATTTCTTACTAACTATGTGGCCCATTGTGCTGTGTTCAACAACATTGTGGCCTACGCTTTTTTATAAATTTACTTCACACAAAGGTATTGGATACATTTTTTAAAAGCACCTGAATCACTTTTGAAAATGGGACTTAGGCTCCTAAATTACTCAGGTGTTTTTAAAAATTGTACTCGCTGTTCCTTAGCTTCATCAGGACTAGGCCTGTATTTGTTTGTATGACAATAGTGCCTAGGAGCCCTAGTCATGGCCTAGGAGCCCTAGTCATGGACCAGGACCGTGCTGTGCTAGGTGCTGTACAAACACACAATGAAGATATTGACTCCCAATGGTTAGAGGCTGGAATGCAGCTGAGGTTTTTCTTTGATGCAAGATATGTTTTTGGATGTTGACCTTGATTGGGTGTGGAGGACAGCGTTATAATCCTGCAGATTAGAAACCTGTTCCTCCCCTTCTCTGAAATTTGCTAGTTTAATTAATGAAGTGTTAGGGCAAAGGTTGGAAACTCATGGCTCAGGCGCTGCAAGAACCTAACCTTATAGCAGGATTGCAGATCTCTGTGTAAATTACAACCAAGTGGGAAAATTCCTTTGCAGTCTCCAGAGGACCACAGCTGTGCATCTAAATTCATGGCTGACACTTTTTGGTGCAGAGTGGAGCACAGTGCTTGTGACTCCTGATTAAAACTCAGAATTTCTGTTTCCTGGGAAACTTAGAGGTATTGTTTTCACTCTGCATTGGAACAAAAGTGAATATTTTTGGAATTCCTGGAAAACTTACAAAATTTATTTTTATATTTCATGGCATGTCCACAGTGTAGTGACTGCTACATTATGCACTGCTACTACTGACATGTAATTAACTGGAGAAACTTTTATAAAATATAATAAATTGAAGAAAAAACATTTAAAAAATCCAAAAACAAAAGTTTCCAAAATGAAGGTTTAAAAAAAAAAAAAAAATTTACCCTATCGGAAACTTCATCAAAATCAATATGACTTCACACAACTTCAGTTTACTTGAAAAAGCTTTTTCTGACAAAAAATTATTAAAATTTTCTGACCAGCTGTACTCCTGACTTAGTGAGAGCAAAGAGCATTGCAAAAACTGACCTGAACATTCAGGAAGCACCGACATGCCCCGATAGGTACTCGGAGATGTTTAGAGATCAAGCAACTGCTGGCTAACACTGACCCAACCAACTCAGAGGAACAGAGAGAGAATGAAGCTAGAAAGGGAGCTAGAAAGCAGAGGCACCTGCTATCTCTTTTTTCTGCCCTCTGAAGAGTGTGGCCTGGGAGTGGCTCAACTTGTTGGAGATCAGAGGCCGAGGGAGAGAACAGTGATTGTGGGGCCACTGTGGGAGTGAAAAATATGAGGAAGGAAGGTAGAGATGGAGGGAGAGACCTACAGGTGGAAGAAAGGAAAAAGCTGAGGATGAATCATAACAATGGAAACGCATTGCTAGTATGCCTAATTCTAATTGTTTTCTATAAAATATGCCAGAACATTACAGTAAGCACACACATATCTGGCTTTAGATATTGGGGTATAATAGCATGTGTATTTAAGTGTGGAGAGATCTGATTATACTGAGGAGCTTAGTGTTTCTAAGTAGGAGAGGGCAATAACCAGCTTTGGTTTTATGCTTTTACAGTGCTGATAGAGGTTTGTGTCTAAGAAATAGACCGGTGGCTTGTAGTGAATTGATATTTTAACTTTTCTTGCTTCTGACAAATTACACTGGGACAGAATTCTAGATAAACAGGTTGGCTTTTCTGTCCTAAAACATTTATTACATCATCTGCAGTTTACTGCATTTTAAGAGTGTGCAAAATATTCCAGTGGTATTCCCACCAAATCTCCCACCAACCAGCCACTTGTTTCCTTTACATTGCTAACATTCACCCTCCTGGCCAAGTCTAAAGATTGTCATGCATGGTCTTGTAATACATTAAATCACAACTGGGAGTGACATGGCAGGGGATGGGGTTTTGCACGTGGGGACACTGCTCATTGTGATGACTTTGTGTATCAAACTGGCTTGGATATAGCTTGCGAACTATCAAGTTCCTGACCCCAAATTTATTAGAACGTAAGAATGGTCTGACCCAGAATGGCCAATGGTCCATCTAGCCCAGTATCATGTCTTCCGACAGTGGCCAATGCCAGCTGCTTCAGTGGGAATGAACAGAACAGGGCAATTGAGTGATCCATCTCCTGTTGTCCACTCCCAGCTTCTGACAGAGGTTTAGGGACACCCAGAGCATGGGGTTGCAGCTCTGACTATCTTGGCTAATAGCCATGGATGGACCTATCCTCCATGAACTTATCTAGTTCTTTTTTGAACCCCTTTATAGTTTTGGTTTTCACAGCATCCCCTGGCCAACAAGTTGACTGTGTTTTGTGTGAAGCAGTACTTCTTTATGTTTGTTTTAAACCTGCTGCCTGTTAATTTCATTGGGTGACTCGGGTTCGTGTGTCACAAAGGGGTAAATACTTCCTTATTCACTCTCTCAACGCCATTCATGATTTTATAGACCTCTATCATACCTTCCCCCCCCTTAATTTTCTCTCTCCTAAAATGAACAGTTCCCAGTCTTTTTAATCTCTTCTTATATGGAAGCTGTTCCATACCCCTAATTGTTGTTGCCCTTCTCTGTACTTTTTCCAGTTCGAACATATATTTTTTTGAGATGGGGTATGCAGCATTCAAGGTGTGGGCGTACCATGGATTTATAGTGGCATTATGAGAACTTGTCTTATCAATCACTTTCTTAATGGTTCCTAACATTAACTTTTTTGACTGCTTCTGAACATTGAACGGATGTGTTCAGAGAACTATCCACAATGACTTCAAGATCTCTCTTTTTGAATGGTAACAGCTAATTTAGACCCCATCATTTTATGTGTGTGGTTGGGATTATGTTTTCCAATGTGCATTACTTTGCGTTAATCAACATTGAATTTCATCTGCCATTCTGTTGCCGTGTCACCCAGTTTTGTGAGACCCCTTTGTAACTCTTCGCAGTCAGCTTTGGACTTACCTATCTTGAGTAATGTTTGTATCATCTGCAAACTTTGCCACTTCCCTGTTACCCATTTTTCCAGATCATTTATGAATATGTTGAACAGATCCTTGGGGAACCCCGCTATTTACTTCTCTCCACTGAAAATTGGCCATTTATTCCAACCTTTTGTTTCCTATCTTTTAACCAATTACTGATCCATGAGAGGACCTTCCCTCTTAAGCAAAGTAAGCATTCATGGAATAAGAGCCTGTGGTGAGGGAGCTTGTCAAAGGCTTTCAGAAAGTCCCAGTATACTATATCTAAGGCTGCAATTTAGTCATGGAAGTCACGGAATCTGTGAGTTCCAAAGACCTCCGTGACTTCAGCCAGTGTCGGCTGGGAGCTGCAGGGGCCCTGCCGCCTGCGGAGGCAGCAACCTGTGGGGTAACCCCGCAGCTCCCGGCCACCGTGGGTGGCAGGGGGGAGCCCCACAGCTCCCCAGCTGTTCCCGGCCACCAGGAGTGGCAGGGGGAATCCCCGCTGCTCATGGCCACCCTGGGCGGCAGGGGAAACCCAGGCGGCGGGGGGACCCGATGGTTGGGGCAGTCCCCGCTGCTCCCATGCAACACAGGTGGCCATGGGGTTTCCACCGAGCTCTCGGCTGCTGCGGGTGGCAAGAGGGACTCCCAACGCTCCCAGCCACTGCGGGTGGCATGGGGGATCCCTGTCACCGCAGGCAGCAAGAGAGACCCCCAGAGCTCCCAGCTGCTGCGGGCGGCAGGGAGGACCCCAGCAGCTCCCAGCCACAGCAGAGGGCACCCTGGAGCTCCCAGCCCCCTTTCTCCCCCCCCCCCCCTCCGGGCTACCCATTTTGTCATGGTTATTTTTATTAAAAGTCAATGACAGGTCACGGGCTTCCGTGAATTTTTCATTATTGCTCGTGATGACTTTTACTAAAAATATCTGTAAAAAAACCCGTAACCATAACTACATCCACTGGATCACCCTTGTTCGCATGTTATGTGACCAATGATGCTGGATTGTTAAATGTTACCTGAGTAATTCTCTTTTTTTTCTCTATCATGGTTCAGCTTCAGAAAAACAGCTGCAAGGTGGAAATCATAATATTGGGTATTTTTTATTATATGGTAGATATTAGAATTTGATGGGTATAAGAGATTCTTTCCAAGACACAATTAATATTATCCAGGTGTTTGAATGACTCTGACAACAGTAGCACCACTAAATCTTGTGTATGAAAGCTGCTCCGCCTATAGCTACTAGGTAGATTGTAAGCATTTTCAGTGTATTCAGTCCAGACGGATGTAGATGAGGGAAATGGGTATAAGTGTCACTTATATAGACCTATTTAGGGCTGAATGGTTTCTTCTTGTGAAACCAGGGGATCAACTTGTCCTTTTTGGTTTTCCCAAGAATGAACAGGCTCTGGTAATCAGTCTGTTTTGGAGATTCATAGCTCTTTTCTGAGTTTAGTAAAATTACAAACTTTATGATGGTAAGATTTAAGTTTATAGGCTTAGTGACTAGTCTCTAATTCTAAAATATGCTGCCAACAGGTGTCTTTCGAGAAATTCAGTTGCTTGAATTATTGTTAAAATGCCTGTATGGAATAGGCTATAAAAACAATGTCTGCAGGGAATGGCTGGCCTGTGCGGGTAAACCTTGAAGAAACTTTTATCTGTAATTCTTATTCGAGTAGACGACCCTTCTCGCCTCTTCCTATTTCCATCATAAAAGTATCTCACCACAGCCCCAGTCCTGTAATCTTATCCATATGAATGAATTCTTGAGCCCAGGCAGACCCTAATGACTTAGAAATGGGACTCTGGTTGTAAGGATCTTCCTATAAAGATCAAGTGGCGGGACTGGATCCCCTATTTCCTCTGTGCTGTATAAGACAAATGAACAGGGGATTTCTAAGCCACTGCCATTACTTGTGGTTTTCTTTTAAGACTAATTACAGAAAAATGTTGAACTTTGGCTGGCCCTAGTACCTAATCACTGGGATAAGCTGCAGGGACAGCTGGTTTCTATGCTGGGCACTCTCTTTATTCTCGTTGGCAATTATATCCGTTGTGACAATGAGTAAGTTCATGCCAACTGATTCTGCTTTGCCTGTGCAGAGGAAATGGCCTGAGAAATTGTTTTAACGTCCTAGTAAACATATCGGCATACACTAGAATTCACTGAAGTTCTCCTGAGTGTTGGTATCGGTGCTTTCAAAGCCAGGGGCAGATACCCACTAACCAGTCAGGTAGAGGGGCAATGCTGTAGTGAGAAGTGCATCTCCCCTTCCTCCCTCCCCCACCCCAGCCCGCTCTCTAGAGGTGCTGGGATTTCTACCAGAGCGCTCTCCATGAACCTTGCTTGAGGCTGTATTAGCTTTTGCCTAGTACAGCACTTCCTTTTTTGAAAGCTGAACAGCCCCCACCATGGGTTTGCATCTATCCAGCTGGTAGCCCTTGAACATTCTCTGTCCCACAGTGGGTAATGCTGGCCTAGGAGGTGTTTGATAGATTTATAACCCTCTTCTGGATAGTCGGAAAGAAGAACAACCACTTCCTTCCTCACTTCCCTATCTTCAGCGTTGTCCTGCCTGTTGAGGACAGAAGTCTCTGCTACTCCCATGCCAGCCTGCTTGGTGCTGCTTCTCTATTTCCCTAAGCTTTTTATTTTACAGTGGCCTTCCTTCCCCAGGAATACTCCCAGTGATTGCCTCTATACATAGTTTTCTTGAGCAACAGCAAAGTGACACTGATATTGTCAGAGTTCCTCCTGTCCAACGGGCTCTGAAGAGCAGCAGTGAAAACTAGGGTCTTGTTAGCTTTCCTGAGCAGCAGCAGAGCCACTGCAGTTAACTTGTATTTATTTACAGAATCAGGAAAAGAGCACCACATCAGTTTGTGTTTGGCAGGCTACCTCTGTAATGGATCAGGGCTGGGAAATCAAGATAAAACAACAAAACTCTGCAGACACTAGACAGCCTACAATTCACTTCTCACAATTGGCAATTGAACTTTTCAAGGCCTGCTTGATAAGTCAAAAAAAAAGTTGTATTAACTGTAATAGATGGATCTTACTAATGAAAACAACTATAAATCTCAGTGCTGGTATGTGCAAAATGTTTCTCTTATAACCTGCCATCGTGAATTAAGCTTCCAATTGTAGCTCTGTTGTTCAATATTAAGCATGATGTAATTTCTTAAACTGAAATTATACAAAACATTATTTTGACAGATCTCTGTAGATGTGAGGAGGCACAAAAGGGACAGTTTATTCTTTCGAAGTTGCTGGAACTGCTTGCAGTAAGAAATAAAAGCTGTGCGTCAATCAAGAAAACTATTTCAATTGTTCAGAACATGCTGCTAAACTAACCTTTGCAGCTACATTTTTAGACGTACCATGGGATGCATCAAGTCCAAGAACGCTTTTCCAGGCTCAAACACTATCCTGGATGAGAGGAGCAGGGAAGGTGGTGAAGGATGCATTGGGGAGAAATCTTCACTGATTACAGTGAAGCTGGATGAGAGATGCTCATCAAGTACCATAGTGCTGGATTATGCGCACCGTCTCTCTCATGAAATTCTTGATCAGGCTGTGAAACAATGGGCAGTGACTGAAAGCAAATATAGTGACATTCCTTTCATCGAAAGTGATGTGCCCTGAATTCCGAGGATTATCTTCTCAATAAGCCTCCATCTGTCTGTTAAACAATTCACGTTTGGTGCTATTGCAAATAAATAAGTTCAAGCAGAAGCAGCTGTGATTTAAGCATAACTCCAACTACAGTACTGTGTCTGGAAGGTCAGGGGAGCATAAAATGTCTTTTATTCACAAGCAACTGGACCACAGCAGAATCCATTAATCCAACGTCAGTTGTGATCCACTGTAGGTTGAGTGTGTTCTATCTGCTTTATATGTGCTGAGTCTGGTCATAATGAATGTCAGGAAAATGGATGTGCAAAACTGCTGCAACTGTAACCACCACCCAATGGTCGCAGCAACATCAGCGCCAAAGATCCTTAAGGATAAGGTACAAATTGTCTTTTTTTTATGTGCTGCATAAAAGCTGTTGTGACAATAGATTACTTTACAAACGTGTAAGCCTTGCATCTGCCTATGATCTTACATGAGAAATTGCACGTATGATAAAATGCTCTAACTTCTGTTAAATGGGAATCAGGATTACAAAGCTATAGCATAATAATTGGAATGGGTTCAGTCAGAAATTTACCTTTGATCTTTTAGCATGACCTGACTAAATGTGTGAACTGCTAATTGACTGTTAAACCAAGGCAATGTGCTTTGTAACAGTGAAAAGTAGCAAACCAACCATATGGATTATGCTGCCATTAAATCTGCCCTTCTTAAACACATCAATAGGAAACGCATTAAAGGCACTGATAACCTAATTATCCTGATGAACCATTTAACTGATGCCTTGGCCTCTGCAAACTAGGTGAAGGGTATTGACTAATCCCTAAAAGCATAAATTAAGGTTGTTAACAACATTCATTGCTGTAGCAATCAGTTACATATGATTACTATACTCAGACCAAAGATATTTAGTTTAGCCAGGAAGATGAGGGAAAATAAATATGCCCCCGAAGATTCATTTTATTAATCAGTATAACTGTGAATGGCTGAGAACATCTCATTTAAATATGATGCTGCCTTATACTGAAATACCACTGACAGGATGCCATTTGGGGCAGCAGGCCTTTCTCATGCTACTGTGAGGGGCCATCTCTTTTATCTGTTAGTTGAATTGTGAGTCTGACTAAATGATGATTAAATGCCCTGGGTCCAAACCATATTAGAGCCGAAGGGCTAAAGCATTAAGGGAACTTTTTTTTTAAACTAGTCTAGACAATGTGCCCTTGTTCAACAGGATTTGTAGTCTGGCCCATCCAAGACACAGCTGGGATCTTGTAGGTTAAGCAGGAGGTGCAATGATGGATTTTGAGGACGGGCATTTGCAATATGTTACCTAAAGCCAATGAGCATAGTTTTGCACTCAAACACAATATTCAGCTGCATGCCTTTTAGGAGCTTGGGTTCTTTGCATTTGTTTCCTCTTCCATCAAAATCCATTGTCAGTAATAAAAATGACTAGATAAGGCAGTCAATAAAGTAGGTGCATATTTCCATTCATTCCACTGTAATTTAACAGGCAAATAATGGGTTTGCAATTTTTTAAATAAAAAACAGCTTTTCCAGGCAAGTTAAAGGCATTTATTAAATGATACAAAAAATGATAGTTTGAGTAATGTTTTTGGGAATTAGAATGGTCATCTCTTGCTACTGCTAAGATTGAGCCACAATCTGTCCATGTAGGAGAGAGAAAATATGGATGTTTATGAAGCTGAAGCAAATTGAAAAAGGAGACAAGTTATTTTGGGTTAGTGTATACAGGTAAATGACCGTTTACCAGGAGTACATTTCATAAATGAAGAGTCGTTTCCAATAACGCAGCCCAAGACTGACTTCAAATACAGGTCTCTTATTCACACTGAAGTCAATTCCATAGATCTCACTCTGCTGCTATTTAGAATATTTTCCCAAGCCCTTGAAGAAAAGGAAAAACAATTTGGATCCAGTCTATTGAATACTGTCGTCTTCTCCATAGCTGTATTTTCAAATGGGCCATTGTGTTAATAGACAAAGCCTGTGATACACCATGTCCAATCTAAATCCCATCACTATAACTGAATCTCCCTGAAGTTACACTGAGTATAGTACATTCAGTCATGCTCTACAGGTGCCCTCATTAAAAAAGGTGATTCCAAACATGAAGTGAATTTAAAAAAGAAATGGAATAATCAGCCAGAAAAAAATGAATCCTGTCTTAATTTACTGTTTGGTTAATCAGTCTAAAAAGGGAATCTCTTCCCATATATGAGAGAAAAGGTAGGAAAACAAATCTCTCCCTCACCTAGCATCAGATCATGTGTGGTATGGTACAGCAGGAAAATATAATTTGTCCCATTGTTGTTTTTTGTTGTTTGTTTTTTTTAAATCACTATCAACTGAACTGCATAGACATTGCTTCTGTGCATCTGCTATTCAAATGACATTTCCCCATGATTTATTTTTAAAATATACTTAGCTGTAATCTGAAATTAACAGCACTACAGTTTAAGGAGTAGGAGGCTGGGTTTCATATTACACTTCAAATCCAATTCAGGAGGACTAGATGAAGCTTGTGTTGTAGTAAAAGCTTATTCCTATGTCAAAAGAAACCTCTTAACTCCATTAGTCGCATGTTAAGCATTGGTTATGACATGCCAAGGAATGAGCTACATTAGATATTAAACTGAATTCCAATTGCAGCACTGTTCCCTTTTTTGCAGAGATGTTGGCAATAAAGTGTCAGTTTAACAAAGTTTGGGAAAAGGCTGCCTATACAGATCTGTAGTTAAGTACATTCTTTTCATTTCCTGCTCAAGTAGCTGCACTATTTGTTACTAAAATGCTCTAGTTAATGTCCTTATTTACAGATTAGTATATACTAGTTATTTCTCTTCTTCCAGTGGCCCCCTACTGCTTTGTGTGCAGACAAGGGGGAAGGAGACTACTTTCATGCTTCTTTCTAGGAGCCTGACTGCTCTCTATAAGCCACAGAGAGAGAGTTCCAGGCACTTGAATGCTCAGCTGTTTTACTGGGCTTCTTAGTCAATAAGCTGATCTATAAAAGCAGATAAATTATGTTTACACCCATAATTGGAAAGGCCAAATGGCTTAAGGAGTGAGTTGATGGAAGGAGTAGCTCAGGTGGGTCCACCTGATTCTTGGTGACTGAACAGGCTTCAGTGAGAGGAGTTTTTTGTTTTGTTTTTAAAGGCTGGGAGATGAGGCACCAACCAGTAGGCACAACAGAGCAAGTTGACAATGCACTCTCACTGCTAAAAGGGAGCAGGGAAGGAGGAAGGAAGGGTGGGCAAGAGGAACAGACTGCCTCCTTCCTTTTCTGTATTGGCTGGGGGTCTGGCACTTCCCAGCGCTGGGATAGTAGATACACAGCTTGAAAGCAGCTTCTCTGCCAGGAGCGTGGTTTTGTTTTGTTTTTATTGCTGAATTGCACCTTTCCCTACACAAGACACCCGGGCATTAGACTTGTAGCTGAATCACAGCCCCCACAACCATCCATCAGAAAGCATGTTAAATGCACAAAAATCAAAGGAGAAAATTACCCAGCTGAAGGTAAACAGTGTATGAGACAGAGCTAACGGAATACTTAGCATCTGTAAAGTTATGAACTACACTCTCTACCTACAAATACCACCTACAATAGGCCCCCTACTGCTAATCCTTTCCATATCTGAATCTCCTACCTCTGACTTCCAAACCTGTTCTCCTCCCCTACTTCCTGACAATTCACAGCGCTCTCAAACAACCCAGAGTGCTACTCTAGCAGTGTCTGACAGGAACAACACTTTAAGACATTAGCACTTCAGGCAAGCATAGAGCAGATGAAAAATACCTAACTGATATCTTAAATGAAATTACACAATACCCACTCAATATTAGTTTGGTTTTAATGGTAGTATAATTTTTATGATAGAGATGCAACAGTGGCGTTGCAACTAGTTTTTTCCTTTGAGATTGTATATTGAAGGACTTGCATGACAGGCACACATGTTTTGGAAAAACATTTAAGGATTCTTTTTCATTAGTTATACTATACGTTATACAATGTCCATGCGACTGCCCACAAAACAGTGACAATTGTATCTCGCTAATGCATGTTATCTGCCTTGCTTGATGCTCTACTTTTGGTTCAAAAACTAACTACAGCACAACTTTGTAAAACTGACATTTCAGCAGCATGACAGAGCTGGATCCAAACTCTAGTATGACCATATATTTTTACAATATTTTTGTGAAAACATTTTCTTAACTGAATAAAATTAAGTTGTAATTAATTGCTTGTAAGGTTTTTATTTTGATTAAAATACACATTACATCCCATTCTGAGTATATTAATTTATACATATAAAATCTTGTAATGCCAACAGTGTGCTATGTACAAGCAGAGAAGGCATGATTCCTGCCTCAAGGAGCTCAAAATCTTGGCCTCGTTTATTAAACACATAATAGAGGAATATTACATTTTGCACAAGAATAATGGAACAAACAGAATTTTGCTGAATAAATGAGAACTTACCTCGTTACTTCAGAGCTTATAATCATTTAAAGTTTTGGTGGTTCTTTTTTTGAAAATTTTACCATTAATAACAAAATGTACCTCATTACTCTGGCAACTGGACTGAAATTTTACCACCGCACTTTAAAGGCGAGGCCACTGAGTAGAGGAGCTATTAGTGAATAGGTCAAGACACCAGTGCTTTTCTGTCTCTCCCTTAATTATTTGCACCAAGAGATTACAGGTCAACTAGCTGCCTAAATTATGTAGCATGTAGGGCTAACTGCTGCACACCTTTGAGCGCCTTATAAACAATTCTGCAGTCTCTGCTTTCTCGTTCTATTTTATTTTGGCAGTGCCAATTACTGAACACATTTGTTTGAATAAAAGCTCTTCCTCTTTCAGCTCATTTGCCTCCTCTTGACTAGAGTCTTCAGAGAAGTCAAAAACTTACATTTGTGATGACCTTGTCTATTGCCATAGAAATAACTGGAAAAAGAGTCGCTGAAGTTTAACCTGTCAAAGTACCTATAAAAAGCACAGTCTCCATTTTGAACAAACAGAACATAGATCAGTGGCCATGTACGACATACAGAATCGTGGAAATGCTAATTCTACATAAGGATATAATTACATCCATTGGCTCTGGTTACATTGTGGAACTTCAGGGCATTATTAACATCAGCGGAAGCCTGAGATGGAACAGCAGTCTTTAATGCACATTTGAGGAGGGTTTTTTATTATATGATTTTAAAAAAAGTTTCCTGGTCCTTTATTTCCCCTTTCTTCTCCTCTGCTCCCATTTTCTATTCTCAAGTTGAAATAGTCAAGCTAGCTGCAGCTTTTAGCAGCACTGACGGGGGCTTTCTAATCAAGCTCCTAAATCTGGGACTCCTCTACTCCAGTTTCACTTTTTGTTAAGAAAGTGAAAATTACACACTAGCTCTGGAGCATGAATGTTGCAGCCAGACAGTAGTTTTCAGTCATTTTTAATAATGTTTTGGTTAGAGTCTTTCCAATTTTTACCTTCAGCTTTTTTCCAGCTACTGTTGCTGACAACAAGTGCACTAGCCACTGGGCCTGGCAGCAGACTTGGTTTTCCTGTCACTTAGTTTACATTGTATCGTTTCCTTTGCATCCAGCCCCAGGAACTGGGCTAAGCAGGGAGAACTCAGTAGAACCTGTATGTGGAACAGGAGCAGAGCCACTCTGCAGCTGATACTTCAGTCTAAGGACTGGAGTAGGCTTCTAAGCCTACCCATACACCTCACATCCACTAGTTGAGGGAATGGACTAGGTCAGTGGTTTTCAACCTGTGGTCCATGACCCCTGGGGGTCTGTAGACCAGGGGTCAGCAACCTTTCAGAACGGGTGTGCCGAGTCTTCATTTATTCACTTTAATTTAAGGTTTCGCGTGCCAGTAATACATTTTAATGTTTTTAGAAGGTCTCTTTCTATATGTCTAAAATCTATAACTAAACTATTGTTGTATGTAAAGTAAATAAGGTTTTTAAAATGTTTAAGAAGCTTCATTTAAAATTAAATTAAAATGCAGAGCCCCCCGGGCCAGTGGCCAGGACCCAGACAGTGTGAGTGCCACTGAAAATCAGCTCACGTGCCATAGGTTGCCTGCCCCTGCTGTAGACTATGCCTAAGATTTCCAAAGGGGTCCACACCTCCATTTGAAATTTTTTAGGGGTCTGCAAATGAAAAAAGGTTGAAAACCACTGGACTTGAGGATCCTTGTAGCAATGTATTCTCCAGTCCCTCTGGTCACGTAATCTAAGCATGCACCACTTAGGGGTGTGCACCCCCTCCATAGCCTCCACAAATCCTGCCTTTGTCCCCATGCAGTAGATCTTCCTTGTTAAGCTGCATGTGGCCCTTATACACCTGTGACGTAGAGACAGAATTGTCACTTATTGGACAGTACAGCTAAATTGCAATCATGCATTGTCAAGTTCATCCGTGCATGACTGAAGTTAACAGAGCTGCAGCTCCTGACACAGTGAATTTGGCCCTCAATGTTCACCACACTTTGAATTCAACTGTCATCACAAAACCAGGGAAAGTTCACTAGTGATTTATCAAGTCAAGGTAAATGCCTTGTTTTGCAGGGTATCTTTATAGAGATTAAACTGTAAAAATAACTTAGTGTGGTAAATGGCAATTGTATTAAAAATACAGTTAAAACTGGTCAGCTCTGTAAAATATTATTCATACGCTAGGTTGGCTGACAATTTCATCTGTAAAACTAGATTTCCATTCCAGACAATGAAGCTGTATCAAATACTAGGTCATAATACTGACCTGATGCTAAATCAGTAGCATAGCAACTTCTTGTTGTCAACCCAATAAGTTATTAGAATAGTCTGTTTACTTGGGTATTATTGAAAATACTACCCACTACCAAGCACTTTGATATACACACACTCACATACACAGCATTTTCAGCTGTAGCTCTGAGTGCTTTATCAAGTTAAATATTTTTATCTACACTTTATAAAGGAGAAACTGAGGCACAGAACCAATTTAGTGGATCAGTGGTAGACCCTGGAATACCCAGATCTCCTGCCTCCCAGTCCAATACACTATTCACTGAACCAGGCTGCCTCCTCAGCATTGCCCCACTAAACTAACAGATGTCTCCAAAAACCAAATGTTCTTTATTACATAACAATTAATAAAAGGCTTTTTCGTGAAGTAGTTTATTCCCCTGATTCAGTTTTCTCCTTCTGGTACTACGGACACAGTAAAAGCTACAGACTACACATCTCAAGCAGATTAGACCCAAGAGTGTTACCATACCTCCTTCATCAAAGTCTCTGCATCATTATTAATTTTTGTATCCTAGAATTATACAGATGAATACAACCTTGATAGGCTTGTACACCATCATTATAATTTGAGATCGCTGTTTCCCAATGACTTAAAGCAATTGTCCACAAATTCATCTGTTACTTCTTCTAAGGTAGCTGGCTTCCATTTTGGGACTTGGTCTTTGTCAATCAGCACTATCAGGTAAAGTAGAAAGAGGTGAAGTTATTAGTGAATTTTCTCAATCAAGAGGGCTTCAGATCACATCAAGAGAGTAGATTATACAGTTGCTATATTTAGTATATATCCGGAGTAAAATCAATATGCAGTACAGTGTATTTGGCTTCAGTAACAGCTTAACTTTTTAACCTTTTATGAATGTTCACCGAACAGAGTCACACCCTTGAGTTGCATGATACTGGGAATATTTTATTGCTCCAGAAATCCCCATAATGACCCCATCCAATATAGCATTCACAAACTATGATGACAGATACTATTATCATGCAAGTTTCCAACCATTCATTTATTGTAGACCTGCTGCTCAATCCGAACATATATAGCCCACCTCCAGGAGGTTGGATGGAGTTATAGGGCTCTATGTAGGATGCTTCCGTTAAAACAGAATTATTAAATCCTCATGTAGAATCTCACTCTGGAAGACTAGAGGATAGACACTCAGATTCCTATGGGAATGTCATATAAACTAATATAATAATAATGGGGAAAACAATATGGCAGGATAGCCTCATAGGAAAATCAACAGTAAAGTTATATATAGCTATTAACAGACATAGAAGACATATAATTTCTCTGAAGAATTACCCATTGCAATATGTATATTCTGTTACAATACTGGAATATACCCCCAATGCTGTATATAAAAATCAGTAATGAATGGGCTATACACAAAAATATAACACAAGAAAACATGTTGCAGAGATCCATTCCTAACAGACCAGGAGAAGAAATTGATCTTAGTTAGGAAAAAAGAGAAGGCAAAGTAATAAATTTAAATTCCATGTGGAGCTCTTACATATAGCTGGAGATGAGCTAATAGAGGATAATTACTGTTACTGATATGTCAGTAGAAGAGACTTTTAAATAACCAGAAAGAGAGTGCCCCCATCAGAAAGGAACAATAAACAATATCATTTGGTGTGGAAAAAAATCTCAATTGAATTTCAAGGTCTTTGATGCCTCTATATACAATTTCAGGGAACTCTTAAAGGTCTGATTATGTAGCTCAATGGTTTGACTAAAGTTATTGAAAAATAAAAGCCCTCCACATTTAAATTTAAAAAATGTATTCGCATGAAAAGAAAAGATGTTCTTCAGTTTTACTCTGATCATATTGACTTGGGCTTTCTTATTTTAAGCACCAGTCATGAACTCATTAGATAGTGGGCAGAAAGCCTTTTAACCTTGTTCCTCAAAGGTCAATATTATGGCTACAGGAATTTTAATTTGCAAAAGAGGGTAATCTACTGTATGGGTTTGAATGAAGCAGCTATGTTGCTGCTTCTGGGGAGAAAAACAAATCAATCATTCTGCTGTTAAAATTCAAAGTGTGTGCTGGTACAGTTTCCACCTCCTGAAACATGGTGGCTGCCTCTAGAACATTCAAGCCAGACTCACAACCTGTTCTGTGCGTTACACAAAAAGCTTCCTGTCCTTTACACCACTGTGCAGTCAAACTATTCTTATTTACATATATGGCCTGTGTTATATTGAAGATCAAACTACATAATCATAATGGTCCTGCCTGACCTCAATCCATGAAGTCTCAGGACATGTAGCTTAACAAGTATTATACGCCTTGAGCATTTAGTCATTTATTTATTGAAGAGGGGAGGGCTAGTGCCACCCCCAGAGGCCCTAGATCTGCTGCTGTAGCAAATCTGTTCACTCTCTTGTCCTTTAGGAGGCAGGTTAAGTTAGACCCGAAAGGAATGCAGTAGGCTCAGTGACCACACTTAACATGGCTGGAATTTTAACAGGGTTACTTATGGACATCTTCAACCACAGCTGAAACCAAATGCGACTTGGCCAGCTAGGGAGTTAGGGTTGCAGAACTCGTTTCCCTACAGCCTCTGCCCTTGGAGATAATGGAGGCTATGTGCACAAGATGGTTTCATCCAGTAAACAGGAGACGACAACTAGCAGGAAGCTCCTTTTCTTATGTTTAAAACTAGCACTTTCCTTTTCAGCTAGTTTCAAAACCCTGAGGACTGCCTGACATATCACAGCTGACCCTGTTCATCCTAAACATACTTTTTTTCTTCCCTTGCTTGTTGCTGCAGCTGATTGCCAGTTAGCAGCATTGTTTAATAGGCCAGATTTCTGAAAGACTTTTGACCCCAGGGCTTTGCCTTTCTAAATCATTGTCCAAGTAGCCACAGTTTGCCTTCTTCAATGGAAACCAAACATTCCATAATCACAGAATCTGGGTTGTTAAAATGTTCTCAAATAGTATCAATTAAAATGACTCCAGAAACAAAGTTTTTATCTGGCTTGATATTGGGGGGGAAGTGTTGTCAAACAGAGGAACAGATGAGAAAGTTGGGAGACTTCCACAGCTGATTAAAGGCAAGTTCATTACTTGTTATTAAGTTAACACTGATTTAACATAAAGTCCACTTTTAATACTAGTAAATATCTGACCTCCAAAGAACAAGTTCTCTAGACTCTCATGCATTTGATTACAGACAGATGTTAAGAGGTGATTAGCACCTGAAACTTGCATTGGCTTTAATGGGATTTGCACATCCGCTCCCACTGACTGGGAGAAGTACTCAGCACTTCTCAGGGACGAGCCCTATGTCAGAAGAATGTTTGTTCTCCAGGATGGAACGCAGCAGCACTACAACCACTTGCAGTGGTGGCGATGTGAAATAGCCAGACCTAAAAATGGCTTTGAAAATTCCACACATACATTTCTGCCCAGCTACCTGTGCTATTGCAACTAATCACATTTGCCACTCAATACCTTAGGATTTATTTTTTTTTCATATAGGGAAAAGCTTTGTTATCTATGATACCCCTCTGTGGTAACTTGGCAAATGCTGTCTGTTAATGGCAACCACTTAAGTATTGTTCTAATTTTTAAATCCACATATTATTCAAGTAGGGCTTGATCCTGTGAGGTGCTGAGCATCTTCATGGGCGTTGAGGGTGCTCAGCACCTTGAAAGATCAAACTATTAATGGTGTGTGTGTGTGTGTGTGTGTGTGTATATATATATATATATATATATATGAAGAAAAAAAACATTACAGTTCATCTTTAAGGGCCAGTTTCTGCCACCCTTTCTCACATTAAATAAGCACCTTATCTGACAAGTGGTCTTAGTGATTTCAGGGAGATTATTCACAGAGTAAGGTACTATTCAGTGTGAGTAGGGGGCAGCTCAGGGTAAAAAATGATTCAAGAGCAATTGATAAAATTGCCAATTATATATTGCACAATGAAATTTGAATATTTTCTATTACCCGTAGGCCTATTCTAATCATCATGTACTCATGCTATAACATACACAAGAAAGAGATACTATGCAGCAAATGGAAGTTTCCCAGCTGTTGCCCCTTGATGCTTGTTTCTCAATCAGCGGTCTGTGTGGTTATCTTGAACAGTGTGACAAGTAATCTGTCTCTGTCCTCTGCCTAGTTCCCAGATGATTTTAATGACCTTGTGCATTACAAATGAGAATCAGGTCTGCTGTTTGACTCTTTCTCTTGGCCTCTCAGTGAAGACTGCCATTTTCCAGACAGATATATCTCGGTGATTGTGCATCTTTTCCCATAGATTTAGAACATATTCTAGGAACAGCATCTTTTAAACTGTGCATGTTTCCTTCTCTTGTTAGCTAGCACAATGAAGCCATACCTGTCCTTTGATAGATACGGTAAGACGCCTAAGGTTCCTTTATTAATAGTTAACATTTAACACCCTTCATCCACAGAGCTTAAATTGCTTTACAAAGTTAGATAAGGATTATTAGAGAAAAGGAGATAATATTTAAATTAATTAAATTCTGAATTAAAATCTCATCTGGGTCCCTCAGTCTTAACTAGATCTGCTGTCTTACACTGTAATCTCCTTAGGAAACCACCTCCATCAGTGTCTCATGCTGTGCTACGTGCATCAGCTCTTAAATAACCACCGAGTCCCATTTTACAGATGGGGAAACTGAGACACGAAGACTGAGAGGCTTGCACAAGGTCACATGGTGACTCAATGGTAGAGCTGGGGAGAGAACCTTAGTCTGACTCCCAGATCAATCCCCTGCTGTTTGCTGCCGCTTCCTTTCCTGCCTACCTAATACTGAGAAATGGTAAAAAAAAATTCAAAAGTTTATGTACCCAGGAATGTTTTCTATGGTAAGATTTATGTAATGATAATATATGAGACATTTGCCAAAAATAGTTCCTGTGCTAATGAGTGTGCTTCCACCCTGAAACAACCAATGTATCTGTTGCTAACTTTACCTTTTAATTTTGTAAATCACTTTAGAGCTGTCTGACTGCCTAGCACGCTGGCTGACACCAGAACCGAACTGAATGCATGAGTGATGGTAGATCATGCTTCACATCGTCATTGCTCATTATTGCCCACACTGGATATATCTTGTTCCTTTCAGATGCCCTGGTGCAAATGTTTTCATGGTGCTGTGCTAGCAGTTAATGGTGCAAGGG
Organism: Platysternon megacephalum; assembly: GCA_003942145.1. NCBI lineage: Eukaryota > Metazoa > Chordata > Testudines > Platysternidae > Platysternon > Platysternon megacephalum. Next base: position 1,141,034 of record QXTE01000015.1, read on the forward strand.
GAACATGTGTATAAAATACTAAAAATACTTTACAGTAACAAGAAAGCCTTTTTCTATCGTGTTACAGAATGACAACAGGCCAGCTGGCAATCTATGGCTGCATGGAGGGAATACAATGAGCAGGATAAATTAATGTATTGACCATATTCTCTAAGATGATGGTACTGGATATTACTGTCAAACAAACGGCTGCACTTTTACTTATATTTACAAATGAGCAATAAAGCAATGTGTTTTACCCACTATTAACTTAAAGTGATCTTTCTGGTGTGCATCCTTACCTGCTCGAACACCTTCATAGAAGTCATGGCCACTCTGAAAGACAAAGAAACATGTAAAACAATACACTCCATTTCACCCCCCTTTCACTGGGGGCTCCTTGCTTCTGCATCAAGTCCATGTTACCCAAGCCTCTACCCAACTCCACTTCCTCTGCTCTCGTCTTGTTCTCTTACTCTTATTACACTGCTGTGGATGTTCTCACCTAACTGCTCCTTTGTCTCTTCCCTCAATTCTGGCTTTTGCACCTTCTTTCATGCTACACCCTATGTTTGGAACAACCTTCTGAGTCCATCCACCAAGTGCTCTCCTCCCATCCAAAATCTTCCTATACTGATCCATCTTACTAACATAGCTCCAAACCTCCTATCATTTGAACTGCTGTCCTGTGCACTGTGGTTGACTGAATTATGGTCATATCATCCTTCCATAGCACATCTCATTGACATTGTATGGGAGTTCCACACAATGAGGGCTTACAGGATTGGTCTTTAGACTGTAAACTCCTCAAGGCAGAGCCCTTGTCTTCATTTGTTTTGTGATGTACTGTGTATGCTTATCACACTTTTCAGTTAAATAATTATGTTCTATCAAATCCTGATTGCATTTTATTAGAAATGGAGTGACAATACTCATTTGAGGAAAGGAGTAACGATATTTTCAGTATGAATGAGGCATGACACACATTTCCAAGGTCTATCGTAAACAAAACTATCAATTCAAAAATAATATTTTTATGTAATTTAATATTTTATATGACAAAAAGTGACTAAATTAACAGAGCAGGCTTCCTGTCAGGAATCTTACAGGGTTTCATTCAGACAACTATGCTGCTGCACCAGAACTACTTCACCAAGCTAAGTACTGTACACTACTTATTATTTAATTCTCCATATTGTAGCTTCACCATATTTTTCTTAGTAAACCACTGTCCCTCCTATAACCTTGTTTTGCTGGCTACCTTTCCTTCCAGTTGCACAAGCAGGCATACAAATGGAAACTGTCATTTTGAACAAAGACACCACTAAGATACTGACAGTGATATATTTGTCAGCTATATTTGTTGGTATAATTAGTATGGAATTGCAAAAGTGGGCAACCAGCTCATTATGTCTGGAAGGGGCAAATGTTTGTTTTCTACTTTTTTCTTACCATGCATGCCTGGCTCAGTCTGTATTCCATAGTTAGTACATCTTGCAAGTTCATGGAAGCTCCTTCTCTAAGCTGTCTCAAAGTCATTTTTAAGGACGTAGGTGACATTTTATTAATTGTCTGTGGAAGACATTAAACTTCATTTTTTTTCTGTGTTAGATTTTTGGTTAAATGGTTTTCAAAAATGAAGACAAAAGGTTATTTTATTACAGGTGTAATGATACAAAACAACACTTGGCAATGCTCTAGCACTTCCATCCCCCCTAAGCTTATCTGCCCTGTCCTCTCCACCTCTACGTAAATCTTACAAACCCACCTCTGCCATGCTGCTATATAAAATCATGTTAATTTGCCCAAAAATCTCTGTTATTCCCCCTTCTCTAACCTTTTATCTATGGCATATAAAAATAGCATTGAAATACCATTGATTTCAGGCAGGCTTCCAAGTGGCCTCAAAATTGCCCCTGCTGTTCCTTAATCTTTTATTTTTCTCTTCTGCATTGTTTCTCAGTACACATCTGTCTCATCTTACGCTGGGGTTACGTTCCGCGGTCAGCGCGTAAAGCGAAAACCGCGTATAGTCAAAATTACATTGAGTGTAATGGGCAGAATCGCCCGCACTACAGGAACAGTATTTAAATTGTTGTTTTTCTCTTTTTTGGGTTTTTTTTCTTGTTTTTGCCGACCGCATAAAGCTGAAATCGCACATGTTAAATGCGCCTAAGATGTGACAGACCTGTACTACAGCCCCTCTTTTAATGGAGAACAGAAGTCTATCCTGTGAAGACAGGGCTCAGGCACTAAACTGGAAACCTACTCCACACAGGGACCCATGTACCGAGGCAGACCCTCACTGGAACCTGAGTTCTATGCAGGCACACATTCCACCCTCAAGGAGTAGTCTGCAGGACTGGGGCTCAAATCTACACTAATTTGATTTGTCAGTGGACTTCTTGATTCATACTAGGGTACATGAGAGCAGAATTTGGCCTTTTATATCAGTTCAGTATGAACTATTACACATTTAAGAATTACAGACAAAAGTTACAAAAAAAATTAAAACTCTGATCATTATTTGCATCATCTGCAGCTACAAGAGATCTTGCAGGTAAGCTATGGATACAGTATTCAGGTTTCGTTTAGTGCAATGTTCAGAATAATATGGGAATATGTGAGTTGGCCCAACATTTGAGTTTAAAAAAATGCATTTCTCCTTATACTTATTTGCAAAGACCAGATAATTGGTATGCACCCCTTCCACTAAAAAAAAATGATAGTGTCTTTTTAATTTAAATAAATAAACAAAGAATTGCCAGAAGTCTATCACTCATGAGTAACTCAATTAAAAACAGACCATGCGCCAGATAAATGAAAAAACATAGTTAAGGAATTAGAACTGAGCTCCAAAAATTTCCTTGGAGAAAGGAATGTAAACAGGAGTTCTATTTTTTAATTATGACAAGTAGGTGATTAATAAGAACATAAGGGCCATTCTGGGTCAGACCAATGGTCCATCTAACCCAGTATCCTGTCTTCTGACAGTGGCCAATGCCAGGTGCTTCACAGGGAATGAAAAGAACAGGTAATCATCAAGTGATCCATATTCTGGATCCCAGCTTCTGGCAAACAGAGGCTAGCGACACCATCCCTGCCCATCCTGGCTAATAGCCATTGAAGGACCTATCCTCCATGAATTTATCTAGCTCTTTTTTGAACCCTGTTATAGTCTTGGCCTTCACAACATATTCTGGCAAAGAGTTCCACAGCTTGACTGTATTTTTTAAAATCTTAAAACTTAAGGATTTTATGTAAGCCTGAATAAATGATCCACACCATTCATACCACAATAGTATGCTCTGCTTTACAAAAGATTGTTTATTACTACAATGGGAAGTGGCAGATGGTAAGATTTACCTATTCATATTATCAGTGAGGATATTAAGCTCTTAACCCACAGACTGAAATAGCAGATTTCCAGTAATTAACACCAAGAAATTTTCTGCTCCTCGCTGCTCTGATTTCTCATTCTCTCTCCCTCCAGATGACAGCTCCTAAAGAGTAATAACCTTGTTTGCCTGTTTACTTATGTCTACTAACTCAACTGCTGTGGAAGGTAGATCCTAGTAACTAGTGATTCAAGTTTTATCACAGTTCTGCATGTATCCATCAGCTGGTTTGAAAGTCGAGCTCGGGGAAATGGTTTGGAAAAAATACATCCTGGCTTGAACTGATAACTTCCATAATTCCATTAATTATCACGGACCCGTAGCTGCTTTTTTGTACTTTAGCTCCTCTACCTCCCTCCCTTCCTCACCCACCCCAACTGCAATTTGCTGCTCTTCAGACCTACCTATCGATTCCTAATAAAGCTGCCTTAATTTCCCTTTTTTCCCTTAATTTCCTTTTTTCTTCCTGGCTCCATTTCCACATAGGGCCCTTTACCCCTTTGCTCAGTGGCAAACTCTTGTGTGATCTGGAAATCTTTGCTGGGACCAGACCAGATGTTATATTCAAAATTCTGGGCACCTACGAGCTTCCCTGGGTGAAATATGCACAGTGCATTGTGGGGCACCACTGATCAAGGGGAGCACTGAAGCAGGAAAGATTTGAAAACAGCAGTTTACTAAGCTATTGCACACAGAGGCTGCCAAAGAGGTTGGAGGTGGAGGGAGCATTGCTATAAATCATGTAGAGAATAGAGGAAAGGGAAAGAAAAAGTAGCACAAAAGGTGGGTGTAATGCAGAAAAAATGAGTCACCAATGTATCTATAAATGAACTGATAGTATAAGAGGAAGATGAGATCTGAGGAACAAGATCGAAGAGGAACAGATTGCATTATGAGGGAGAAATATGGGATGCCGATAAGGTCTTATGAAGGGCGTTGCCCCATTCCATTTTTCATGGGATCATCTTTATTTCAGTGTAGCGGTCCTACATACTGCAAGTTGGATTTGCAACACCATTAATCGTCAGAACTTTATCATCGTACGGTGAGGAAAGTAAGTGTAAGGAATGGAGTCCTCCCAGAAATAACAGCTGCAATAGCAGCATTGCTCCCTTTCAGTCACAAAATATAGGTTGCTAAGAAAGTTTCTCATATGCACCATAGCATCCAGTTTCAGGTTTTCTGGGAAGAAGAGGGTTGTTTGTTTGTTTGAGATGGGTGACAGAAGTAACCCTTTCCCCTCAACTGTAAGGGAGAAAGAAACAAAAGGGTTAGTTAGAGAGATGAAGAGTTAATTATGTCCTGCAGGGAGAATTGGAAGTGAAAAACCTTACTATATTAAGAGAAACAGGCGACAAAGCTGGGATCTACAAAGGAACTTAGGCATTGCAACACTGAGGGTCACAGTGCCTAGGAAGTCAGGAATAACACTGAAATCCACAAGGCCAAATTAGGCGCTTAGGCTCCCTAGACAATGAATGGGGAGAGACAGGCACCTTAGAATGCAATCCACAAAGCCAGCACACTAGGTGAGGCTCTGCCTAAGCTAGCCAACGAGAAGAGTGTGTGCTCAGCCCTGCCCCGATCTCAGAGAGCTGCTGAAGTCCAGGCTGCAGGGAGGTGCCTATGTCATCTTAGAGATTCACAAATGGGAACCTGCTGCCTGGAGTCAGGCATCTAAGCTGTGTTTGAGCAAGAGAGTTAGGTGCCTGCCTCACTACACACAAAACATCCAGAGGAGGTGGTGGTGGTGGTGCGGCTGCTGCCGCCACCTTATAATTTTTAGCCTCCTCTGGAAGAGGAGGAAATTGAACCTGGGTCTCTCACTTCCCATGCAAGTGCTCTAACCACTTGGCTAAAAGTTGAGAGAGAGCACCCTCCCCCACATCAATTCTGAATGGACCTGATCTGGTAGGCATGCTCAGAGGCCCCTACAAGATTGGGCTCCACAGGCAACTCAGGTGGCTAAATGCCTGTCTGCCCCTGGTTTGTGAATCACTCTGGGGCTTAGGCAGGAGATAGTGTCCAGATACCTACAGGGGGGCAACAGTGCATGTGCTCAGAGGCAGAAACATGGGCGCTGAGGGAACTTTTATTTTGAAAAACTTAGGCACCGAGTTTAGGCATCTACAGGGCTTGGCAGAAGTTTTGGATCACAGTGGAGCCACAACTGGGATTGAGGTGCCTAAACCTGATACTTAGGCACCTAAATCTGGGTAGTAGGGCCTAAGTACTTTTGTGGATCCCACCCAAAGTGTTTTATTAATCTGAGATTTCCCCTGTTAACTCATTTTAAGTTTAATTGAGCTCAAGGAATCAAGGTTACTCTCCCCTGTATGAATGAGTAATATGTGGCGGGTTTTTTCTTCAAACTATTCAACTTTTTTCAAGCTCTTTCTCCTCCCAAGTAGCTAAAGTAGTAAACTCCATACTGCTGTATCAGGAAAACATAATCTTTGCTGGATTTCTAAGCTTAAAAAGGAAAATACTGGTGTCTAATGTGGCACTTCCCCTTAGAATAGAGAGGAGACACTCGTTACTGGCTTGCTAAAAGAGAGACCAATCACCTCTATTAATCTGAGATGAATGCATAAGGTTTCTGTTGGTTGAATTAAGAATGATAAGAAAAAACAAAACAAAAGGAAAATGCTGCCCTATCCAGCAGAGTAAAGGAAAACAATTTAAAGGGAACTGTATGGCTAAATTTTTCTGTTGGCACATCAGGAATTGCTCTTCTGAAATGCTGATGGGAACTCTGGTAACTCAGGTGCAATAAGCTTCGAGTTTTGGGGAGGGCTGTCTGTGTTTTCTTTGCTGCTTTTATTATTAGCTTGTTACTGTAATCCAATAGGATCTTGTGATGGCGTATAGCCTCAATCCTGGCTCTGAAAGGGTTAATGTGGGTCTGAAAGGCCAGTTAACCCATCTGGCTGCACCTGCAGGGTGGGCCAGGCACTGGGTGGTGACTATAAAGAAAGGAAGCACAGATGAGAAGGAGGCTGCAGGGAGAGTTGGAAAGAATACTTTAGTGCCTTGTTTGGTGTGAGAGAGTGGAGAGACTGGGTGGGTCACAGAGGAAGTTTATGGGGAGAGTTGACTCTGGAATCCTATCCTGAGTAACAAAGTCTGACAAGAGGCAGCAGAGATACAGAGAAGCCAGCGGGATAGAGCAAGCTCTGGTGGTGAACCCTGATAATGGGGCAGGACCTGGACTTCCAAGGAGAAAGCCCTGGATGGTGCTCAGTTGAGGAATGGAGATGGATCAAAGGTCAAGTCTGAGAAGTGGGTTATGTTTGTTCTGTTGGTTTAGGACAGAGGTGGGCAAACTACGACCCGCAGGACCGTCCTGCCTAGCTCTTGAGCTCCCGGTCGGGGAGGCCAGCCCCCAGCCCCTCCCCCGCTATCCCCCCTTCCCTGCAGCCATGCCGCCGCACAGGCAGCGCTCTGGGCGGTGGGGTTGTGCGCTTCTGCCGAGTAGCGTGGCAGCGTGTCTGGCTCCGGGCGGCGCGGCAGCCAGACATGCTGCTCTGACCTGCATGGTAAGGGGGCCGGGGCCGGGGGGTTGGATAAGGGGTGGGGAGTCCGGGGGAGCATTCAGGGGACAGGGGTGGGGTTGGATAAGTGTGGGAGTCCTGGGGGGCCTGTCAGGGGGCGGGGGTGTGGATAGGGGTCAGGGGACGGGGAACGGGGGGTTGGATAGGCATAGCATCCCGGGGGCCCTGTCAAGGGGTGGGGATGTGGATAGGGGTCAGAGCAGTCAGGGGACTGGGAGCAGGAGGGGTTGGATTGGGGGGGGGGTGTCCCGGGGGCAGTTAGGGGCGGGAGGTCCCTGGAGGGGGCGGTTAGGGAACAAGGAGCAGGGGGGTTGGATGGGTCAGAGGCTCTGAGGGGGGCAGTCGGGGGGGGGGAGTGGGAGGGGTCAGACTGTTTGGGGAGGCACAGCCTTCCCTACCCGGCCCTCCATACAGTTTTGCAACCCCAATGTGTCCCTCGGGCCAAAAAGTTTGCCCACCCCGGTTTAGGATTTTGTTAGGGAATTCCAGGGTAGAGCCCTGTGAGTTCTTGCCCTGAGAAAAGGGTGACCCTAGAGAGGGTGTGGGGAGAAGGCCTGAAAAAGAGACTACAAGAGGAAGAAGTCCAGGGAGGCAGTAGAAAGAAGTATGATGAAGAAGCCCTTGGCTTCTAATTATAGGGTCCCTGGACTTGAACCCAGTATAGTGGGTGGACCTGGGTACCCCTACCAGCTGCCAGTGGAGCTGGTGGTGGGAGGCCACTCATGAGAAGGGGATATAGACAACTGAAAACCTGAGAGAAACGTGTGGGGTCAATGGGGCCTCAAATCAGGCTGAATTCCTTTGTTGCACTTTCCGTTACCCTGTAAAGGGTAAGACTAAAGCATGATCTGTCCAGAGGGCTGAGTCATAAGAAGAGTCAGACCACTGCCGGGCCATAGCCAGCTTTAGCAGGGGATGCTATAGAGGACATGAGGGGGTGCACCAGTGGAGAGTCCAGCTTTCACAAATCCATACATTAATGGAGGGAATTCCTGAATCCAGACTGTCTTGCCTCCTTCATCCCTCTCTCACATCTCTAATAAGTATCTGAACTTTCACAAGTTGGTGTTTGTCTCCCAACTTGATTTTAAAATAAAGCAATCACCCTAATTTTACAGATAGCCTGTAAGACAAGTTTATAGGACACTAAATTGTTTCAAAATGTCTTTTAGAGGGAGCAATGTTGGTCGTGAGGTATTGCTACAATGCAATACCACTTCATGAACGTCATGACAACGCAACACCACTCTCTCATTTGCTGAGGTTTGTCCTGAAGGACATTTTAAAAAATGTCATCAATTAGCTACAATCAAATGACAGCTCTGACAGTTTTCAGGTTTTGTCATCACTTCTTGATATTGTAGCTCAGTTGCATAGTGGCCTCATTAAGAGTGCCCATTCGACCATATTCTGATTCAGGAAAGCAGCGATACTGTATGTCAGGATTGCACTGGCAAGAGCTGGACAGCCAGCAGAGCAACTGCCTGCAGTATACCTGGATCATTGCCAATGCTATTGGTTACACTTTATTAACACTAAAATAACTTGCACATCAAAGGCCTAATACTTCCAGAATAATATATTCTGCATTTGATTTTTAATAATGCCTATGGAATAACCATACCCTGTCCATGATACACCCTAATAGCTATACATTAATAGATTCTAAGGCCAGAAGGGACCACTGTGATCAGTAATCTGACCTGCTGTACAACACGGGCCATAGAACTCACCCAAAATTATTCCGAGAGCATCTCTCTTAGAAAAACATCCAATCTTGATTTTTAAAATGGTCACTGATGGAGAATCCACCACAACCCTTATTGTTCCAATAGTTAATTACTCCCACAATTAAAAATTTGTGGGGAGTTCTATGGCCTTCGATGTGTGAATAATTTTAATTATGTTTGCTAGATTAAAGAGACCATTATCAAATATTTGTTCTCCATGGAGGTACTTACAGACTGTGATCAAGTCACCCTTTAACCTTCTCTTTATTAAGCTAATAGACTGAGTTCCTTGAATCTATCTCTGTAAAGCAGGTTTTCTAATCCTTTAATCATTCTCTTGGCTCTTCTCTGAACCCTCTCCAATTTTTCAATATCCTTCTTGAATTGTGGACACCAGCACTGGACAGAGTATTCCAGTAGTGCCCAATACAAAGATAAAATAATCTGTAGTTCTACTTGAGATCTCCCTGTTTTATGCATCCAAAGATCGCATTAACCTTTTGGCCATAACATTGCGCTGGGAGGTCACATTCAGCTGACTATCCATCATGACCCCCAAATCTTTTTCAGAGTCACTGCTTCCCAAGATAGTCCCCCATCCTGTAAGTATGGCCTACATTCTTTGCTCCTAGATGTACATTTACATTTGGCTGTATTAAAATGCATATTGTTGGCTTGTCTCCAGCTTAAAGTGATCCAGGTTACTCTGTAGCACTGACCTGTCCTCTTCCTTATTTACCACTTTAATTTACCAATTTGCAAACACAAAATTTGTATTTATTCCTGTATACACTGAACAAATTAAAGTTTATCTAAGCTATCTGTAATATACCACTGTAGTATCTAGACACCAACGGTGAAATCCTGGTCCCACTCAAACAGATGGCAAAGCCCCATGGTCTTCAATAGGGCCAGGATTTCATGCAGTGTATCAGAATCTCGGTATCTGGGGTGAAATTCTGGCCCTACTGAACTTGGTGGAGGGATTACTACTGAATTCAAGGGGGCCAGGATTTCGCCCACTAAATCAATTTACAGAGCTTTAGCCAATCCTCCTGACTCTTCCTATGTAAGAAATCTATCAACCAAAGGTTAGTCTAAAAAAACCATCACTCAAAGCTTATCTATAAGAATGATTAGATGATGGCAAATTGGGGTGTGAATCTACCTGTTCTAGCCTTCTGCATCTAACTGTCTGTGTGTACCCTGCTGATGCATGTTAGCAGCTCATTAATGTGCTTTGAGCTAGTCGTGTTTCAAAGGGACAGTTAGACAATGCTGGCACAAGAACAAATGCATTTAAACTAGCCATCAACAAGTTTAGGCTTGAAATTAAACTAAGATTTCTAACAATCAGGGGAGTGAAGCTCTGGAACAGCCTTCCAAGGGGAGCAGTGGGGGCACAAAACCTAACTGGCTTCAAGACTGAGCTTGATAGGTTTTATGGAGGGGATGTTATGATGAGGTTGTCTAGAATTGCATATGGCCTGCTATTAGCAAATATCTCCAACGGTCTGGAGATGGGACACTAGGGGGGAGGGTTCTGAGTTAATGCAGAGAATTCTTTCCCGGGTGTCTGGCTGCTGGGTCTCGCCCACGTGCTCAGTGTCTAACCTATTGACCTGGGGGAGAAATCCGTCCCAACCACAAATATGGCAGAGTGGCGGAGACACTGGGGGGGTTTCACCTTCCTGTGCAACATGGACCATGGGTCACGTATTGATTTGAACTAGAGTAAATAGTGGATTCTCTGTCACTTGAAGTCTTTAAATCATGATTTGAGGACTTCAGCAACTCAGCCAGAGGTTATGGGGCCTATTGTAGGAATGGGTGGGTGAAGTTCTGTGGCCTGTGATGTGCAAGGTGGTCAGACCAGATTATCATGATGGTCCCTTCTGGCCTTAAAGTCTATGAGAATCTTTGTCAAGGATGAAAGCTTTCGTTTTAAAAGGATAGAACAGCTTAAAGGTTCTGCTGCTCCTCTTCCTCTCCTGAGCTGCTCTTCCTCCCTGAACTCTGCCCTGTCTGTCCGTCTGTCAATGCTCCTCCTCCCACCTATTCAGCAGTCACAGGCTGCAGGGGAGGAAGAAGTGGTGGTGCTGAGGCTGCACCTCCTTTTTCCACCCTGCAGAAGGGCACTGCAAGTGGGCAGAATGGCTTCCTGTTCCAGGTCCTTAACTGCTCCACTCTACAGCCAGTGGTTGGAGAAGGAGGAAACGCAAAGAGAGCCAGAAGGTAGGTAAGTGGGTGCCTATAACAATCCAGGAGAGGGGAGGGGGAGTACTGACCTGGAAGCAGTGTAAGAGGAAGCCATGGAAGGGAGGGGGAAGGACAGAGCATGCACATGTGCAGAAACCTAACCACTACTGTTAAGTGTCAAGACAAATGAATGTATTGATAATTTCATACCCATCACCCTACCCCCACCGCACAAATGCAGACACAAACATTGTGAGTGCATGGAGGTGTTTGTGTGTAGCCAAAAGGGCAAGTGGTGAATGCATTGCCGTCTGTGTGGGGTGGGTGGGTGTACACGTGTGTTGAGAGATGTGCGTGTAAGAGTGGCTGAGGCAGCGGGTGACTATTGGTGTTTCAGTGGCAGAATGTGAGTGAATGGTGCGGGCAGATGAAGAGACATGTGAGTGTCTACAAGTATCGAGGGGGAGGTTGCAAGGGACAGAGCAGGAAAGAAAGAGGAAGGATGGAAGAACATGGAGAAAAAACCCAAGAGGAGGTAAGTAACATAGGGAAAGAAAAGGAGACAGGGAAAAAAAGAAGAGAAGGAAAAATTAGTCTGAAGTGAAATTTAATATTGAAAAAGGCAGAGGACAACTAATTCTAGAAGCTAAAGAAGGATAAAGGAAAGAGAAGGAATTCCAGAAGAAAGGGATATCATTAGGTCAAATTCTGACTCATGCTAAGGCTACTTTGCTTTGCCTCCTTATAGAAAGACAACCTCCAAGATGGCTTAACCAGCTTCCTGGGGCTGACGCTAGCATGGGGAACCATCTAGGTGGTGTAGGGCCAACTTAGCTGGGCGTATTCCACCCCTTCTGAGCCCCGACTAAGGCATGGCCAGGGCAACAGAAGTGCACCCAGGGAACTGGAATGGCCCTTGGCCAGCTGGGAAAAACTACCGTAGGAGGGGCCAAACATCTGGCCCCCATGCCCAGTGTCCTATTCACTTTTCTGCTTCTAATATATAAAAATGCTATTCTGGGTTAGGAGATTTTTATGGCTCCCTCTGTACCTTGTATCATTAGTCACTTGGGGCCTAATCCAATACCCACTGAAGTCAATGGGAGCTTTTGCTGGATGCAGGATCTGGCCCATGGCAATTAAGGCATGCAGACATACAGGTGGAGTGATACAAAAAGCTGTGTCAATAGATATTTTTATAATTGCCTAAAACACTTGAAAAAAGTTTCCTATAACATGTAGCACATACAGAATACTTAATATGATGAGGTAGGGTGATGTAAAGGTTTCATCAACAGTCATTTGGGATGAACATCATAACTCACTCATAAGTAATGTGGCCATCCTAAGTTCAGGCCAGTAAACCTTTTAGATCACACCATCATGTACTCCCTATTTAGAATATGTAAACTCTCCTGTAAGTTAACGTCCAGCAGGTTTTTGGTCTATACATTTGCACGTACTGTAAACTACTTCAACAATTCTGATCCAGACTGGATCAGCTGTGGTTTAAAGAGAGAGAGACTGATTTTCACATACAAATAACTATAATCAGCTATGCTTTCCTGACTTGTCTGCTGTCTTCAGCTGAGTTTTTCAGTAAAAACATTAATTACACAATTTAAGCACAGAAATATCTGCTAAACTTAATACAGATATTTTTTACTAAAAAAAAAAATCAAACCTGGTTTTGCACCTTTTTAAAAATACATACAGTTTGGGAATTTAGGTCAACAATGACATTATTAAATTATGAAATATTATACAGCTCTTATAAATTATAAACTATACTGCTCTTTGTACCAGGAACACACTGCCTTGTCTCACTAGATGTTACCCTGTGTTCATATCCTGAATATAAGGTTTCAGCTTTTTCGACTATTTTTGAAGACCACTTGAGCCAATTTCCAGCCTAAAAGAGAAATTAGTTTGAGCTACCAATTTAGATCCAATAAGCATAAGAGTCATAATGATTAAATGTCTTTTAGGCACAAATTTTCAATTAAATAACTATGCTGTTCTGTAGTATTTAACAAAACCATGTACTGTATATAGTCAAAATTTCTTAATAGCAAAGATGAAAATGACTGACACTTATATAGTCCTTTCATCTAGAGAATCCCAAAGCATTTTACAAACTATGGTACTGTGATAGGGTATCTATCCCACACTGGCACTAAGAGGGTTAATGAAAGCTTCAGAACTCAATTAACCTACCTGTTGGCACCTGAACAGGTGTTAAGAAGGTTGGTTAGAAGGGTCACCTGGAAAGGAGTCAAGTTTCCTTAAAAAGACAGAATGGTCAGCTAGTGATAGACCCAGAAAAGATGAGGCTAGGAGTTCCTGCACTGTGGGAATGGTTTGATAGAAGTAAGAAGCAGAGTATCTGGGAAGTCTCCAGAAGGACTCGCATTCAAGCCTGGGTAGGGTGGAAGTGGTTTAAGTTTGTACTTTTGGTTTGGGACTTGTTGGAGATCTCCATGGAAGAATCCTGTAAGTTATGAAGTATGAAACCTCTGAGGGTATATCTACACTGCAATTAGACACCGATGGCTACCTCAGCCTGTCAACAGGCCTTTCCTACAGCTCCTTACTGGGCCAGCTGACTTGAGCTTGGGCTGCAGCAGGGCTGTTTAATTGCAGTATAGACTTCTGGGCTCAGGCTGCAGCCTGAGCTCTGGGACCCCCTACCCCACCCCAGGTCCTAGAGCCTGGGCTCCAGCCTGAGCCTGGAAGTCTATGCTGCAGTTAAATAACCCTACCGTCCAAGCCCTGGGAGCCCAAGTCAGCTGGCACAGGCCAGCCATGGGTATCTAATTGCAGTGTAGACATACCCTGAGAATCTGAGAAAAATACAGGTACACAGTGGGCCCAAGAAGGAGCTGTAGGAAAGGCCTGTTGACAGGCTGAGGTAGGACGACGTTCAGGGAAGGTAGCACAGGATGGGTCTGAATAGATAAACCTTGTCTTTTCACTATAGGGTCCCTGGGCTGACACCCAGAGAAGTGGGAGGGCCTAAGTTTCCCCTACCAGTCACCAGTGAAGGTGGAGTGAACTTCCTCCTTGTATATGGGGATGAGGACTTGTGAAAGCCCAGGGGACAAGAGGATGTAAGGACCCTGGGACCCAGAGTCAAGGACTGAAAACCTGATGTAAAGTTGCTGGACTTTTTGTTACCCTGGAAGGGGTGGAACTAAAATGTGACCTGGCTGGAGGGCCAAGTCAAGAGAAAAGAGACCCGCACAGGACCAGACTGAACATCGGCAGGAGGCACACCATGCTACAGCGGAAAGGGCGGCTACACCACATGCAGCCACAAGGGGAGCACACCAGCAGTGACTCCACCCTTCCACAGGTAGCAGTTCTGCAAACACTTAATACAAGTAAAGTTACCCATGTGTATAAGTGCTTGCAACACAAGGCTCTATTTTATATAATCTGTACAGCCCGACATATGGGAGAATGAAATGCCATCATGTACAGGGTGAAGTGAAACTACACTGGTTATCAGTTCACAACACTAGACATAAGAGTTTAGGTCAGGAAGTGAAAGAGTAGTGTATCCAAATGATACGAAAAGGGCAATCTGAGCTATGCAGAACTGATTACCCAAACTGGAATCTGGCGAGGATACTGGGGTTATGATATTGCTTGGTATTTTTTAAGTGTGTGTGCTTTTAACAAGCAAAATGTAAATGAACATCTTCTAAAGCTAATACCTGAATTTTTTTTATAAGGGACTGAGAGTCATTTCTGCAGACTAGAAATGAAGTAGGAATTTTGAGAAGCCAGCTCAGGAGAATGCATCATTGCACCAGCTTTCCAACCACTGTCCCAGCAGCTGACCTGTCTGTTGTTTCTTCCTTTTGTTTGGCTCGTCTTACCTTTCTAACCTGCCTTTCACTGGTTATCAGGTAACTATGGCTGAATTGCTGTGAATTGAGATGTGATTGCTGTCTTAGTTTTTGTTTTTAAAGTATGGTTTCTCACTGTCCCACTTCCAGTCTTTTAAAGGAGGAAGGAAAGCAACAATTATTGAAACTTTAAAGTTTCCACAGAACTCATTAACAAGCAGCCAAGAGGGGGCACCAAGGTAAAAAGATTACAAACAAATGGGATTCAGTTTGCCAAAAGTAATTAATACATCAAGTAAACTAGAGGCGGCTATTGATGTTGGTGACAATTTCACTCTAAAACCTCTCACCCCTTAACCCTGTAGACAAGCTTTCTATTCTTCAACAACATGGTAGTGGCAACATAATTTTCTCCACAATACATCACCACTGTGCCACCATTCTGACCTGGAGTAATCACCCTCCTTGAGGAAAAAATGATCATATGCACGTTCTGTCCTTGGCCTCTGAGTTGAGTCTGCCAGTTAAGGTACCAGTTAATGGCAACAGCAATGGTACTTTTGTAAGGTGTCTATAATACTTAGAAATTGACTCATTTCACGCAGGCCACCAAATAGCGATCAGATGTTAATGACTTTTGGTCATAATTTCCCTGGGCTGGATTTGAATGACTCTATATCTTATTACCAATTCCCTGAGCTATTCAGTCTTTCAAAATCTCTTATTTCTGATCCAGGAGTGACACTGGACTCTACTGCCTGTTACCTCAGAAGCCCCAAGGCCAGTCATGTTAACAAGAGGCTTTCATACTGGAGTTAGTCTAAAATAGGGGAGATCACATATTTCAGTTAAAAAAGCAGTCTTTTATTTTTAATTTTTTTTTATCCAAGAAAATGGGTAACTAACTATATCTGTAAACCCATAGCAGTGGAAAATAAATGGCAGAATGCATGGGATGCCTCCTTAAACCTCTAAGCAGCACGCTAGTTAGTTGAATTCAAAATGGGTTCAGATAATTTACACTGGATTCAGTCTACAGCCAGGAACTTCTAAACATCAGGAATGTTTTCCAAAAGTATCAAATTAATGTTTAATTTGTGAATCATCTCATTGTTCTTCCTTTTGCAACAAATAATATTTATACTATAATTCTCTTACATCTTTGAATTTTGCAGTTAAAGTGACACCACAATTGGAAATCTAGTCAATTTGAACAAAACAAAAAGGTTAAAAGTAGCTTCAGGTATTATATGGATCCCTGAGTTCCCTCTAGGGAATGCTTGTGGTCTTATACTCATTTTCCTATTGTTAAAAATGTTTCTTGTTCCTGTGGCTGTGTGAAAGACTGACAAAAGCAAAAGGGGAAACAAAGGCCCTGATCCTCTGGACACTTACTAGGGGGCATAGGGTTTCTACTGTAATTCAATTGAAATAAAGGGATTATTCACAGTAATAAACACTAAATCTTATAAAGTATTAGCAGGATTCATAGGTTTCAAGGCCAGAAGGGACCATCATAATCACCTACTCTGAACTGCTATATAACACAGGCTATAGACCATCACCCAGTAACTACTGTATCAAGCCTGAGGAACAAGAATCAGCCATTAACCAACCATAGAGGGGAAACAGTATCATCTACTATATATCAAGTGCTATTAAATGCACAAACAAATTGAAGAAACAGAGGGAAAAAAATCTTTTTAAAGGCACAGGGCCTTTGTTTACTCATACATAGGCTCTTCTTGAAGACAGCTGACGCTGCATCAGTTAACCTCAAAAATGTGAAACACATGTAATCTCCACAACCATAAGGACTGAGACCTTAAATTTTGGCTTTAAATAGGTCAGATTCTGCAGCAAATCTGGTAGTTATGGGATCGTGGAATATACAGGGCCTGGATAGTGACTATATGACAATAAGAAAGCACTTCTAGTCTTTATAATGAGAACTGTATTTTGAACACAGAAAATGTTGTAATGTCCTTAATACACTATGTTCTCTATCAAACAATTCCACTAGATTTCATTATTTTATAGTGCAATAACTATACACTTAGAAAAAGCCATCATTAAATAATCCTTGATGGTCTCTCAGCCTCCACAATAGTTAATTTTATCATCGTCAAGTTAAACATAGTTCTACTTTTTTTTTTTTTTTTTTTTTTTAATATGGAGATATACCTATCTCATAGAGCTGGAAGGGACCCCGAAGGGTCATTGAGTCCAGCCCCCTGCCTTCACTAGCAGGACCAATTTTGCCCCAGATCCCTAAGTGGCCCCCTCAAGCATTGAACTCACAGCCCTGGGTTTAGCAGGCCAAAGCTCAAACCACTGAGCTATCCCCCCTGGGGTTTACAATATCCTACTGCAGTTCAACAGATTATAAATACAACTGAGTGGGTTGATCTGATCTTAAATTCTATGAAAATAGATACCTAAAANATCCTTGATGGTCTCTCAGCCTCCACAAAAGTTAATTTTATCATCGTCAAGTTAAACATAGGTATATCTCCATATTAAAAAAAAAAAAAAAAAAAAGTAGAACTATCTCATAGAGCTGGAAGGGACCCCGAAGGGTCATTGAGTCCAGCCCCCTGCCTTCACTAGCAGGACCAATTTTGCCCCAGATCCCTAAGTGGCACCCTCAAGGATTGAACTCACAACCCTGGGTTTAGCAGGCCAAAGCTCAAACCACTGAGCTATCCCCCCTGGGGTTTACAATAGCCTACTGCAGTTCAACAGATTATAAATACAACTGAGTGGGTTGATCTGATCTTAAATTCTATGAAAATAGATACCTAAAATAGAAGGGACCATTATGATCATCTAGTCTGACCTCCCGCATGATGCAGGCCACAAAAGCTTACCCACCCACTCCTGAAATAATTCTCACCCTTGACTCAGCTGTTTAAATCAAGATTTGGGGACTTCAAGTAGCAGATAATCCTCCAGCAAGCGAGGCCCCACCACCATAGTATCTGAGCGCTTCATAATCTTTACTGTAGTTCTCCTCACAACATCCCTGAGAGATAGGGGAAAATCTATGTTCCTCGTTTTACAGATGGGGAAATGAGGCCGAGGGAGACAGGAAGTCTGTGGTGGAACAGAGAACTGAACCCCAATCTCCTGAGTCCCAGCTACTGCCCTAACCATTAGACCAACAATCCTCCTTGACAGGAGCCACATAAAAGTGAAATATTAAGTTTCCCCTTTTGTTTAATGTTGTGTAGTAAAATAGATTAAACTTTTTCTTTTAAATACTGAGCAAAACGCTTGCTATGCAGGTGGCTTCTAAAATTCCCTTTTTTAGAGAGATGTTTCTCTTAATTCACGTTTTCTGTGAAGAAGATTGTCAATATAATCTGTGAGAATGCAAAAATATTACCATGGTCAACATTTTGACTGTCCACAAAAACCCTAGATTGGCCAAATGCTTATTGGTTATAACCTGTGAGGCTGCTAAAAGATAATTTATAGATTCCAAGGCCAGAAGGGACCAGTGTGATCTTCTAGTCTGACCTCAGTGATTACAGACAATTACATCTGTTACCTCAGGTACATTCTTTGATAATTTTAAGACATTTATTTCCAGTCTGCCTAGGAGAGTTAATGATACTGTTATAATATGTCTTATATACTGTAGGTTCCAAGGGAGGGTGAGAAGAATACATGTTATACATTTGTACAAGAGCAGCATTTCTTAGCTATAATCCTGCATTAGTATCAAAGTTTTCCTTGAGAAATGCCTGAGTTCTACCTAATATTAAGCAATATTTGAATAGACCCTGGAACAGTTTTTCCACAGGTCAGCAAAGTAAATCCACTTTGAGAGTAATAAAGGAAGGAAAATTTAAAGATTCCATATGACTAAAGAAATACATGAATAGAGATTACACCTCTACCCCGATATAACGCGACCCGATATAACACGGTAAAGCAGTGCTCCCGGGGGGCGGGGCTGCGCACTCCGGTGGATCAAAGCAAGTTCGATATAACGCGGTAAGATTTTTTGGCTCCCGAGGACAGCATTATATCGGGGTAGAGGTGTATTTTTTTCTGAGTACTGGAGTCTGAAGTGCGCCACTGAATTAATTTGGAAAACATTGAGTTTGGCACATTTTTTACATATCATTCCAGAGCAACAAAAGGAAAAGTACAAAGAGAACCTCCATTACCACCAAACCTTTTATGACCAGAGAGGAGGTGTATATATGGTCAGGAGTAGATATGAAGTAAAATTTGTACAGAGTAAAACTGTTTTACAATAAATATGATGACTTAGGCTGTGATCCTACAGTTACATGTGTGGGTAGTCCTACTGACCAAGTCCTAAAGGACTAAGAATTGGATCTTAAGGGCCTGAGCCTGCTATCACACCAGCTTTACACCAGTGTAACTCCACTGACCTTAATGCAGTTGCTCAAGACTTACACAAGTTTCAGTGAGATCAGAATCAATCCTTAAGACTTAATTATTAAGGTAAAAATATATAAATAAACGTTACCTCTAGCTGCTTAAGAGCAAAAGGGGAACCATCCTGCTTCAAATTTTGAATGATTTCCTCCATGCTGTTTGCTGAAAACAAACTAAAGAAAACAAGAAAAGCCTCATATGACTTAAATGTATTATCTGATTCCACCCTTCTTCCTGCCTGTGAAGTAATGAGAACTCACAGACATTAAAAACAGAACAGCTTAACTAGATCATCAGACTGATTCTCTACACTATCTCATCTCAGTTACTGCAACATCCTTTTCCCTGGCCTTGACAAATAAAATCTTGCTTTACACATATCCATTCAGAATGCAGCTGCAAAGGTCATTTTCTTAGTCCATCATTTTGACCATCTCACCTTCTCTTTGCATCCCTCCACAGGCTCCCTCACTTTATCATAACAAATATAAGTTACTCATCTTCATTTTCAAGGCCCTTTATGATCCATCATCTCTCATTCAGTGCTGAAAGGACAGCTCCCACCTCCAATCACCCACTTGTAAAATTTTCAAATAAGCACCTTTGTGCTTTCTTCTGTTCTTCCCTTCACACTTGGGAGAAGCTACCTGTAAACATCCACAAAACTAACTACAATAGAACCTCAGAGTTACAAACACCTTGGGAATGGAGGTGATTCGTAACTCTGAACAAAACATTATGGTGGTTCTTTCAAAAGTTTACAACTGAACATGGACTTAATATAGCTCTGAAACTACTATGCAGGAGGAAAATGCTGCTTTTAACCATCTTAATTTAAATTAAACAAGTACAGAAACAGTTTCCTTACCCTGTCAAATCTTTTTTAAAACTTTCATTTTTTTTTTTAGTAGTTTATGTTTAACACAGTACAGTTCTGTACAATATTTGCTTTTTTTTTTTTGTCTCCACTGCCTGATCGTGTACTTTGGTTCCAAATGAGGGGTGTGGTTGACTGGTCAATTCATAACTCTGAGGGTCTACTGTAATTAATTTCCTTCAAAACCCTCCTTAAAACTCTCCTTTTTTGGGAAGCCTACAAAACACATGACAACTGCTATCATGCTGACCAATGCTGTCTCATTGTTTCCTTGCACTCCCCCATCAGTCTGTCCGTAACCATCTGTTGTCTCTTCTTTTATACTCAGATTGTAAACTCTTTCGGGCAGGGATTCTGTGTTTGTGCGGTACCAAGTGCAGTGGGGCCGTGGTCTATGAGTGGGGCTCCTAGGTGCTGTGGTAATACAAATAATAAACAACAATATATTCTCTCCTGCTTTGTTCAGACAACTTTTAAATATATTGATGAGGTTTCCTCCATTTCCCTTTCAAGACTATTTCACATTCAAATAAACCTCAGTTGGGAATACTGATATTAATTCTAAAACTTCTACTTTTGTTTTATCTATGTATTTATAATCCCTATTGTATCAATTTCATTCTGACTGCTGTTTACACTCATAAAATATCTGTAAACAACTATATCATCCCAGTTGTTCAAGCTATCCATATATTATTATCTCAGCGTCTCCTCATAAATCTATCCTACTAGGCTTAGTTTTTTGTTGGTGTTGTTCCCTGGCTTCCATCCATCAACCTCTTTTTGGTACTCAGCTGCACAAAACTGGTCACAGATGTAGCTTCATCTCAATACCCAAAGAATTACACACACATTCTGTCCTTTGCCCCCCAAAATCCTAAATTCCAATTTCCAAGTGTCTTTGTTTTAATGTGTTATAGGGCAGTTATGTACAAGAGTGACAAACTGACGAGGGGTTTAATGACTATAGCAACATTTATCAAAAGTTACTTTTATCACTGAATCAGCCAAGAACACCTGTAATATGTAGAAGACCATAGGTAAGTAATAAGTCTACTAGGTCAAGAACCCTACAAAAACAGATGTTAACAGACCAGGCTCTAGCCTTTTTTATTACATAACCTGTAAAATCCCGTAAACATTAATGCAAATCTTCCACACAAGAGGTAAGAGGAAAGAATGATAGAGTACCTGTTAATCTTGTCCATATGTTCATCAAGTACAAACTGCTTCTCTTGATCAATTTTGCACTATTTAAAAGAAAATACATCTTTCACTTGGTTCTGTCTCAGCCTATTTGAAAACTTTAAAAGCCCATCACTGGTACTGAAATACTATATTGATTTGCACTACAGAAAAGCCTACGCAGATAGCTCAGTTAATGCTGATTACCATGTTTAATCAAGCAGTATTTTACAGTACATACAAACTTGTCATTGTGGGTTGAACATTCTAAAGTTTTTTTTATCTCATGATGCAGTGTTAGTTACGAACTATCATATAGCTCAAAGATGTTTTGTCAATATTTGTCAGTAACAGATACAGAGAGAGCTGATTTATATACACTTTCAGAGTTCTCTGAGGAACAGTAAGGAAAGGAAAATAAAGCTGTAATATGAGAGATGTGTAGCTTTCTTAAACATTTTTGTACAATGGTTATTTCCATTTTAATATTAGAGATCCATATCTAACTGGAAGGTATGTACAGATTTTCTTTTAATATATGTCCGTTTATGGGGGGGTGGGAAGGGGGAAGCAGCAGCAACTGTTAGCTGCTATGTTTTTTAGGTGATGTTTTTTTAAAGAAACTTAGTACTATGGAATTTATTGGCTGATCCTAATTAGTTTTATTTTCTCTTTAAGTCTTATAAGAATAAAACTTCTCTCCTCTTTTGTGCTTGCTTGGTTGTTTTGATTTACAGTATTAATGTCGGGACATCTTCTGAACTTGTAAGATAATGAGGTATGCTTACATCAATAAATATACAATCTTCTACGACGATAACACCTTACCAGCAACAATACTATTATTTATAACCCATCCAATCTTCATAGAAGTACCAGGGCCTCTTTCTGTTTTTGTTCATATATTTATTTTTTGTTTTTGTTTAGTCTTTTTGTTTATATTTATAAAATGTTTATACATATACAATTAGAAGACATGATAATTTTGCATTAATTGATTCACATTAACTGCTGGTATTGACTGACTGCCAGCAGCTGGGACTGCATGATGTGATGTGTTAGAACTGGAGCTCATGACAAATGTGTTAGACCTGCTAGCCTAGGGGGCTTAGGATACAAACCGATGTTTCACTGACACTAGCTGCAGCTCAAACAGGTTCCTTGTCACTTCTATTCCAATGACTGTGAAGGTAAAGCTTCCATTTCTTTAACTCTCAGCTTGCACTGTACTTTATAGCAACATATTCTCTCTCTTGGCTTATAGTTTCCATTTTATCAAAGATATTCAGTGGCGTTAGATACATTATTCCAATTATTTTTCCACTCAATGCATATACAAGAACTTAACAATTCTAACTGGGAAATAGTGGATACCAATCTCATTCTAAAACCAAACAACCTCGGAGGCATATATGGGATGAAGGAACAAAATTAAGTCTCTGTTAGCCCCAGGGCTTTTTTTCTTTTGGAAGAAATACTGTGAAGCTTACTAGAGTGGCTATAGGGCTATTATACAAACTGAGTGCAAATTATCTAAAACCTTTTGATACATGCATGCAACGTGTTACAAGGAAATCTGACATTTTCTAGCTGTTTGATAGGAAGTTAAATTCACCCCCAAAAATCTTGACACACTCAGAGAGAATTGTGAATTTTCACTTTGGAAAATAAGTAATCTTTCTCAGAAAATGTAAAACTAGCAATATTTAGTTGCTTTAATGTTCCAAATGCATTTCACTAGAGCAGTGGTAGGCAACCTATGGCACGCGTGCCAAAGGTGGCACACAAGCTGATTTTCAGTGGCACTCACACTGCCCGGGTCCTGGCCACCGGTGCGGGGGGCTCTGCATTTTAATTTAATTTTAAATGAAGCTTCTTAAACATTTTAAAAACCTTATTTACTGTACATACAACAATAGTTTAGTTATATATTATAGACCTACAGAAAGAGACCTTCTAAAATGTTAAAATGTATGACTGGCACGCGAAACCTTAAATTAGAGTGAATAAATGAAGACTCGGCACACCACTTCTGAAAGGTTGCTGACCTCTGCACTAGAGCCTAGCAAGAACCTGATCCTGTTAACATACACTATGCTTGGTAGTATTTGCCAAATTGGGCCTCAAAAGTTAAAGGGACATCATTGAGTCTGGACTCAAAATTTAGACACTGCAGATGACTTTAAAGAAAATAAGGATGAAATTCACATTAAGTCAGAGTAAAATGGTTCCATGCACGTAAAGTGGGAATGGCATAGGTGGGAAGGCAAAATCCACCCCAAACTGAGGGATAGGGCATTAAAATGAACGGGGAGTCCCTCACAATTTCTAGTTTGGTCTTTAGGCTGCAATAGCATTTTCTGTGTCACGTGGTGGGATGTCAGAGCCACTGAATCCACATAATTCCAAATTGCATGGCCACTCCCCCTGCCCCCAGTGCCTCCCTCAGTGCTAGTCTCATTCTGTCAGTGGCTGTCCCCGGGTGCTGAACATCAAAATTGAAAAGCAATGAATAGTGATACCTAGAGATTTACGTAGAGATTTACGTGTTCAGCACTACTGTGCCAGTGGATGAGAACCACCAAATAAAACTGACCAGTCTAACTTCATTGTCCAAATCGAAAGAAATGCAAAAAGTAGTGAAAAGTAAATTAGATTTTTAAAATTATTTCAGTTTTAATAACTTATTTAGTGTTAATATATACATTATTAACATTTTGCAGTAGTGTGTAGAGGCTGGGCATCCATTCTGTAGGGTGCTATACAAACATACAGTAAATGATGATTATGTAAAGAAGAAGATTATTATTTAACTTGATAGTTGCCCGTTTAATAAAGTTTGAGATTGTAGCTAGCCAGCAGATTACCTTTATGTGATATGAGTTCAGTAAATCGGCAACATTTTCTTTAGAAGGAGATTTTAGTGCTATCAAATCTTCCTCTAGTTCAGGCAGCTACCAGAAAAAAAAAAGGCAAATTAAAATAATAGGGAAATAAAATGTATTTCCAGCTAGATTGTTATTTTAACAGCTATGGATTAAAGACTCTTGACCTGATTTAAAGAGGTGATAAGCAGATAATGGGAGCAACAGATGCTCAGCACTTCTGAAAACTGAGCAGTCTGGATTGAATTACACCTTTGGGGATCAGTACAGAGGGCCTTTTCCTAAGCAGAACCTCTGTGTGGTGGAGCAGAGAGCCACCCATACCCCCACCCATCATGAAAGAGTTAAAGAACTGCTGTGGTCACAATCAGCCCCAAACTGCTGCATCTGTGCAGCTTCTCAGGCCTGGGGATGAGCCCTTAAAAGGGAAAAACTCAGCCTAGCTGGGGGTGGTGCTCTGAAACAAGCAGATCTAGAGTTCTCAGACCAGAGTCCTAGGCTATGTGTTAAAGAACAGGAAACATCCTGAGCCCATTGAGAAAAGAAGATAGGCTGGTTTTGTTGTTGAAACTCCCAGTTCTAACTTTTGGCTTTTAGCTGCATAGGAGGATGGGAACTGAGATTTTCTGTGGAGCCTGAAAATCTGCTTCCCCTCCTCTTCATGAGGAAGGGGGTCTCCTACCTTGAGAGTCTAAAAGCTATTTTCTTTTCTGTTTGGGCTATTTTTTACAACCCCCTGGAAGGAAGTGTACTTGCTATGATGTGCAGCTGGAGGGCTATACTTCAGACCACAGGACTGCTGTTGCTCATGGAACAACATATGAGGTAAGGGAGGTGCCCAGCTCCACCTCATGGGGTGACCTTAAGGCATAACCTTTCACACACTGAGAACTGTGGCTGAAGCAAGCAAACAATAACTCTCAGAGCTTGAGAGGGTGCTGAGAGTCCTGATGCTGTGCTATACTTAAAGATAGTGTAGTGTTTCATAGCCTAGGCACCTAGCTAACTCTGACAGTGCAAATGAGAAGGCACAGTCAAGGCCTTGCACCCTCCTGATACGCTTCAGAAAAGATACTTTCAGTAGCTGAACTAGCCTTATGGTGTCCTTCTTCCTGAGTGCAAAGAGTGTCACTGTGCAGAGGTGGGGAGGGAGAGAGTATAGGGAAAGCTGGTTATTTTCTCTTGCCCACTTACCCATCCATGCAAGGGATAGGCACAATCTCATGCTATGACTTTACCAAATGAGTTGATGATTTAGATCTCTCCCCAGCCAATTTTTAAGGCCCCCAAGCCTGCAAACACTCAGGGATCTAAGTTGCACATTAGTAATTTCCATTGGCTTCACTGGAATTGTTAACATGTGAGAGGATAATCAGCTATGTAACGTGTCTGTGGGATCTAGACCTATATATGTTACTGGGAAAAAGATACAGTATTGACTGTGACTTGATTTCTTCCCTGTGTTTTTGACCACCTAACAGCTCATCTCCAAGTGGGATTTGGAGTCAGTGGTTGCCTTAAATGCTGTCACCTAGAGTCATACTTGACTCTCACGAGGATTCAGGTGGGGCTTGGAATAGTTCTTGATTGGTTGCCCATACGCAAGCATTAGTAGATTCTTTTAATAGATGTTTCTAGTAAATTGAAGTTTTCACAACTGGCTAACACAATCCAGTGCTGAATGTAATAGTTATTTTCAGTAGCAAAATATCAATTTAATGTTTTGTATATAAGAACAGGAGCCTAATACATGCTAAGCACCCAATTACCACTGGCTTCATTGGGAGCTGACAATGCTCAATGCCTCCTGTGAGCCACGCTGCTTGAGTTGAGTGTGTTTCTGGACCATGAGATCTGCCTGAGTTAGAGAGAAGTACAGGGTAACCATCTGTACTGATTTGTAACAAGGGAATCATTTGTTGAGGCAAAAAAGATTAAATCAGATCCTTAAGATATTCTGTACTTTCTTTTTGGTGATATCTCCAGTACTATACCTCTGATGTAAAGGGCCATCAAAATATTGCTGACAAAATTTGTACATATGAATCAAGTCACTGCAGTCAAGTGTTCAGTTGTGCACATAAATGACTCATTTTGGTGCTCGCAGATGCATGGACACTTTGTGCCTAGGAGGGACTTTAAAAATGTGGCCCACTGTGACCCTAAAAACTCCTTGATGCCAACTGGCAAAGGGTTCACTGTTCAGTAACAGCAAAGCTTGATAAACTCACTACCATAACATGTTGCTGTCATAATATTTATCTATTAAAAAAATGTTGTGTGAGATCTTAACTGAAAGGTAGGATCATGGTGGTTATATTTTATGTCTACATACTGAAAAATGTCCTTATAGTTTTATATTAAGGTGTTACTCCCCAGCAGAGGTGAAAAACTGATTTTGCCAGACAAAGGGATGTATTTTCAGATCTTTGCTTAGGTTAAGCACTGTAAAGCCAACACCATGGAAGCCCTAGTTACATGTGACAATCCACAGGGAAAAGAGAAGTTTGAAAACAGCTTAGGGTGCAGGGAGGTGGGTGGCTAGGGGCTGTGTGCGGGGGGGGGGGGCTCAGGGGGCAGGGAGGGGGGAGGCTAGGGGCGGTGGGCGGGCAGGGGGGGGCTCAGGGTGCAGGGAGGGGGGTGGCCAGGGGCTGTGGGCGGGCAGGGGGTGGCTCAGGGGGCAGGGAGAGGAGTACTAGGGGCTGTGTGCGGGGGGGGGGGGCTCAGGGTGCAGGGAGGGGGGTGGCTAGGGGCGGTGTGGGGGGGGGGGGGGGCTCAGGGTGCAGGGAGGGGGGTGGCTAGGGGCTGTGGGCGGGCAGGGGGTGGCTCAGGGTGCAGGGAGAGGAGTACTAGGGGCTGTGTGCCAGCAGAGGGTAGCTCAGGGTGCAGGGAAGGCATAGCTCAGGGTGTAGGGAGAGAGGTATTAGGGGCTGTGTGCTGGGAGGACTCCCCTGTGGTCCCTGTTCCTGGAGGTGTCTGCCAGCCATGGAGTCGGGTCCTCCCACTCGGGTGGGCTCTTACCGGCTGCCTCTCTGCGAGCAAAGGGGGCTGGGAGCTGAGAAGCAGCTTCAATCTGGGGCACGAGCAGGAGAGGAAGGAATGCTGCGGTTGCCTGCTCCATGGCACCAGCCAGAGCAGCAGCTGCCCTGCACTGTCCAAGGGGGAGCGGGGGGGGATGACTCGGGGGACATGTGGTGCTGCTCCCGGGACTGCCTTGATCTTGCTCTGCAGTTTGGGGGGGTGGGGGGGGGTGCAATGCCCTCCATGTCCCCAACTCTGCCCACCATGTGCTCAGGGCTTCAGCCCCACGGGGGGTGCCAGGGATTGGGGCTTCAGCCCAGCTGGGGCCACGGACCCCCAGTTGAGAACTGCTGCTTTAGGTGAGAAACTACTTTAGACAAGGACTTCAGCTGTTAGGGACGATCAGGATCAGGTCCTTTATATCTATCAAGCTGTGTGTACACTCTCTCTGGGCACAGCTTAGCTGGTAATTATTGTGAGTATCCAGTGATTAGGGCTGGATACTATAGGGAAATGCTTCTGAGGAGTTTGGGGACCAGGGCACATGAAGTGTTAACCTGCAAGGCAAAGTAGGGGCTGGCGGAGCCCTGGGATGAGTACTTGAAGGGCTGGCAGTGTCAGGCAAGACTCCATCTCACTGAAGGCAGGAGGGTAAAATGGTGATTCATGGTCCTGGACACCCCCAAGAAAGTGTAATACCCATACTGCATCAATGGGGTTGATGCTCTTGAGAGGCTAAATTTAATTGTATAATTAAAAATCAGTTTAATCTGTGATATCTGCACAAAGAAATTCAGCTTCAAGTAAATCTAACACAATGACCTATTAAAGTTAATGATTGACAGATTTACCTTTTCTGATTCTACAAAGTGTGTAGCAATTCCTGCTTTTTGCAAATCTCTCCCTTTCAGTCTAAATCCTGTAAGAGCAAGGTAATAGCCAATCTTTCCTGAAAGTCTTGGCAAGAAGTAGCCTCCACCTACATCAGGAAAAAGGCCTGTAATTGAAGAAAACAAGAAAAACGTGAAGGAAAGGTCTAAAAGAATTTACTGTCGTACCACCCATTTAATACACAACTCACTGCACACTTCGAGCCGCCTTCCCACTCTCACCTCCATGTTTCTACATAGGGTTGGTATAGGCTAAAGGGCTCTTTGACCTGGTCTGCCAGTCCTCCACCCTCTTATCCAAGGGTACGTCTACACTACGGGATTACTCCGAACTTACAGAATTCTATTTTTTTTTTGCAACCGATTGTATAAATTCGAGTGCACGCGGCCACACTAAGCCACACTAAGCAGATTAATTCTCTCCCTAAAGTGCACTTCTTCCACAATGCCTTCAAATTCTAGTCCTCCCTTCTGGCAAGTATTCACAACAGATAAGCCAGACATCAGTGCTCACTCCCAAGCTTTTCATAAGAACTATTTCTCTTTATCTGTAAAATACCTAGCATGTTGTTGCCAAATTAGCACAAAGAAAAAGATAGAAATTAATGGGCAGCGGGTTTAAAACAAATAAAAGGAAGTTCTGCACACAGTCAACCTGTGGAACTCCTTGCCTGAGGAGGTTGTGAAGGCTAGGACTATAACAGGATTTAAAAGAGAACTAGATACATTCATGGAGGTTAAGTCCATTAATGGCTATTAGCCAGGAAGGGTAAGGAATCGTGTCCCTAGCCTCTGTTTGTCAGAGGGTGGAGATGGATGGCAGGAGAGAGATCACTAGATCATTACCTGTAGGTTCACTTCCTCTGGGGCACCTTGCATTGGCCACTATCGGCAGACAGGATACTGGGCTGATGGACCTTTGGTCTGACCCAGTATGGCCATTCTTATGTTCTATGTAATTTGTTGCAAATCAAAAGTGGAAGCTAATCTTTCTCTCCAACTTCACAGTTCATTGAATAATCAAAATATATTTTATTACTCTCCCACATAGCAAATAACATTCTTTTTAAGGAAAAGTCATGAATTTTTGAGGCCTCCCTAAAATTTTAGGACCCATCAGCTTTGAGACCCCAAAGGCTAGTCCTGGGCACCTTTAGAGAAGACCACAACTAACCTGCATTTAGGGGGAAAAATCACAAAACTTTCAAAATGTAAACCAATCATGAAGGCTGAAAGTTAAAAGGCAATAGGTAGAAACTTATTTATTTAAAAAGTAAACAATAAAAGTCCAAGAATCACATTAACATTTAAGAGTTCCAAAAGGACAGATCCTTGGGCTTGTGAAAGGCAAATATATAAGTTCTGTGGTCCTCAAAAGCAACCCTTAATTTTTTTACATTTTTCCATTAAATATTTACACTAATATAATTTGTCAAATATTTGATTTTTCTATCCTGTAATGTATGTTACTTTGCTTCAAAAATTATATTCACAAAGAAAATTATACTTTTGATGTTTAATCCTTTTTTTTTTAATTGCTAAGCTATTTGCCTGTTTACAAAATCAATTTTGTAATGATTAGATGTCCCCCGGAATCATTTGGGTTCCAGGTCCTGTAGGTCCTCCCCTTAGGCTGGGGGGGATTCTTTAGCAGTGGGCGGGCTTCCGCACGCCCACTTCCCGGATACCCAATATGTACAAAATCAATTTCCAATGGCAATTGAGACAAAATTGCAGCTGGAAATATTCACAATTATTTTTCTGCTCATTAGCCAACATCACTGACACACACCCAATGGCACTGCAAAGTTTCCTACCAATAACCCACTGTTAAAGTTCACAAGCTACTGCATTCTTCTTTAGGCAAGGAGAGTAATAACTGAGAGGATTTGCTCTAATTTTGGAACATAATTCTACAGCTGCCATGGGAGGTGGATAACCTCTCTGATAAGATCATCCTTTTCATAATGACTTCACAGTGTCATAGGGTATATTAATAAGAACCCCATGTTACAGCTGACAGGCAGATGCTCTTAAAATCTCTAAAAAAGTGATTTCCCCTTGATTGGCTCAAGTCATGGAATTTTTGTTGAATGTGAATGGGGTGCCCATTAGCCTGGTTTTGGATAACCCCCTATTAGAGGATGATTGAAATATCCTTCCTTTCAAAGATGTCACTTGGCTATTAAAATCTGCTTGGACACACAACTTGGCATGTTGTGGACTGGGAGTGCGTGCACGCGCACCCGCACCCACATCAATTGTGACTTCTTACTCAACTCATGTATGCTGCTCTCCAGCCCACAGAATGCATAAGCAGAAGAGCATTTACCATAATGTACCCTCTTCTGCTGTATTGGAGCACCATGGTGTGAATTAAATATAGTATGAGATGCCTTAACTTTGGATTTTGGGGCCTTTGAGGGACTACCAAACTCTTAGCAGTAACACTTTCTGGATTTGTATACTGTACCTCTTCTATCAAGCACACCTGAATTCTAATGACTATAAGAACTTTTTGTACAATGATGAATGAGGGGAAAAAAGGTAAGAGTAGATTTTATTTTCTATCTATAGCTCAATAAATAACCTTTTATAATTGCAAGTTATATATAGAATCAAACTCTTTTTAAAACTCTATTGCAAAATGTTTTGCAATAATTAACCAATAAAACAATTACTTACTAACACCATAGAAATCTGCAATTTCCCCAGTTATCAAGACACTAAAATTTAGTAAATGTGAACAGTAAATGTGAACAGTGAAGGTCAAAAAAATTAAGATGACCAAATATTTTTTTTGTATGAATGGTCTCCCAGTTTCCCTACAAACTATAAACATACAATACTGATCAAATGTTGCTATTTTGGGGTGTAGGGTGTCATCTGTCACAATAACACTGCATAACAGTGTAGAGAGTGGGGGGGGGGGAAATCTCTGCACTGTAATGGCATTGACATTTACAATATTCTGACTCTGTATCGCATAAGTAGAATGACTAGTACACAAAATAAATAAAACCAATTTTAATATCTGGACATGTTTCTTCCCATTCAATATATACCCACAATTAAACAACTTCTTCCACACAATACCCTGCTATGTCTAGTTTTCCCCACTGTTCATTAAAAAAGATGGTATGGCTAGAAAGCACAGTGTATAAGGATAATAGTTACAAATATTTTATATTTATTACCTATAAAATAAATAGGTTTTAGATCAAATATCAACACTGACCAAGACTGCGCTTTTTTTTTTAAATTTATTTCCATCGGTATCTGGCCAGACGAATTCATCCTCTCCTCTCAAATGTGGACCTTGCCACCAGGATTCTTACTAATGTCCCCTCTAGAATGGACTATGGTACCTTAAATCCACATTGAAGCAAGCGTAGTATGCAGTAGCTTATTTGTTAAGTGGAGTATCCCACTATGAACACACAACGCTGGTGCTCAGTGAGATGCACTGGCTGTTTGTCTTCTGTATAGAATTTAAGGTACTGGTTTTGACATATAAATACCTAAAAGATCCCATTTAACTCCACCTTTTTATTCATCTTTAGCTGAATAACCTCAGGTTGGAGAGACCTTTGAATTCCCAACTCGGAATGTTCTGACCTCAAATCTCCCTTGATACCCCCTTCCCTGCTTATGCCTGTGTGTGAAGATCTCACCAACTGGCATCTTATAAATGCCTATGTAGACCAACTCTCACATTACCAAAAACAGATTTAAACCAGATCTGAAAACAGGGTCTTTAACACTCCCAGAACCTATAGGGCACAGGCCATTTTAAATAGAGTTCAGTTTCATCCACCTCCCTTCTGGTGCTAACATCTACGGCCTAGCCAACCCTGAGACAAGGTCCTCGGCTGCATCCTCCTTAATGCCACTCATCTCACTATCCTCATACTGGCTCAGCTCTCTCTCTCCCTTCCTCCCTCCAGCCTCTCTTGAGTGCCTCTTCCATCTCCTCCTTGGCTCTCAAAATCTTCCTTCATAGTGGCCTCAGAAATGAGATTCACTTGTGGTAGCCACTGGATACTAAAAAGTCACTATTGGTACCTAAGAAATCTGGTAACAGTGATATAGTATCAAACATACCAGATTGTCAATCCAGCCCAAAATAAACACTACAGTAGTGGTTTCCAACATAGCTGAGGAGGAGGAGGCAGCTTAAACTGCTCAAGGGGAAATAGCAAGATGTGACTAACCATCACAGGGTCTACAATGAAGATCTAAACAAAGGAAGCTTGTGAAATCCAGGGCTGCTCACCTATATCTGGTTGGCCCTCAGTGGAGAGTAAAGGAGACGTACAGCATCACAAGTGCTCTCCAGTTGAAGGCAAGGCCAGAAAGTATAGAGAGAGAAGACAGCAGCTCAGTTTACACCACTGGCTTATTTTCTATTCATGATCTCAAGTTAATTTCTTGTACAGCTGGCTGTGGAAGCAACAAGATGAAAGAAAAGAGAACAAGAGGGAAAACCAACAGAATAAAGGAGACAGTAGTAGCTGCATCAGGGCATGGCAGAAGAGGACTTGACAGTGAAGCAGAACCCAGTCATTACAGGATAACTCCAACCAAAACCAGTTAAGAACCACTGATCTCTGGCCAAATACCCATGTCCCTTCTTGACTTCAGAGTGAACACAGCAAAATCATGGTCCAAAAGGAAGCCTGACAGAACTTGGTACCCTGAGCTGAGACGGATGCAGATATAAATAACTGTCTGAAAAATGGGAAGAGTATTCAAGTGCTCTCCTTCTAACACTACTACTTAGTAACTACATTTTCCAAACACTTGTCAAATATTACAACACCTCTGCAATATAGGTAGATTACATGAAGATTTTATTTTAGAAATGGTAAAGCAGATGCAGAAATGTTAAGTGGCTTGTTCAAGACAAAGATCAGAATTTTGATTAGAAATCCAGAGCTCTAGGATTTTAATACTGTGTTCAAACTACTTTGTTCCTCAGGATGCAGATCTGAGTTTGTCATCTGTCTCCAGTTCCATATTTGGCAGTTATACTAATATCAGCTCAGAAGTAAAAAGAAGAGGACGAAGCAAAGTATTACACATTACTGTTGTGAACTAGCACCAGGTGGTAAATTCATGGAGTAAAGTCTTTTGGAGAAATAAGTTTTCACATTGTCTGTGTAAGGAAAAAAGTAAGTACCTGAATAATGGAAAATAACCGAAAAAGGGAGGAAAACAAACAAAGACAACCTAAAATACTTATGAAAATGGAGGGATTAACAAGAATTGAACTGTGGAAAGTTTCAATTACCTCCTGATAAAAAGCTATAATTTTTCCCCCAAATGACAAACTCCAGGACGCAAAACAATTGTGTAAATAACGTTTTTCTGATTTATAGCATTACACAGTTCATTTA
The DNA here is from genome assembly GCA_003942145.1 of Platysternon megacephalum. NCBI lineage: Eukaryota > Metazoa > Chordata > Testudines > Platysternidae > Platysternon > Platysternon megacephalum. Next base: position 1,174,421 of record QXTE01000015.1, read on the forward strand.
GGAAAACTGCTATAACTCAGATCTAGAAAACTTACTACAGAATTAGTCATCTTGTCAGAATGCTCTTTTCTCTCCCCTTATTCTGAGAACCTTCCTTCAAACTCCTCTCTCCAACTAAGCTTCCTCTTCCTGTCTCTAGAACACTCAAGAATTTTAACACCTTTCACCCGCCTCTCCTCCAGCTGATCCACTGCAACTTGGGTTCTGCCCTCTCTACTCCACCAACACAACCTCAAATTCTCTAACAACCTCCTCCTAGCAGAGTCATCATGGTACTTTTCTATTCTTATTCCACTCAACATGTGTGTTTCCCTAAGAACAACTGTTCATGCCCTCATCTTCTGGGCTTCTGAGATTCTATACTCTCCTAGCGATCCCCCTACACTGCTGAGTCTGAGTGAGTGTGGTGTGAGCTACTCATCTTCTCCTATCCCCAGCTCTGATGTCTGTGCTATATCATGTCTCTACCCTTTAGGTTACCGAGGGACTGAGTACAGATAATCTGCTCCCCTGGTTTGAACCACCACATGTATGTTGATGCAGAAATTTTCCTCTTCATTCACTCTCAAATCTCCAGTTGTGAGAGATCTTCCCTCACATGTTACCACGATGTCAAATCCCCTCTTTTCAGAATTAAACTGCTTTCCTCCTAATCCATTCAAACCAAAATGGACCGAGTCAGGCAGAATATATATATATCAGGACTGCAATCTTGTAATCGCTTGTCTTGATTACTGTAATCTTTTTCTCTGACCCAACTATCTAAAATATTGATGTGAAATACTTTTCTTTTTCCTGCACTCTAACCAAATTCTCTTAGCTCCCCCCCCCGCCAAAAAAAAACATTTTAATTGGTGTTTTACAACTACTGCATCCTATTCAACTCTTCATACTCATCTTTTTCTTTAATTCCTTCTCTTCCCTGCACTCCTTGCAATCCTGCTTCCTTTGTCTTTCTACAATTCTAAGCTTCCTGCCTCTTACACTGTCCCTGACACTTGCAATGTTTCCCTCTTCACAGCCACACATCCTCTCTTCTTCAAATCCCTCCTTAAAACAGAAGCACTGGGGCCTATTGGATTGAGCACAGCTGGAGGTGGGAGTCAGCAACCCTGAACTGTTATCTAAGTTCTGTGACTGATTCAACAAGTAGCCTTGAGCAAGTCACTTCAACTGTCTGGGTGAAGTTTTGGCCCACTAAAGTTGTCTGTTCCCATTTGTAAAATGAAGGTACCACTACTTTTTGTACAGTACCTTATGGGGTGCTCTGAGACTTGGATAACTATATTTTTTAACAGAAATGTGAAAAGCTATGTAAGAGATTGTTCTTAAAATCCACCTCCTCCATGATTTTCTTCCTTATTTTGGTCTTATCAATAAACTTTCTATACCCTCCTACACATGCACTGCTGTCCTATGGTTTTTGTCCTATCTCAAATTGAAACTCCTACAGGCAGGAACTCTTATTTTATGTTCTGTAAAGTTCTACGTATATTTATGCATCATCTGAAAACCACTATTTTCATTAAAGAAAACTCGTGAAATAAGTAAATAAGACAAAATTCAATAATATTGTCTCTAGACACCCAGACACTTTAAGAATGCACTAAAAAGATAAGAGCATAGCTGTGGCCTTAAACCCAAATAAGATTTCAGATGTTTACTTTGCTTTACTTTGTCTTTTAAAAAAAAACAAAAAAAAAAAACACCTTTTCCAGAGCAGAATTTCTGCTTTCAGGTCCTTTCTCTTCAGGTCTCCACTATCAGATTTTAAATACATTTGTAAATATTTACAAACAGCAAAACATGTGTGCAAACGGCATCATCTTTGACAGAAAGACCTGAATCTTTCCTACTGAATAAAAAAACAAAGAACTTGAATGATGTGTTCATTACGCATTAAAATATTTTTAGGAATGAACCAACTTCTTGATCAGGTCTTCAGTGTTTTGAAATAGATGAAGAATTTTGTTCTAAGCTGTTTACTACAAGAAGAGCTGACTTGTGAATCTCAGGGATATAACAAGTGATGCAGCATTGTGTTCAAACTGCCTGATTTACTAAAAGGTCCTTCAGAAAACAGACATTCTGAAAACTATCAATCAGATTGTACAGGGCTCCATTACAGATTTCCCTCCCCCCTCCGCCCCCAGATGGGGAGAGACATTTATCACCATTACTAAGGAATTCTCTATCACACCATTACTGAAAAATTGCTTGCTTTCTCATTTTTACCATATATTATTGTACTTACGTTTTAGTGTAGTATATAAAGCAGTATAAACAAGTCATTGTCTGTATGAAATTTTAGTTCATACGGACTTCGCTAGTGCTTTTTATGTAGCCTGTTTGTAAAACTAGGCAAATATCTAGATGAGTTGATGTACTCCCTGGAAGACCTCTCCGTATCCACAGGGGTATGTGTATCCCTGGTTGAAAACCACTGATATGGGGGGATTTGGCCATAAGTGCCCGAAGATCACTCATGCTCCTGGTTGTAGTGACAACCATTAGGAAGACTGAGTGGAGTGTGAAAGGAGCATTCTGAGAAAGATTAGAATGTGGGCTCCATGAGCCTCAGGAGGACTAAACTGATGTCCCGGGCATCAGTTTAGTCCTCTGACCAATGGATAAATATGTAACAGCCCTTTGAGAAATGTTGATACTGTAGGTTGAGATGGCATAACAAGTAGAGATTGCTGCGAGGAGGATCTTAATAGAGCTGAAGGAAAGAACAACCTGTTAAATGCAATAAGTAGTTGAGAATTTTTGGTATCAAGGCCTGGACTGCATCCAGACTATGATAGTCTGCCCATGCTGAACCTCTTCCATTCAGATGAAAGTTGTTCTAGCAGACACTTTTCCTGCTCTGTATCAGGATCTCCTGGACCTCTAGGGCTCAGTCTCTATCAGTGGTACTTACCCAGCCAATAGCCATGCTGTCAGGTAAAATGACTTTGGGTCTGGATGGAGTATCTGGCCACAGTGCTGCAAGATCAGGGCAGTCTGGCAGATGAATGGACATTTGTAGTAGGTCTGGCAGCCAAAATTGCCTCTGCCCTGTATAATTCATTCTCTCTCTCTCTCTCTCTCTCGATATAGATATAGATAGTGATTTTTGTCCTTATTGATCTTGGAAATCACCCAGGGATTGGCAGAATCAGTGGAAAGACTCAAATAAGAGGCCTTGGGACCACTGCAGAAAGAAGGAATTTTATAACTGTCCTGTACTCATGCCCCATTCTGGAACTTGGCACTGATGTCTAAACAGGTCTATCAACAGGGTCCCCAAACACAAGAATATTGGCTCTATGATGGATTTCCACACTGACCACTCATGAGTGGAACACACTGTCTGCTCAAGAAGTCCATTAGGTTGGGTTGTTGCCAACACCTGGGAGGTGAAGAGCCACTGGTGTTCTTCCATGTTGGTGGCTTCAGGCAGAGGGAAGAGGAGCTTGTTTTTTGTAGCACATCATGGAGGAGTTGTCCATCGTGACCTGCACCATGGAGCTGTGAACAGGCAGGAAGGCCATGAAAGCTAGCCTGATGGTTCTGAGATCTAGGACAGTGATGCAGAACACTGTAGTGACAGGAACCTATCTTTGGTTCCAGGTTGGCAAGAATGAACCTTCCCAGTCTGGAACACTATAATCTGCAATGGGGTAAGAGACAACTTTCTGTAGTTCTCTAGGTGGCCTCACTGAGAGAATAGGGAAATGGCTTATATTAGGTTTGTTGGTGCTTCCTGATGGGATCTTTCCTTGATCAGCCAATAATTGAGGTAAGCGCAGACATCAATGCCATTCTGAGGTGTGCTGCTGCTACTACCATTAAGCATTTCACGAAGTCTCTAGTCCAGATGACAGTACCTTGTCTTGGTAATGGTTGGGCCTCACAGGAAATAGCTGACTAAATAGAAGTACGCCTCCTGCAATTTGAGAGCCACAAACCAATCTTCATCCTCGAGAGATGGAATGATGGAGCATCCTGAATCTGAAGCAACATTTGTTTGTTCAGTCTCATCAGGTTTAGGATATGACAAAGACCCCCTCTTATCCATCTATTTCCTTATCCTGGAGTAAAAGCCTTTCCCCTGTACTCCGGTGGTACCAATTCTGTGGCTCCTATTTCTGTTGGTAACAGGCTTTGGTGAGAAGGGTCCTGAAGAGGAACTGGGAAAGGGGGGGGGGGGCGTAGGGGTTAACAAATGGCACTAATTAGGAAGCCTTGGGCAATATGTCTAATGCCCATTTGTCAGCTGTCATAGCTCTCCAGGTCCAGTAGAATGGGTCAAGTTGGTTCCTGAAGCCTACTCCTTCTTTCTGAACAGCTCTGGTGTGAATCTTAATACTCCCATTAAATCTGATGCCTCAGAGGGCAACAGGTTGGTTGAGGAGGCAGAAGACAAGCATCCCCTGGAGTACCTAGATTTCTTCTTTTGCTGATACTCTAGCTGTTGGCCCTGGTAGTAGGAAGGTATCCTCTGCCTTTGCTGGAGTTGATATTTTTAGGCCTTTTTGTAGAGAGCCAGTGTATAAATTCCTAGAGACCACAATGTACCCCTTTAGGGAATGAAGCACTTCATCTAGTAGTCTCTAGTTGAAGAGCTCCATTCTATCAAAGGGCAGGTACTTAATCGTAACCTGTACTACGCACAGGATGCCTACCTCACGCCACAAGGCCTGCCTTATTGTGACAGTTGTAGCCATTGACTTCTGGCCATACCAGAGGCATGTATGACCACCTACAGTGATGTTCTTGGATCATCTTCCCCTCCTTGATGATCTTTCATTTCATCCTTGCAAATCCTGCCAGATTTTAGAAAGAAATGGGGTTACACCTCATGTGCAGGAGGATCATTATACTTGCCGAACAATGCTTGGTAGTTTGCCACATGGCACTGCAAGGAGGCTGATGAATATGGCTTGTACCCAAACAAGTCTAACTTCTTACGGTCCTTGTTCTCGGGACTGCTTTTAATGGACTTCAATTTTTCTTGCACACAGTGATGACCAAGAAACCCTGATTGAGGTGAGCATAAAAGTGCCCAAGGGCTTTCTGGGGCACCTGACATGTTTTCTCCACATGCTTGAAGATGGGAGGAAGAGTGGATGGGGTTCCCCATAGACCTTTGGCGTTTTCTAGGATCCCTTCATTAATAAGGGAGGACAATCCTGAGTATGACAACCCCAGCCAGGAAGTCAAAAAGCCTGTGAATCTTTTCTTGTATGAACCTGGTTAAATATCCAGGGGCCCCGTACCGTGGGACAGAAGGTCCTGGAAAGCCTCGAAGGTACCTATCACTGGGGTGGGTGCTGCTGTCACTGCCTTTGCCATCCTAGGAACCCTAGTTACTGGACATGAGGGTCACTGTTGTCTGTCTGTTTCCTGCTCCTGTGGGCCCACATTCAGTTCCAGTGTGGGTGGCTGAGCCAGCAAAGCCACATGGGGTGGGGAGGGGGGAGCATAATGTCCTGGTCACATGGGATGGCGATCTGCTTCTTGACACAGGAGGACTGTCTCCACCCAGGAAGGCCAATATGGTCATAGTAGCATGCCACACAGGTCTTGGCCTGGTTGAGCCTGGCCAACCCAGTGCCGCTCCCAGGCAGTATGGGACAACTGTTTAAAGGGGGGCTCCCCAATATCCTCCTGGGATCATTCTCTGATGGCAGGGGAGAGGGATTTCTGTCCAATGCCACTGAGAAGGAATATGTTGGCCATAGTAAGGAAGAATATCTCTTCTTCAAAGTACAGTATTGGTGCCAGCACTGGGCACCATTTCATCTCTGGAGATAATAGAGCCTGCACGATATATGCCCAGGTTCTTGCTCAGCTCTATCACTGGCATCAGTAACTAGACCAGTCACTAGTCAAGTCTCACTCTGGGACTTTCCTTCAGCACTGAAGCAGTTTAAGCTCAGTCTGACTACACAGATTTGTTTCCTGTCTATAAGTGGTTATAGCATAAATGTCTGACACACTGGTGTCACGGCAGCCAGTACAAGAGCTGGAGTTATCAGTGTTGTGGCTGTCAATGCTGAGGTCCTGAACACAGCAATGTTCAGGGTGCGTGGTGTCAATGTCATCAATGACAACTTTGGGCATCCTCTGCACTTCTGCCCACTTTCCATTGTCCAATTCTGGAGTTTAATGAATTTTTTGAGAGCCAGGACTGATGTTGGTTTATCTGGCCTTGCTGTGGTCATAACAGTTGCCATTGAGTCTGAAGTGACCTGTATGGACTACTCTTACAAATGTGGCTTGAGATAGCTGCTCGTGGACTTGTGGGTCGTGGCAGAGAGAGGTGCTTTGTGTGCGAGTCCATCTGGGATGTGTTTCTTGATGAGACAGATGGGGCAGTGACTGCATCCATCTTTGAGGACTGTTCTGACAGGCAGAGTGTGGACCCTGAGTGTTTGGATTCAGCCATGAGGTGTGACAACTGGTGCAAAGTGTGGTGCCCTACTGTACAGGGGGGTCATTGACCAATTTCTTTTTTAGGAACATCCTTTAGATGCGTCTGACGAAGTGGGTATTCACCCACGAAAGCTTATGCTCCAATACATCTGTTAGTCTTAAAGGTGCCACAGGACTCTGTTGCTTTTTACATATCCAGACTAACACGGCTACCCCTCTGATACTTGACATCCTTTAGATGGGAAGTGTGGAATTAAGATTTATTCACGAAACAGGGTCTTAAAACTGGCTTAGGGTCTCGGAGTATGGACTTGCTGTGTTCCAGCACTGAGAGGGTCACCTTCAAATGAGAGCACAAACAGGCACAGGGCCCATGCACTGCCCCAACAGACCCAGGTATTTTAAAAATTCTAATTTCTCTCTCACAAGGTGCATGTGCTAAACCCAGGGTTGTGAGTTCAATCCTTGAGGGGGCCACTTAGGGATCTGGGGCAAAATTGGTCCTGCTAGTGAAGGCAGGGGGCTGGACTCGATGACCCTTCGGGGTCCCTTCCAGCTCTATGAGATAGGTATATCTCCATATATTAATTACAGTGGGATCCAAACTGAGATACTCAAAGAACTGCCATTTATCCTTGCTTGCCTGGGACACTTCATATCAACTCATCTTGCCTTTCTATTTTGACTGGTAAAAGAGTGCTGTTCTGGAAAAAGTATTAATGTAATTTGTCATTTAACAGTTAAATAATGTGCAGCTGTATTATTAGTTGACAGTCCCTAAATAAATTGAGGCCTTCAATGTATATAAAGTTCATACTGACTAGAAAATTTTAACTCTAATAGCTGTTTCACTGAACACAGGATTTGTCATCTTAGATCAGACTTTTTTTTTAATTCTATTTTAATTTTTTTAACCTAGTCAAATATCCTATATCTGCCAGGAACCAATGCCTGCACTTCAGAAGAAAGCCAACCCTGTTCTCCTCCCCACACACACACAAATCCACTCTGATGCCCAAAACCCAGTGAAAATACTGTAATGAAGAATAATGTTTTGCACATATACAGTGTCTTTGATCCAAGCATCTGAACGCTTTAGATACACTAAATCTCAGAGCACTGATGCACTGGGGGGTAAAATGAATTGTCTAAGGCAGGGGTCCCCAACGCGGTGCCGGCGGGCGCCATTGCACCCGCCGGGGGGGTTTAAGTGCGCCCGCGTAGCAGTTGTTGTTTTTTTTTGCCCCGCCGGCAGCACTCGGGTTTTTTGTTTTTTTTTTGTTGGCGCCCGCCGGCAGCGCTCGGGGGGGGTGGGGTGGTGTGGTGGTGGTGGTGTTTTTTGGCGCCCGCCAGATGAAAAAGGTTGGGGACCACTGGTCTAAGAATCATAGAATCATAGAATCTCAGGGTTGGAAGGGACCTCAGGAGGTCATCTAGTCCAACCCCCTGCTCAAAGCAGGACCAAACCCAACTAAATCAGCCCAGCCAGGGCTTTGTCAAGCCTGACCTTAAAAACCTCTAAGGAAGGAGATTCCACTACCTCCCTAGGTAACCCATTCCAGTTCTTCACCACCCTACTAGTGAAAAAGTTTTTCCTAATGTCCAACCTAAACCTCCCCCTCTGCAACTTGAGACCATTACTCCTTGTTCTGTCATCTTCTATCACTGAGAACAGTCTAGATCCATCCTCTTTGGAACCCCCTTTCAGGTAGTTGAAAGCAGCTATCAAATCGCCCCTCATTCTTCTCTTCTGCAGACTAAACAATCCCAGTTCCCTCAGCCTCTCCTCGTAAGTCATGTGCTCCAGCCCCCTAATCATTTTTGTTGCCCTCCGCTGGACTCTCTCCAATTTATCCACATCCTTCTTGTAGTGTGGGGCCCAAAACTGGACACAGTACTCCAAATGAGGCCTCACCAGTGCTGAGTAGAGGGGAATGATCACATCCCTCGATCTGCTGGAAATGCCCCTACTTATACAACCCAAAATGCCATTAGCCTTCTTGGCAACAAGGGCACACTGTTGACTCATATTCAGCTTTTCGTCCACCGTAACCCCTAGGTCCTTTTCTGCAGAACTGCTGCCCAGCCATTCGGTCCCTAGTCTATAGCAGTGCATGGGATTCTTTCGTCCTAAATGCAGGACTCTGCACTTGTCCTTGTTGAACCTCATCATATTTCTTTTGGCCCAATCCTNCTCTGATGCCCAAAACCCAGTGAAAATACTGTAATGAAGAATAATGTTTTGCACATATACAGTGTCTTTGATCCAAGCATCTGAACGCTTTAGATACACTAAATCTCAGAGCACTGATGCACTGGGGGGNTTTCTTAAAGATGGGCACTACATTAGCTTTTTTCCAGTCGTCCGGGACCTCCCCCGATCGCCATGATTTTTCAAAGATAATGGCCAATGGCTCCGCAATCTCATCGGCCAACTCCTTTAGCACCCTCGGATGCAGCGCATCCGGCCCCATGGACTTGTGCTCGTCCAGCTTTCCTAAATAGTCCCGAACTACTACTTTCTCCACAGAGAGCTGGTCACCTCCTCCCCATACCGTGCTGCAGAGTGCAGCTGTCTGGGAGCTGACCTTGTCTGTGAAGACAGAGGCAAAAAAAGCATTTAGTACACTAGCTTTCTCCACATCCTCTGTCACTAGGTTCCCTCCCTCATTCAGCAAGGGGCCCACACTTTCCTTGACTTTCTTCTTGTTGCTAACATACCTAAAGAAACCCTTCTTGTTACTCCTAACATCTCCGGCTAGCTGCAACTCCAAGTGTGATTTGGCCTTCCTAATTTCACACCTGCATGCCTGAGCAATACTTTTATACTCCTAAGGTCATAGAGTAAGTCAGTGGTAGAACCAGAAACAGAACTCTGGATTTTCAGGTTCTGTGCTCTAACCATACCCATGTTTGCAATACTTTACAAAGGGTGGCAATTTCATTCTTGACCCCTATAGTAAGTAAGGCTACAATTTGGCACAAACCTTTAAGTAAAGTTCACGGCAGAGGTGCGGGGGGGAATTATAAAACATAGGTCACCAAAGGTAAGTGCTTTCCCCGCCCCCCCACTTCAACATATATGAGCATTTTGGAGTCCTAAAAAATGAGGCTGAGGCAACAGGGGTTTGGAGAACAAGCTCACCTGACAGCAGTGGCTCCTGTCCTGCAGGGCTGGGCCCCGCTCCCCACTCAAGGCATTGTGAGCTGGGGCACAGGTTTGCAGTGCCACTCAGGTTTGGCACATCTGCCCCACCATTTCCATTTGTGGAGGAGCAGACAGGCCAAACATGAATAGTGCTGAGACCCCGAGTGCCAGACTGCAATGCCACAATTTCTGTGACTTCATGGCAAAATTGTAGCCCTAGTGATAAATCTTACACTTCAGAGAATAGGCTTGATTATTCCCTTTTAATATAAGGGTACAATTTTATCAGAGGCTTAAATGATCTCGCAGCCTTAATGCTAGTGTTTTGCAAAGTCAAGCACTTCAAAGACAGTAAATCTTAAAAATTAATGTTGCCAGTGCAAGCTCAACACACTGGAAACTCAGTATAGATTATGGCAGCAGTTCTTAAACTCAGGTCCTTGAAGCACTTACTGGTAGTCAATGAAAAGCTGATTTGTGACATGGTTCTTGCTCTCTCCTCGTTTCCAACTGATCAATCTTATTAAAAGACAGATATTTTTCCACTATTACTTATGCATGTAAGCAATTGTTGCAGTAGTTACATGGGTGTCATAGAGCATCTATATTCCAGTGTAGTCCATACTCTAAAAAGATTTGGGAATTACTCCTGGGGAAATTCTGCACTACTGTGCATGCACATAATTAATGAGCCGTGCATATTTTTAATTTTTTTGTGGGGGGGGCGAAAGCTTCTGCTGAAATGTTGCTGCAGTTCTGCCTTTTGCCCACCAGAGGGGGCAGTTGCAACAGAACATAGCAACAGCTCCAGGCCAGCAAGGGAAGAGAGAGAGAGCCTGCAGAGCCTTCTTTGCAGCAGGCCAGGTCAGGAGACACGGGATATGGGGAGACAGACAGCGTAGGGCTACTGAAGGGTCAGACAGGGGGCTCATAAGGGCTAGTGGGGGAGGGCAGACTGAGGCTGAATGGGAGTGGAGACACAGTGGAAATTGCACATTTTTCATTTAAAGAAAACCCCTGCCCAATTAAAGTTCACAAAGAAATGAGATCCGTGCATCCCTTATTGGAAACAAGGCACTTAATTTCAAAGCACCAACTTTTCAAAAGAATAGGCAACTTATATCTGGGTAAATACTAAAGACAATTCAAATTACCAAGCTATTTTTTGTGATTTTATTTTTAAAAGATTAAACATAACTTGTCCTCTAACACAGGGGTCTCAAACACGCGGCCCGCAGGGTTATTGCATGCGGCCCGCGAGCTCCTCACGGCCCCCCCCGCCCTCCCCCAACGTTTACCTAGAGCGGCTGCCTGCCTGCCGGGAATGGGGAACTGTGGCCAATGGGAGCTGCTGGGGGCGGTGCCTGAAGCAACAGCCACACACACCCCTGCGCCCCTCCTTGCCCAGGTTCCAGCCGCTTCCCGGTGCAACGCAGCGGCCCGGNCAGCCACACACACCCCTGCGCCCCTCCTTGCCCAGGTTCCAGCCGCTTCCCGGTGCAACGCGGCGGCCCGGCAGGCAGGCAAGCAGGGAGCCTGCCCTGCCCCCGGTACGGGTCGGAGCCCGCCCCCCCCCCCCCCGCCCCCCCCCGCCCCCCGACCCCCTGCCCTGAACCCCCCCCACACCCCGACCCCCTGCTCTGAGCCCCCTGCTGCACCCTAGCCCCCTGCCCTGAACCCCCACCGCACCCCTTCTGCAGCCCAACCCCCTGCCCTGAGCCCCCTGCCGCACCCTGCACCCTGACCCCCTGCTGTACCCCTCACCCCAACTCCCTGCCCTGAGCCCCTGCCACATCCTGCGCCCCCTGGGGGCAGGGAGGGGGCAGAGTTGGGGTGGGGATGNCACCCCGACCCCCTGCCCTGAGCCCCCTGCTGCACCCTGCACCCCTCCTGCACCCCAACCCCCTGCCCTGAGCCCCCTGCCGCACCACAATCCCCTGCCCTGAACCCCCCGCTGCACCCCTCCTGCACCCCAACCTCCTGCCCTGAACCCCCGCCACACGCCACACCCCGACCCCCTGCTCTGAGCCCCCTGCTGCACCCTAGCCCCCTGCCCTGAACCCCCACCGCACCCCTTCTGCAGCCCAACCCCCTGCCCTGAGCCCCCTGCCGCACCCTGCACCCTGACCCCCTGCTGTACCCCTCACCCCAACTCCCTGCCCTGAGCCCCTGCCACATCCTGCGCCCCCTGGGGGCAGGGAGGGGGCAGAGTTGGGGTGGGGATGTCAGGGAAGGGGTTGGAATGGGGGCAGGGAAGGGGTGGGAAGAGGCGGGGCAGGGGCGGGGCCTCATGGAAGGGGTGGAGTGGGGGCGGGGCCAAGGGCGGCGGGGGGGAGGTGTCAGTAAATGCGGCCCTCGGCCCAATGTACTAGTCCTCATGTGGCCCTCGTGGTCATTTGAGTTTGAGACCCCTGCTCTAACAGTTATTATTTTGGCCATGCTTTTTTATGAACGGTTTACAATGGGGTAATAAATGATTAATAGCAAGTATACACATAACATCAGTAGAAGTTTAATAAGCCACTGTTTATAAGCAACCTGTTAGTCCATCAGATCGAGCATTTAGTTAATGAATTGTTTAAAAAACGATTAATCAGTTAACCCTTTATAAAGTCTTCATATTAAAGTTCCATTTATAAAGTGTAACCATTTCATTATGAATTCTGCAATTGTCCTGGCAATAAGCAAAAATGGCCTATAATGGCCAGTGGAAAATGTGAACTCTAATTTGTCTCTTGTCTCTTTCCTTTACCTTGCAAGTTAAGTAGCCTTAACTACCTTTTGGAATTGAAGGCATTCAGCACCTTGCAGGATTGGGCCCTGATTAATTATTTCCTTAAGTTTTAATAAGCTTTTAGCTTTACAATAACTGTCTTCATTAAAGTTTATATTCTTCAGACTCTCCCTTGGTGTCAAGAGTATGCATGTTAACCCTCCCAAATTCCTTCCACTGACTTTTTTTGTTTTGACCATTACAAAACTGGTAGCATGTTTTCCAAAATATGATTTTTAGTTGCCAATAAGGCACACAGGCTAATGGAATCTTTTTTTTTATTTCAAAAAAGATTCAGATTGAGTTCCAATTGAAATATTTACTTATCTTCACTGAATAAATACTTAGCAAAATGAACTGGGACAAATTCAAACCTAATATAAGCGAGTGCAAGTCAACTGATATTAATGGAATTATAATTGCTTGCACTAGGTTTGAATCTATCCCAATGACAGATTTAGGCAGTGCAGTGGGTTAAGTTATCATTAGACCTGTGCTTCTAGCTTTGGTTTACAGAACATCATAAAAACCTCAGACCATTTAGCCCAGTTAATTCTTGTTTAGAACAGCAACTGAGAATGGAAATGCACTGGCACAATTAGATTGGGAGTCTTCTGTAGTCCCTAACCAATGCTATCAGTCCCTCACTTCAATTACCAAAAATATTTTATCCCAATCTTTTATTTTGATCAATATGGAGAGCAGTAGCGGTGCCAGCTTTGCCGGCGCCCTAGGCGGCGGCAGGTCCCGCCCCCGAAATCCCGCCCCCAACAGCGGCGGCGGAAGGCCCCGCCCCCGAATTTCTACGGGCGGCGGGGGCGCAGGCGCCCCCAACATAGCAGTGCCCTAGGCAACCGCCTAGGTCGCCTAATGGGAGCGCCGGCCCTGATGGAGAGTAGGTGTTGGTTTAAGTATCATTACAATTAGTCTTTCTGTCCACAGAGACCACAGTCTGTCTATTTAATAGAAAAAACTTTTAAAAGGGACTGGAGGTAACATGAAAATTTTCTTTCACAGGCTTCTCTACTTTCAATCAAATACACCTTCTCTGTTACATGAAAAAACTTAATATTTGGAACACATTAAAAGAAAACATTGTATTCAATCTTTACCTATTGCTGTCTCTGGCATTGCAAAAAGTGTCTTCTCAGTAGCCACTCGAAAGTGTCCATGGACCGACAGACCAACACCCTATCAAGAAAAGTATTAAATACAGAAACTGTAATGAAATGTTTAAAACCAACACATACAGCGCCACTTAAAGTATATTTCTTACCAAACAATGTCACGGAACTACTTCTATTTGCATAAATGCTATAACACTTAGTTTTATACATAGACTTTCAACATAGTATCCCAAAATAGTTTATAGCAAAAACATTAGGCAAGCATCAGCACAAATTTGTGACTCGGGTAAAGTATTATTAGTTGATTAAGATGACATACAGAGGTTAAATGACTTGCCCAGATTCATGGTGGAATAGATAGAAATAGAAGCCAGGACTCTAGACACTCGGGACTTGCCTAAATGCCACAGACTAAGTGTACAATCAGGGATGTAAATCTGCCCCACACTAGCTTGCTGTGCACTAAGTGTCTGTGTGGACCCTTCAGATCGCACTGAGGAACATTTAGTGCATGTTAGATTATAAAGCTCACTAGGGAACTCTGAATGTGCAGTAGCAGGTGCCGCACAGACACTAATGCACAATGGGGTAGATTCACACCTCAGCTTGTTGTGATGTAGGTGTCCATTTAGACAAGCCCTCAGTCTCCTGCTTTTAAATGACTAAAATACAGTCCCTTTATGGAAAACAATTTTTTTTTTAAAATGACTTGCGAAGGAAAAAGAAACATGTTCGTATCTCATTTGCTTCTGTATAGTGTATGTGTTTTATTTTTTTTAATCTTGGAAATCAGAAATGTTGAGTCTTTTTCTAGTTTTTCCATAGAGAACTAATTGGCAATTCAAACTCAAATTTTCAGCATTTTTGTGAAGTCGTTGGCAATGGAGTGTTGAATCCTTAGAACTTTTCTCCCAAGTGTTTTTAAAAAGTGTTTAAAACTCTGGTTATGGTTTTAAACACGTCTTAATGACAATCAGTCCTCCTTACAATTTAGATTTCACTTTCTTAGTACTTCTGATGTCAATAAGACAAGCTTTCTAGATATCCTTCAAGTTTTCCCATATAGACAAAAGCCTAATTTTAAAGTTGTTGTTTTTTTAAAGGCACAAGCCCATTTTTTTTTCTTTTCCTTTGCAGATCACTTTTAAATAATCCAACTTTAAAATAAAACAGAAAAATCTGAAGAGCAATGAGTGAATAATTTTAGCATAGGCAAAAGGTGAAAAGTGCTAAACTGACAACCAGCCTAGTTTTTGTAGGATTACTTACCTCCCAAATGAATTACTGCAATGCACTCTATAGGAGGTTACCCCTGAAGAAATTTCTGAATCTCCCACTAGTGCAGAAAACTAGCTGCATGCTTATTTAGGGAACACTAAATGCAATTCAGAGTGCTGTCTGTCTACGCTGCATTTAAAAACCTATGGGTGTCTCGGGTTTGTGGGCCTCAGGCTGCAGGGCTGTTGAATTGCAGTGTAGACTTCTGGGTTCAGGCTGCAGCCTGAGTTCTGAAACTCTCCCACCTTGCAGGTGGATCTATAAAGTCCTGTATAGTTAGAGTCCTGGCTACCTAGAAGGCTGCTTCTCTCCCTCTGCAGCATCAGAACAGCTGCAAGCCAGAGTGCTGTTTGAACAGCCCCAATATTCAAACATCTGGAACTGGAGGCAAAATGTTCTCAATGGAATACCCTTTTCTCTAGAACTCAGGTCCCTCCTGTTGGATCCAGGAACATGACCTTCAAAATACAATGTAAGGTTACTTTATTTGCTCAGATAGTTCCCTGATGATCGGTCTTTGAGGGGAACCAAACTTATTTTGGATAAGTCTACTAACTTTAACAGTGCTAGTACATTCTGCTTTTGGTTATTTTGTTTTTTTACAAACTGAATTTTTTTCATGAATCTTAGTTCTGCCTTCACTCAAATTCTTGAACACTTTTTTTTTTTTTTTTAATTTATATGGGTCTCTAACAGGAAATTACTAGAACTGAGTGGTTGGAAAATTTCCTATGTCAGTTTAATTCTGCTACTGCCTGTCCCCTGGGTGCAAATTTCGATTTGCAAACATTTGTGTTGGTGTTTCCAAAACAAATCTTTTCCTGGAATTTCTAGTTTGCAAGAACTTTTCAGGGAAAAATAATTTTCATTCTGATCTGGAACAAAGCCAAATTTTGAAATGCTGAAGTTTCTTGTAAACTTCATCACAAGTGTACATAAGGACAAAAAGACAAATCAAACAATTTATGGTTTGGATATAAAGATAAGGGTAAAGAGTACAGCTACATTGTGCAATATCCATAACACACATTATCTCATACTTAAGGTACAAAATGACAAACAAGTGGACAAAGGCTTGATTGTTGGCTCAAGCATAATTTAAAGGGTGAACATAAAATATTTTAACACTTCAATGGCCACCTAACACTTCAGCTGGCTATGGTTTGTAGCACAATGTCCTCAGAACTTCAGAGGGTTAGTGAGGATTAGCACTCTCACAGACCACTTGAGTTGAAGGAGGTTCTATCTTTCTCTTAGCATAGTGCCTGTGTTACAAACCTGAGCCGTTCTGACTCTGGCCTGAGAAGGGAGTGGGTAAGTGTGCATACACATGTGCCCACCCATCACAGTATTTA
This sequence comes from Platysternon megacephalum, assembly GCA_003942145.1. NCBI lineage: Eukaryota > Metazoa > Chordata > Testudines > Platysternidae > Platysternon > Platysternon megacephalum. Next base: position 1,190,525 of record QXTE01000015.1, read on the forward strand.
GCATTTATATTATATTTTAGACTGACATAGGTGGCCTTACATTTTACCCAGACACATTCTTCAAGTGTGAAATTTGGTTTCACCATCCTGCAGCAATGGAATGTCAGGCTGTGATCAGTAAGGCTGGAAATTTTTATTTGAAAATGCAAGTTTAGATTCTGCTGAAGCTGAAAGCATTCACCCAGGAAAGCTTTCTCATCATATAGAAGTGGGTTTTGTTTTTTGTTTTTTCTTCAAGCCCTGTATGTTGTGATAACCACGCATAAAAAGGCGAAGGCAGTCAGGCAATATAATAGATTTTTGAAAACAAAAAATGAACCCTCAGGTAATGGACTAATTAATCTTTTACAGCTAATTAGTCTATTTTATAGCTGAGTCCCTCTGATCAGCTGAGGTCCAAGAATAAATTAGTATAACAGAATAAATGTAGCCTTTTACACACATGGTTAATGGTACTGATGCCTGCCCGCCCTCCCTCCCCCTAAAATAAAGCAACGTCCTGCACCACAGCAGTACTGCACCTGTCTTGTACACTAAGGACTTCTATTTCAAATTGCTTAAAAACACTTAAGTGCAGACAAATATATCAGTCTTGTACCATCAAGAAACAAAATTTCCTAGTTCCAAAGCCAATGCTTTCTCTACCTGATTTTATAAGCTTACTCTAGAAGTCCAGTGTAGTAGCTGAACTTTGTAAATTACACACAAGACTTCCTAAGAAATACCACCTTGTACAATTTTTGTGTAGTGAATGTCATTAATTTCCAGTCTCCCTTCCCTGCCCCCGACCTCATGATGGCTGTAGAGCCTTAGGTTTTTCTATGGGAAGAAACTGTGTAAATTGTTGTTGTTATATAGAGGGAAAAAATAATACAGCTACACTCTCCATTAAGGGTTACACTGTAGCCGGGCTGTATGATATTAGCAAGTCTGAGAACCTGTAATATCCAAGAGAAGATGTTTACAAATTGAGCGTGAATTTAGCAGTGCAGCAGTTAGGAATACTAAGAATGGTGCTAACCATCAAAATGATAAAGATGCTGAATGACTGATAGTCACCATATTCTGTTCTGATTGTGTATAAAAAAAATGGCACTATCAAGTGGAGCGGATTCCTTAGCTGAATTAATACCCTTGTACATATTTAGTTTACAGGCACAAAATGTCTGTCTCACAACAAAACTGTAAAATACTATCATCTGTTTACTAAACAATCAGAATCAAGATTACAGGGGAAATTCAGATTGTGGATGCATACCACATCAAGTAGAAGGAAAAAGAGTTTTCAGGGATGCAGGGCTATAGAAAGAATGACTGCAGTAATGTAGGATAGCAAAGAGAAGCCTAATTCTAATCAAAACTCACACTCATACCAGTGGATATGATTTTAACTGGTAAAATAAAAAAGCTGACAATATAACTATTAATATTCTCTGCACTGAGTGTGCCTTTCCATGGGTTTTCCCCCAGCAATCAGAAAAATGTATTTAAAGGATGCCATAGCTATCTTGAAAAGCTAGGCTCAAAGCCCAAAGGCAATGTAGTGATGAACACAGACTGGACATGAAATGGTATAACCTTTAAATACAGATGCATTAAAAGCAACACACAACAATCTTTTCCAGCTGACAGATTTTCAGAGGTGTTAGTGGTGAAAGCAAATGAGTGGAATTAATCCAAAAAGCTTCAGAACGCAGAGGTTTACAATTACATCAGATCAATAACTCTGTCAATGGTCTAAGAGCAGTACCCAGGTTTCCAGACAATAGAGAGTCTTACTTTAGGATGTATCAAAACTAATTTGTCCACATTTCTGCATAAAATGCAGAACAATTAATCATTCATAATGTTATGGACCAGCCCAAAGAACATAACTCAGTTTTATCTGCAGTTACTAAAAGACCGGATGGATTGGTTTGCAAGATCAATACTGCAAAATAAAGTAAACTGAGCTAAGACTATCATGTGCTGAATGACCAGGGACAATAAACTAAGTCTATTCAAAACTCTTATTGAAACAAGCAATTCCTGCTAGTTTGGCAAGAGCCTTCATATAAACTTGGACTGCTTAATGGGACACATTTTACATTTAAAAAGAAAGCTACTATAAAGGAGGACTGTGGGTGTCCTGGGGTCTTAATTACACTGGTTATGATTTATAGCTGCTGGGATTTAATTGTTGTAGATATGTTGCTGAGGAATACCTGATCCAGTTAGTATTCACTATTTACAATAATACTGAGACTGGACTGATTTTAAATCAGTGATTTAAATCACCAGTGTTAATCATTTAAATCAACAAGCAGGAAACCTTGATTTAAATTGATTTTAATCATGTTTTACATTTGTACTTTTTACTGATTTAAAAAAAAAATTCATTCTCAATGGTGGTACAGATACAGACGTTCCACGACTTACGCAGTCATTCCATTCCGGAAAGCCTTACATAAAATTCGGGTTACGTAAGTCGGAAACGTATATTGTGCAAGCATAAAAAACAAAAATATTGCGTTTACCTTAATCCTATTGTTGTTCTGGCACACTGAAGGCTGCATTTTGGTGGTGGATGACAATGGGCTTAATTTGTAGATGAGGAAGGAGAGGAGGAGACAGGCATGATTTGAATGAAATAATAGAGTGAAATAACAGAAATACAGTATCACTGAAACAACACGAGGCTGTGAGAGCGCAAAGCCTTGCCTTGTAGGAGATGCTACTGCTGTATTCCTCTGCACACCCCACTACAGTACTTTGTGTTCCCGTACGCTAAGCAATATTTTCCGTAACTCAAAAATTTTATTTATGCCTTATGGAACTTTTTGCATAAGGTCAAATTTGTGTAAGTCGTGTCTTGCGTAACCCGGGGAGTGTCTGTATATGTACATAAGAATGGCCGTACTGGGTCAGACCAAAGGTCAGACCCATCCAGCCCAGTATCCTGTCTACCGACAGTGGCCAATGCCAGGTGCCCCAGAGGGAGTGAACCTAACAGGTAATGATCAAGTGATCTTTCTCCTGCCATCCCTCTCCACCCTCTGACAAACAGAGGCTAGGGACACCATTCCTTACCCATCCTGGCTAATAGCCATTAATGGACTTAACCTCCATGAATTTATCTAGTTCTCTTTTAAACCCTGTTATGGTCCTAGCCTTCACAACCTCCTCGGGCAAGGAGTTCCACAGGTTGACTGTGCGCTGTGTGAAGAAGAACTTCCTTTTATTTGTTTTAAACCTGCTGCCCATTAATTTCATTTGGTGGCCCCTAGTTCTTATAATTATGGGAAGAAGTAAATAACTTTTCCTTATTCACTTTCTCCACACCACTCATGATTTTATATCTCTATCATATCCCCCCTTAGTCTCCTCTTTTCCAAGCTGAAAAGTCCTAGCCTCTTTAATCTCTCCTCATATGGGACCCGTTCCAAACCCCTAATCATTTTAGTTGTCCTTTTCTGAGATTTTTCTAATGCCAGTATATCTTTTTTTGAGATGAGACCACATCTGTATGCAGTATTCAAGATGTGGGCGTACCATGGATTTGTATAAGGGCAATAAGATATTCTCAGTCTTATTCTCTATCCCTTTTTTAATGATTCCTAACATCCTGTTTGCTTTTTTGACTGCCGCTGCACATTGCGTGGACGTCTTCAGAGAACTATCCACGATGACTCCAAGATCTTTCCTGATTAGTTGTAGCTAAATTAGCCCCCATCATATTGTATGTATAGCTGGGGTTATCTTTTCCAATGTGCATTACTTTACATTTATCCACATTAAATTTCATTTGCCCTTTTGTTGCCCAATCACTTAGTTTTGTGAGATCTTTTTGAAGTTCTTCACAGTCTGCTTTGGTCTTAACTATCTTGAGCAGTTTAGTATCATCTGCAAACTTTGCTACCTCACTGTTTCTCCGTATCATTTATGAATAAGTTGAATAGGATTGGTCCTAGGACTGACTCTTGGGGAACACCACTAGTTACCCCTCTGTTTACCATTATTCCTACCCTTTGTTCCCTGTCTTTTAACCAGTTCTCAATCCATGAAAGGATCTTCCCTCTTATCCCATGACAACTTAATTTATGTAAGAGCCTTTGATGAGGGACCTTGTCAAAGGCTTTCTGGAAATCTAAGTACACTATGTCCACTGGATTCCCCCTTGTCCACATGTTTGTTGACCCCTTCAAAGAACTCTAATAGATTAGTAAGACATGATTTCCCTTCACAGAAACCATGTTTACTTTTGCCCAACAAATTATATTCTTCTATGTGTCTGACAATTTTATTCTTTACTATTGTTTCAACTAATTTGCCCGGTACTGATGTTAGACTTACCGGTCTGTAATTGCCGGGATCACCTCTAGAGCCCTTTTTAAATATTGGCGTTACATTAGCTATCTTTCAGTCATTCGGTACAGAAGCCAATTTAAAGGACAGGTTACAAACCATAGTTAATAGTTCAAATGTGAAATTGCGGAGTTCTTTCAGAACTCTTGGGTGAATGCCATCTGGTCCCGGTGACTTGTTACTGTTAAGTTTATCAATTAATTCCAAAACCTCCTCTAGTGACACTTCAATCTGTGACAATTCCACAGATTTGTCACCTACAAAAGACGGCTCAGGTTTGGGAATCTCCCTAACATCCTCAGCTGTGAAGACTGAAGCAAAGAATTCATTTAGTTTCTCCGCAATGACTTTATCGTCTTTAAGTGCTCCTTTTGTATCTCGATCGTCCAGAGGCCCCACTGGTTGTTTAGCAGGCTTCCTGCTTCTGATGTACTTAAAAAAACATTTTATTACCTTTTGAGTTTTTGGCTAGCTGTTCTTCAAACTCCTTTTTGGCTCTTATTACATTTTTACACTTAATTTGGCAGTGTTTATGCTCCTTTCTGTTTACCTCACTAGGATTTGACTTCCACTTTTTAAAAGATGCCTTTTTATCTCTCACTGCTTCTTTTACACGGTTGTTAAGCCACGGTGGCTCTTTTTTAGTTCTTTTACTGTGTTTTTTAATTTGGGGTATACATTTAAGTTGGGCCTTTATTATGGTGTCTTTGAAAAGCGTCCATGCAGCTTGCAGGGATTTCACTCTAGTCACTGTACCTTTTTAATTTCTGTTTGTTTAACCTCCTCATTTTTGCATAGTTCCCCTTTCTGAAATTAAATGCCACAGTGTTGGGCTGTTGAGGTGTTCTTCCCACCACAGGAATGTTAAATGTTGTTATATTATGGTCACTATTTCCAAGCAGCCCTGTTATAGTTACCTCTTGGACCAGATCCTGCGCTCCTCTCGGGACTAAATAGAGAATTGCCTCTCCCCTTGTGGGTTCCTGTACCAGCTGCTCCAAGAAGCAGTCATTTAAAGTATCGAGAAATTTTGCCTCTGCATTTCGTCCCGCGGTGACATGTACCCAGTCAATATGGGGATAATTGAAATCCCCCACTATTATCGAGTTCTTTATTTTGATAGCCTCTCTAATCTCTCTTAGCATTTCATCGTCACTATCACTGTCCTACACTAACACAGATATAGTGTATCCTCCTAGTTAGCAAAAAAGTGCCAAATTTAGTGTGTAGGCTATAAATAGTTGCAAATCCGCATATTTTAATGGATACCACCAATGAGATTAAACTTTTTTTTTTAAATCAGTAAAAAGTACAACTACAAAACATGATTAAAATCAATTTAAATCAAGGGTTCCTGCTTGCTGATTTAAATCATGATTATATACCATTTATTACCTTAACTTAATGCACAAAACCAGCATTTTAACTTTTTATTAAGTAAGACTACCTTAAATACAGTGGATACATAAGAGTCTATCGAAACATGTTTCTTATTTAAAACTAACTGGTTTATTAAACAAAGGAAGTATTATCTGTAGTTAGTGAATTGAACTGATTGTTTCTGCTCACCCTGTTCTTCAAGAATTTTAGAACCAGTGAATCTCATCCTCTCTCACCTAGTTTTTATTCTTAGGCTGGAAGAGGAAAACAAACCTTTCTGCTTTTTCAACTCCCAGTCAATGTCTTAACTTTGAATGAACTGGTCATTGAACTGAACAAGCTAACTAAACTGAAATGAAGAAAATATTCTCTTTGAACCTGCAGAAGATGCTACTGCTGTCAAAAGCTGGTTAGCACTTCAGCAAACTCTGGTTCCAGCTGCTTAGCAAATGATGTCCACCAGTTTGGTTGTTTGACTTTCTTTAAAACTTGGCAGCAAACATATATGGCTTAATATTAATTTTTTTATTTAATTAAAATTATTTTAATAGATTACAAGTAGCTTAGAATGTCTCACAGGCTTTTAATTTTAAATGTTTATTTTTAAAAATAAACCTGTACTTAATTTAAAAGCCAAGAAGTCCAATTTAAATTAAAAAAAAAAAGATTTTTTAAATCAATTTTTTTTTTATCCATGCTGCTGTTGCTGATGATCCACTTTTCAGTTTTAAATGTTTTCTTTCTTCAAACCCTGTTACTAACTTCAAAAGACAAAGTTTGTGCCATGCCTGATACTGGCATTTTTTGGACATACTCGATTCTTTGTGCTCCAAATCATTGCCAAAAGCCATTCAAGTCCAAGTGTCTCATTTTATTATTTTATTGCTTGCTTGTATTGTGTTTTATCCATGGCCAAGATCCAAGCCCTACTTAGCAAATTCCCAGTATTTGAATCTTCTTATCTGATGAACTACCAGCCTGGCTTTTTATTTGTAGATTCTCTTCCAACATAGTCCCAGATATTTAAACAAATTTGGTCCCACCAAACCCACGGTAATCATTGTGCTCAATCTGATCTAAATCTATAATGTATAATATAACTAATATATTATTCATGTATCAGATATAGTGTGTGTGTGTGTATATTAATTTAACTTTAATCTAATTTATAGTTGCAACTATATTTAATACAGTTTAAAACTGTATTAGAAATCCATTGATATAGTGAAGCTAGCTGGCAACATATGTATTGCCTTAACACACAACTTGTCAGTCTATTACCTAAAACATAAAAATACTGCAAAGATTAACATTTGATTATTTGATTAGAATTATTCTGCAATTTCTTATTTTTAGTAGTAAGGGTAAGATATTCTTTTCTTGCTGCAGCTTCCATGTTGTATGTCACTTTCTACCTCTTATCTTCACCAAGCCTACAAAGCTTCATGGCATCAGCAGTTAGATATTTCTTTATCAAAGATTCTTTTGAGACACTGGGGGAAACAGAAGCTTTGAGACTTCCAATTCCACAGAAAGTAGAGCCTATATGCTATGAAAAGACTTAGATCTGGTCTGAAAATAAATAAATATTTTTTTGTTTATACACTAGCTGGTGACACTGATCTCAAATGCTACATTCACCCATTCTTTTTTCTCTGTTTACCCAACACTCCACTAGTGTTAAGGAAAACATAGTACATGAAATTTATATTTTCTTCCAGCAGTCTTCCGGCATGGTCAGGATATTGATAATATAAGGGATCAATAGTAGGGCAAATCTCTTCTTCATCTCTATGCAGGGCTAGTCTTCAGCTAATGTTGATTTTAAATGAAACATTTGTGGACTTAAAATAATTGTCTGTGTTTAGCAATGATAATGAAATAGTGTATGAGTAGTGCTCTACTGATTTCTGATTTAAAAAGTTGGATTCGTTCAGTTTGTTTATAGGGTTTCTGCAGCATCTGATGCTATGAAAGGTCCAGTAAGCACCAGAAAATCAGTTTCCTCCAAACTGCTCCATAGAACTGGCCATAGAAATAGTTTAGAAGTCTATAAGATGGCAGCTGGGCAACCATTAAAACCCAGAGAGATACCAAGGATCAGGAGGAAAAGTAAACTCAAATCCCTTGGGTGGTTAGCTCCAGCATTGTGATCCTCTGAGCCCCACCCCGGCACCTAGCATTCTGGTTCCTGTAGGCACCATGTCTGCACATCTTGCCACCTCAACCCCTCTGAAGCAAATGCAAGCACAGAGCTGGAGGTCCCAATGCAGCAAGGTACAGAAACACGTATTTAACTTTAAGCTTGTGAGTCATCCCATTAAAGTTAACAGAACTATGCACATGTTTAAAGTTAGGCACATGACTAGGTATCTTGCTGCATTGGGGCCACAGTTACTTGGTGAACGAGGAATTAATGGAGGGGTTGTGCTCCTTTTATTTGTTAAAGGAAAAAGTAGATGGAGAGGGGTCAGATAAGCAAGGAACACTGAAAATAAGAACAAGGGAATAATGCTGGGAACAAGAGAAATCAATATACAGGTGTGGATAGGGGGGTCACAGGGACACAGAAAGGTGGCAGGCAAGCAGGGGATTCCATCCCTTCAGATGGTATCACTTTCCTCCTTAAAAACTGATGAGATCCTGAGCTAAAAGGGAAGTAGAAGGAGAGTCTGATAAGCAAATGAAAGGTAGAGATCAGTCATGTGGTTCCGGCATAGATTCAATTAGAGAGAAAGGCAAAGCTGTTTAGCAAGATGGTGGAGTTAAGGAAAGTAGGAACAAATGTATAAAAGAGGAAGTGTGCATGATCTCTGGACTGCCTCCAATGGTGCACAACAGCGCAGGAGTACTGCAGCTTCATATGATAAGCAAAAACCAAAACAAACTTTTCAGTACACCAAAGTTTAGCTAAAAAAAAAAGTCTGAAACTACAGCATGAGATGTGCACTCTACTCACAAAGTAGACACTGACTTGCAATGTTATTGTGGCCTCTTTGTGTAGCAATACCCGCAGGAGTGAAATGGAAATAATGTTTCTCACATTTTGGAATCCTAATATTTAAAGTGCTACATCATGTTAAAATAAACAGGTATTTGTATCAGAGAAACAAGGTGAGTCAGGTAATATATTTTATTGGACCAACTGTTGGTGAGAGAGAGAAGCTTACAGAGAGCTCTTTTTCAGGTCTGGTATTTGTATTTATAAGTGTTCAAGAAAGCTTTTTTTTTTTTTTTTCCCCCCCCCCCCCCCCCGTCTAGGTGGAAAATGGTGCTAACCATTCTTTCATATTGTGCACTAGTGAAGTCAGTCATTTTGTTGTTTTTTAATCCACCAGTACCATGTAGTAATCAGGTCATTTTTTTAATAAAGTGAGTCATCATGAGTTTTTCCCTGAAAGTGTTGCATATGCTAGCATAAATCCTAGAACACTCAATAGCTTAAAAAAAAATGTCAAGAGCTGCTGATATTATAGTCAGAGATTAGCTACAGAATGAACTGCACCATTTGTCTCTAGGATCATGTGCAGGAGCTTAACAGTCATGCCAACATGCCAGATGGTAAATATACTGCAAGATCAGCAAACTGAATCTTTTTTAGTCTTGCTTCTACATTGCTTTCAATATTCTATATTTCTAGTGCTACTCAGTACACAAGTTGATCTCATATGAACTTTGACTCAAAATAGGAGATAAGTATCTGCAAACTATTCTGTATATTTGACAATAATAAATACCTTCAGTTTTGAATGCATGAATGCAATAGATATGGGGAGAAGCTTCTATTTTGAATGTGTGCGCATGTGTTTGTGGAGGGAAACAGAGGGAGGGGTTAGAAAGCAGCCTATCTAGCTTTAGGATGGCAATAACTTTTGCCTTATGGCAGATTTTCAGAGCAGATATGTGACATTCTCCAGGAGTACTCTGGGTTGTGAGGCACCTTGCTACTACCTCCCCTTAGTGTGAAGCAGTCTTGTCTGTGCCTGCTGTGGCACAGCTCCTGAGATCAGTCTCTGGCCATGCAAGCAGTGACTTGCCAGTCCATGCAGAATTCACCCTCTCTGTGCAGGGTAGTGATAGGCACACACCAACCCCCAAGAGTTATGAGTGCTTCCTGCAGTATCTAGCCCCTGTTACTGGGCTGTCCCCGAAGGAACAGTGTAGACATAGCTTGACTGTCACAACTCAGGATCAAATCCTCTAACATCACAGCACTGAGTGTTTATTATCAAAGGTTTATTATCAAAGGTTAAAGATTTAAGAGCTAGTCAGTAAGGATGATAAGTGGAAAGAGAAATAGTTAAATATATGAAACAAAACTTGAAACACCTGAAGATTGATTTGCAGAAGAACTGAGCATTCACAGCTGCAACTGACATCAATGAGAATCATTCTCTGAACAAAAAGTGCTATAAAATGCTGAAAAAATGCAGGCCAGAAGCATCTCAAATTGGACACCCAAAATTAGTGGATATTTTTTACACTGTCTGTGTCTCAGCTCCCCATCTGTAAAAAGGGAATAATACCACTCCACTGTCAGAGGGGTTTTGTGAAAATAAATGTAGGTTTGTGAAAGCACTTGGATACTATTGCAATGAATTCCAGAGAAAAGTCCATGAGGAAATTAATAATTTTGTATTCAGAGCAGTGTGCAGTAAATAAGACCTGGGGCCACACATTGAACCAAAGAGGAGAAAATGAAATATTGAATAGCTGCTCATTCAGTGAGCAACATCCATCCTGTGCACTCCATGAGGGAGGAGGTCCTGTGGAAAAATAGCATGTGATGATGTAATTAAAGGCCATATTATAATGCATAAACACAAGGGGTCTAAACAAAGGTTGCAAATGCAATGTTAATGCTGATACTTCTAAACTTGAGTGCTTGACTTTGCAGCCTTAATTAAAAGAATGTTAATTTTTGTATGTAATATGTCTGTCTATACACACACTATAAATAGACAAGCAGATTATGATATATTGCAAAAACAAAGATAGTGGTCAGATGTTATCACAATACTGAGATAGGTATGGGTGCTTCACTCATGATTTTCCCATGCAGCCCTTTATGTATTTGAGGACCATCACAAAATTCCTAATTGAAAAATAAGTGTTACATACTATCTACACTGTAACTATATTTCCAGCCTCCTGCTTCTGCTGATTGCTTATAAACAGATCATTACTCAAGTGAGAGAGGTAAAGTAGCCAATCATCCTTAACCTTTTCACCCTTGCTTCCCTCCTTTACTCTTCAGTCATTTCACCTAAACTCGTTTGCATACTATAATCCCATCACTTAAAGTCACTTACAATTCTTTAGTCTTTGTTTTAAATAAAAATATATGCACACAACTTTTATTCAGATTTTAAAAACATAAAACAGCAATCAAATGTTAAGTTGCACATATATATTGGAAGGCAAATCATTAGTCTGCAGAGACAACACATATAGACAATCTGAATTTACTGCAAGGCTGTTTTCTCATAACAGAAGAGCCATCTAGTCTAGTGGGTTAACCACACCCACTAATGCCATGCCACAGAACAGCTATTGGATAGCCATATAAATCTAGAAACTACATCACAGGCCCCAGGTCTGCTGCTTATGTGCCACAGTGTTGCCAGTGAACAGTTTATGGGTGAAGGTGGATTCAGGCTGTGGACCCTGGGGTTTTGGTGGTAGACCTTCCTCTTTCGTCTCTCCTGTTTTCCCCCCTCTATTTCCTTCTTTCCCTATCCGCAGTCCAACCCAAACTGTGGCCCAAAGTGTTAGTAGTGGGGCTAAATCCTGCAGCATGGGTACAGGCAATGTTTCACCTCAAACAGTGAGGGAAGTGTCCCTCCCTCCCTCCCACTGGACATCCTTGCTGAACAGAGAGGGTGAGCCCATCAAGACACAATCATTCATTTTTTACAAAGACGACAAAACAAGTAATTCAAACAAACCCCTCTCTGATGATTTTTATAAACACATGTTGGAGGAAAAACAAGCAAAACGTTAGACTTACCATTTGATGTCAAAACACTTAAACACCTGCTAGGAGCAACAAGGGAAGTTTCACAAAGCGTGACATCCACACAATGTTGAATAAGTAGGAAGGGAACATCACAATAAATGCAGCTATCACTCAAATTAATTTAAGTTCCTTTGCATAATAAAATTCTATTTGCTACAAGTTACTTCATAATATTTCACACTTTTAAGTGATTGTATTTCATGCCTATGAATGATATCACTTCAGAGCAATACATCCTCCTAGTAACATGACTACTAGCTGACAGGAATTTTGCTACATCCATTAAACACAGTATAATAGAACTGCTGATCAAATTTTGCTAAACAACATGTCTATAACTGTACTGATAAAATTTTCATGCTAGTTATGATATATCTTAATCACTATTGAGCAATATCACCTAACATTCAACCACTGACTCACTCATCAGCAACTATTTTCTTTAATTTGTACACTGTTAGTGTTACACTGACTACAGAAACAAAGGCAAATAACTTCCACATAGTACAATGTGTTCTTATATTTGCACTGCATATACAGAACACTCAGTTCTCTTGTGACAATGAGTCTGCAGTAGATAATGGTTATATTTAGCACAGAATCAAGTGTTTAAAAGGCATATAGAGAAAATAACTACATCTACTGGAAATAAAGGACCTGTAAAACACCACATAAGGTGAAATGTGACTTTCTAAATCAAATTGAGAAGCACAGAAATATGCAGAAAACTGTAAGGCTATATAGAAAAAAAGAAAGCAATACAGAAATATGAGGTCTGGTTTTTGGTTTGTTTTTTCCATTACAGAACCTTTAAGAAGCTTTATATTGAAGGAAATTTTGGTATACTAGTAATCTGTACAAATTCTGACTCTTTCCTACATCTTATTTTGACCTTGATGATCACATTCAATTCTGACTTCTAGTAGTGTCCAGTAGTTTTGCTACTGCCAAGATTCTGTCAATTCGAAACACCAATTTTTAAAGATGCTTATCAAACGTGGCTATTTGAAATTTATTTTCTATAACTGAATGAGAGGCACACTGGCCTAAAATATATTCTCTCAAAGAAAAGGAAAATTGTATAACCTAATGTATATTAAACACACAAAAATGTTAAGACTTAAATTTGCAGAGTCAAGCATCTTTCTTACATCTGTTACAGAATTATTCCTTTTGTGTCTGTACCTCCATATTGCAAATTTTAACTTTTATATCACAATGGAAGGACTCTACTTTTTTGGTTCCTGCAACCTGTGTAACTCTTTGCCAGAGGATGTTGTGAAGGCCAAGACTATAACAGGGTTCAAAAAAAGAACTAGATAAATTCATGGAGGATAGGTCCATCAATGGCTATTAACCAGGATGGGTAGGGATGGTGTCCCTAGCTTCTGTTTGCCAGAAGCTGGGAATGGGCAACATGATATGGATCACTTGATGATTACCTATTCTGTTCATTCCCTCTGGGGCACCTGGCATTGACCACTGTCAGAAGACAGGATACTGGGCTAGATGGACTTTTGATCTGACCCAGTAGGGCCGTTCTTATGTTCATTCTATGGAACTCACTTTCAAGCTCTTAACAGAAACTTAGATATTCAGTATTAAAGGCTCATCTGGAAGCTTTTTTCCATTAGTGTTTTGTACCTATTCCTCTCTGGGTTTGGGCCTTTTTTTATTTTTAAACAAAGTACTAATATTTACTCTGTTCAAAAAGTAAGAGATTGGCAAGACAGAGAAAATTTAAGGAGTTCACTTTGTCACAGATTTATTGATGATGCACTACAAGTTTTATGGCTCCTACTTGACAAGCTGACTTTTGATCAACTGATTACTCCATTATTAATTTGATAAGAATATATTATACTGAAAAATTATGAGATCTTAAAGATGGTTTGGAGTTACACATAGTGTGAGTAATTGATGGTAAAGTTTCAAGTGAGAAAACATTGCTGGATTATGTTTTTGTTTTTTTGATGGATATAGAAAGAATTAATCCATGGACTTTCTTACTGTCAGATTACCTATGCAGTAACCAATACTTTTAGCCATTTGCATAGAGAACTGGTCCCTAGTCAGACAGAGAAATATGAAGAGTATCAATTAAATATAGATGATTTACTATTGTATAGGGAGAGAAATATATTCATGGTTTTTAAACATTTTGGCAACTAACTGCCCAAAATGGAGACACCATCCTCATAGCTTGATAAACCATTTCAGAGCAGAAAAAGGAAGAGTTACATGACTATAGCTCTAATGTACAACTGTTAATATCATTGCCTCTAAATTATAAGATATACGGATCTGTTAGTTTTATTTTGTTAACAGGTACCAGGCTAAGACTTTAAGGCCAATTTTTCACAGTATGTGTTCTTTGCACACCGAATTTATAAGTACAATTATTGCAACTGCACCCTGAAGTGATCAAAATTGGCTGAGAAAGTCTGATAACTCTGGACCTTAAAAACTAACAATTTTTTCCTCGATGCAGTTAAATTTAGCAATTAAAGAATGGAAGAGAGAACTGGAATACCGAAAGAGTGACTAAACAAATGGCATCTTTAATTGACCATATCTGTCCAGTGTATATTTGAGACATATTTGCTTACTTTAGTGACAAATACCATTAATACATCAGACCCAATAAAGCAATGGGAGAGGGAGTGGAATCTATTCAGACTCCCAGATTCACAAAACAAAACAAAAAGGCAGTTAAATTCTGATAACACTGGTGAAGATGCAAGAGACAAAAGCCCATTTTGACTTTCACAACTCTGGCAGACTGTGTAATGCTGGGAACTACAAGAGCCATATTGACTTGTAAACTGAACAGTTTTGCTCTGGATGACAGAATGAACATGGGACACCACAATGTCAATTTTCTGAGTACAACTCCCAGCTTTCAAAACTAAACGCTGCAGTTTTATAGCCCAGAATATAGGCCCACTCTGAGAGCTTCCTCCATTCCCTGGCTAGAACTCTAGGGGACTGTCTACATAGTGGGGTAATGCACCCTACAGAGATCTGATTTCTGAAGCAGACTAGTGTGTTGCACTTTAATTGGCCTGTGTGGGTCCTATGGGTGTGCACTAAAAAGTCTGAAACAGTACTACATTTAAGCGTATTAGGGAACTTTTAGTACACACCAACAGGGTCTATACAGACTAATTAATGTGCAACACATTAGTGTGCTTTAGAAATCACACCCCTGTCATTGGCATTACCTCACTGTAGAGGTGCCCTTGGAAGCAGCATGACAGACACACCCTTTTTGCAGTTTGTACAAATAAAGTACATATTTCTAGCTAGCATAACCGTCATTTTTATACAAGGGATGCAATTACTAGAAAAAGAAAATTTTAGCACCAGAGATCTAAACAACATTCATAGCTTCACGTAAAGTGCCACAGAATAATAATTACAATGGTCAGGTAGCTGGAGCAAAAATATAATTAATGGCAGGAATCAGCCGTTTAAAATATCATGGTGGGTTTTCTTTTTTATAGTTCCAAGATGTCACAAGAGCACTGCTGATTTGTTAATATTAAAAGCCTTCTTCCATCTCAAATCTTTGATTTAATATATAAATATATATATTTTATTAAACAAAAGATTTGAGCTGGAAGAAGACTTAAAATATACATACACACATTTTATATCTATGTGCTGTTATGGTTTCTATCCTATTTAGCAGCTCTGAGGCAAGAGGATTTTTTTCAGTTAAAGTCTAATATCTGTGGAATGGAACAATATGCTAACAAAGACTCTTCTATCATCCTGATTTTGACTGATAATACCCATCAATAATAAACTCCCTCAAATTCTCACTTTAAATAGATCAGTTAAATGTACAATAGGACTGATATTTTGGGTATGGCACTGGCAAATCTCTCATAGCTTGGTGAGGTTCTTTTCAATAAGCATCAGAAAAATTATACAACTTGAGTTACATATATATGCCCCAAACAAAGCAAAGTGGACAGTAATTTTTGCACTTTTTTAAACTTTGATTTCATCTCTCTAAATCGTCTCCTTATGAGATTTCCTTCATTTTGGACCCAAACTGGCCTTCATTCCACACATTTCTTCTCACTTCTATTGTAAATTTCTGTCAGAAATATAGAATCATGCAATATGGTTTATGCAAAAGGAATTCTTATTTCAAACTTGTAGTGCAAATTGTATGTCTGGTTTTTGGGTGTTTATCCTGCACTTGAACCTTGGCCACTTGAGAAGTATGCTAACCCTTTTTCTCTCCTCTTTTTTTTTCTTTCATACAGGGCTTCCAGTGATTGCCAGCTCATGTTGGGTGTGAAATGCAAGAACACTTTTTTGGCAAGAGATATTCACCAATGAACAGAAAGGTGCTTGACAGTGGGTATAAACATTGGACATTGTTTTCATCTAAAATAGTATTGATTTTCTGGTTGCTTTTTCCTCTGAACAGTTTTCTATTTTATAGTGTAGAAAATAAAAAAAAAATCTGACACTTAGTGGAATGAATGAAAAAAACTTGGCTGTCAGATATTATCTCTTCAGCTCGAGTGCTCTGCTATGGATAAAAATAACTAAACTCTTAACAGCATTTAATTTACAGCTGATTGTTAAGACTGTGTCAGGAAAAATACGCAAAGCACTGCTTAGCAGACTTTTTTTATTTATGAAAGTCCTTCTGTATATGATGACAGGAAAGTACGAATGGGCCTGGCATGAAAAAGCTGGAGAGTATTCTGGAATATTATCTCTGGTGTTCTGTACACAATACTTGCCCATTCGCCTGTTGTGTTCCTTTAAAATAAAATGTCTGGATTTTGGCTGGGCAGAAGTCAACAAATGAAATAACCATTTGAGTAGCTGTCATATTACCATAAACCAAACTAATTTTCCACAGGCCCAGTGTGTGCCTTGCACTCAGAACTTGTCCTACTGATTTTCAATGTAAGGTTTCTTGTCAAATTCACTCCAGTTTTTTGTCTATTTTCATTTTATTGTTATTAGCCACACTTCTGTTAGTTGAGCAGGTTATTCTGAAGCCCTTACACATGCAGGAAGATATTAAAAACAAGCAACTTTGTGGCACAAAAAAATTACAATTCTAGAAGAGTACACAGTAAGCTTCAGAAAATTAATAAGCTCTCTAACCCCACCTACTGGCTCATTTAAAGTTCTTACAGAAAAACACATCCATTAAAAATGTTGACAGCAATTCAAGATTTATAGATAGTTGTCATTCACTGTGTACCCAGTTCCAAATTGAATTGTCACAAAGAATAAAAATATACCTATACATTAATATTAATATATTTCCCTGCCATTTCCACTGTCATCTGCTTATACATGTCAGAAACAGGAAAGTGATCTGAATCAGGTGTTTGTCTAATTTTAAAGAAAAGCCAATTAAGGGTACATCCAGACTACCCGCCCGGATCGGCGGGTAGCAATTGATATATCAGGGATCGATATATCGCGTCTCGTCTGGACGCGATATATCGATCCCCGAACGCGCTCCCATCGACTCCGGAACTCCAGCAGGGCTAGCGGAGTCGACGGGGGAGCCACGGCCGTCGATCCCGCGCTGCGAGGACGCGAGGTAAGTGGAGGTAATTCGAAATAAGATACTTCGACTTCAACTACGCTATTCCTGTAGCTGAAGTCGCGTATCTTATTTCGATAGCTCCCCCTAGTGTGGACCAGGCCAAAGAGTCAGAGGTGGCACTCTTTTATATGTGCAGTACTGTAAAAGATAAAGAGCACCTCAATGCACCTTCGAGCAACATTCATATTTCTACATTCTGTGACTTCAAGTAACCCAAAATCTATTTACTCACGTTTTTATATATTGATAAGTGGTCTAAAATGAATAGAAATATAAATCACAGTATGCAAAAGGAATGTTCCCAACATTTATAGTTTTGATTTATAAAATATGCCCAGCCAAAACTCTAAAGTTTAGGTGAATTTACAGTATAAACACCAAATACAAAACTTATAAAATTAACCAATGATTTTAATTCCTCTACAACTCTCCTTACCGGATGGACCAAAATTTCCAACTTCTCTTTAGGCTGTCTTCAACAGCCTAAGACCAACTTTTCCATATTTAGATGCCAAAAGTTAAGTTCCTACATCCATCTTTGAGCAGCTAAGTAAGTGGCCTGTTTTTCATAAGTTGCAAGCTCTTTTAGCTCCCATTGACTTCCAGGGACTGTAAGTCATAACCTGAAGTACAGACAGACCTTGTAGCGTAAGTTCAGCTTGTTCAGACCCAGAGTGGAGGTTACATAGGACATGAGCAAGAGTCAACATGGCTTCTGTAAAGGGAAATCGTGTCTTACTAATCTATTAGAGTTCTTTGAAGGGGTCAACAAACATGTGGACAAGGGGGATCCGGTGGACATAGTGTACTTAGATTTCCAGAAAGCCTTTGACAAGGTCCCTCACCAAAGGCTCCTACGTAAATTAAGCTGTCATGGGATAAAAGGGAAGGTCCTTTCATGGATTGAGAACTGGTTAAAGGACAGGGAACAAAGGGTAGGAATTAATGGTAAATTCTCAGAATGGAGAGAGGTAACTAGTGGTGTTCCCCAAGGGTCAGTCCTAGGACCAATCCTATTCAATTTATTCATAAATGATCTGGAGAAAGGGGTAAACAGTGAGGTGGCAAAGTTTGCAGATGATACTAAACTACTCAAGATAGTTAAGACCAAAGCAGATTGTGAAGAACTTCAAAAAGATCTCACAAAACTAAGTGATTGGGCAACAAAATGGCAAATGAAATTTAATGTGGATAAATGTAAAGTAATGCACATTGGAAAAAATAACCCCAACTATACATACAACATGATGGGGGCTAATTTAGCTACAACGAGTCAGGAAAAAGATCTTGGCGTCATTGTGGATAGTTCTCTAAAGATGTCCACGCAGTGTGCAGAGGCGGTCAAAAAAGCAAACAGGATGTTAGGAATCATTAAAAAGGGGATAGAGAATAAGACAGAGAATATATTATTGCCCTTATATAAATCCATGGTACGCCCACATCTCGAATACTGTGTACAGATGTGGTCTCCTCACCTCAAAAAGGATATTCTAGCACTAGAAAAGGTTCAGAAAAGGGCAACTAAAATGATTAGGGGTTTAGAGAGGGTCCCATACGAGGAGAGATTAGAGAGGCTGGGACTCTTCGGCTTGGAAAAGAGAAGACTAAGGGGGGACATGATAGAGGTATATAAAATCATGAGTGATGTTGAGAAAGTGGATAAGGAAAAGTTATTTACTTATTCCCATAATACAAGAACTAGGGGTCACCAAATGAAATTAATAGGCAGCAGGTTTAAAACAAATAAAAGGAAGTTCTTCTTCACGCAGCGCACAGTCAACTTGTGGAACTCCTTACCTGAGGAGGTTGTGAAGGCTAGGACTATAACAATGTTTAAAAGGGGACTGGATAAATTCATGGTGGCTAAGTCCATAAATGGCTATTAGCCAGGATGGGTAAGAATGGTGTCCCTAGCCTCTGTTCGTCAGAGGATGGAGATGGATGGCAGGAGAGAGATCACTTGATCATTGCCTGTTAGGTTCACTCCCTCTGGGGCACCTGGTATTGGCCACTGTCGGTAGACAGATACTGGGCTAGATGGACCTTTGGTCTGACCCGGTACGGCCTTTCTTATGTTCTTATAGGAAAATTTCCTCCATTTGAGTGCCCCAAATACAAAACCAAATGTATGGCAGCATAAAATAAAATAAATTTACTATCAAAATAAACAGGGGTTACTTTGATAATTGTATCCATTTCTGTACTGAATTTATTAAAAGCTTTTTTTAAAATTGTAAATTGAACATGCAGAATTTCTAGTCTATTGCACCAAACAGCTACAGAATCCAGAGAGATGGCCATAATGTTTAGGTCCAGTTTGCCACAGAGTACACAGGCCCGTAGCTAAGATGAAAGACGTTATTTACTGACTAGATACAAGCCTTAAATATCATTATTTAAGATGAACTACATAAAAACAGTTTACCCATGATATTTTTGCTCTAGCAAAAGAACAACCAACAATGCTGGGCCATATTCTGCCATTTATCTGTACACAAAACTTCCCTTGACATCAATAGAAGTTTCAAACACAGGTCAATGACAATGCATGGCCCTTTCTAATTACATGATACTTTATACTGTAAACTAATTATGTCATATAGATTCAGTTTATAGCTCAGCATACTGTGCAACTTCTCTCTAAAACACAGTTTGCAAGCGTGGTAAAACAGTTACATGGCAAAAATATTCTTCTAAAAGGCTTCATATTGTTTTAAAAGTGGAGGTAACATTTGTTTACTAAGTCATATTTATCTGTTTTGGTTTATGTGGACACTAGAAAATACCTGCATACTAATCTTTTCCTCAGTAGATTTATATGTTTAAAAAGGCAAAAATTTAGAGTTTGAAAAATTGCCTAAACCCTACTGAAGTTTCCACTGCACTAAAAATGAATTTTTGCAAATGACACACACCTTCCATAATAAAATCAATAGGCCTAAATTTTCAGAAGGGACTAATGACTTTGTCCAACTTGAAACCTGATTTTCACAAATGCTGAACACATGCTTTCTGAAAATCAGCCCCCTTTCAAAGGTGTGTCAAGTCAGACAGCCTAAAACTGAAGCACCCAAAATTACGAGTTACTTTCCAGAATCTAAACCAGGATTTCAGTTACTTGGCTCTAAAGAGGTTTTTGTACTCCCAAAAAGAATTTTTGAACTCAAACTATGGCTTTTCTTACAACTCTTCCAACCTCTCTCTGCCTGATCAAACTAATAATTTGCACTCAAAACTGCTTTTGAATTCAGTTTAAATTCTGCATATAAGACAACTCCGGGATTAATCCCATACTCTCCTACGGGAGCATGCCAAAACTGACACCGTTAACATGACTGACAAGTATGCTTTAAAAGCAAGTGAATCAAATTAAGAAATTTGAGTTGTGTGTGTGTGATAGAATGTCAGCCTTATTCCATATATTGCTTATCTGGGTATTAGTCTGGGGAAGAAAAGGTTCTCTTTAAAGAAGGAAAACTAAGTTCTTTCTGGAAAATAAATTTTTGGAGCTTGTTCATGACTATGCTGAGGTAATCAGGGTGAAGAACCCTGTAAACCCAGAGCTCCCATGTCCCTATCTTGCTCTAGCTCACTGTGAGAACTATTGTTAAAATCACTGGCAATTTGAGGTTGGCAAAGTTGCAGCATCAAGGCTATAGCAGAATTTTCCCACAGAGCTCTAACTGTGGGGAGCATAGAATATTGGCAAAGCTCCCTCTTTTCCCTCAACTTTCTGCTATGCCTCAATTGTGGACATTTGTTACAATGTTGCTATTTTCACATAAAATTACATTGTAAACTCTTCAATCGGGAACCATGTTATCTCTGTAAAGCACCTACCTCATTTTTGGTTGCTGTTTAAACAAAGTTATAACAGAACATACAAAGTTTATCACCTAACTCTGTTTAAAAAAATAAATTACCACACTTAATTATGCAAGGCAAAAATGTACATCTGAATTGCATTTCTTCATACAGTAAATGATGACTGAGAATACGCTAGTGAAGTAAAATAGGCACAGGAACCCTCCCTTATTTACAAGGCCACTTTTTTCTCTGCCCTATAAGGCAACTATTGACACATCCACCGAGCACAATTCTGCTCCTTTTTTACTAGAAGACCGCCACTGCTAAGCAATAGTTTTTCTTAAGTCTCTTCAGTGGTTCTTTAAGACAGGATTCACTGAGCATTATTACAAATGCTCTACAAATAGAACGTTACCCCATATAATATGTCGCGTTTAGCAATGCTTCATGGCTATACAGGTTCAATAGCTATCAATATCTAACTTAATTCAATTTTAAGCTGATATTAAGCACAAGGACAGTGGTTAGCATCTAAATAAGCAAAAAATCTAGAGAAACCTACAGAACAGCTTTAGAGTATTTGAGATTAATTTCAGTAGCCACTACTGAGGATGCTAGACTCAAGGGTTTTACAAGATATTTTTGTTTCTCAATAACCGGCATTAGAGGACTCACAGGGGGAGTTCCCTGCTATCTAAGACTGTGAATCAGACATTTTCCAGGTATTTAATTTAAAATGGTATTTTGCTGGCAAAGATGTGATATAGAATCATAGAACTGGATGGGACCTCGAGACCCCTGCACTCAAGGCAGGATTAAGTATTATCTAGACCATCCCTGACAGGTGTTTGTACAACCTGTTCTT
Source organism: Platysternon megacephalum (assembly GCA_003942145.1). Taxonomy (NCBI): domain Eukaryota; kingdom Metazoa; phylum Chordata; order Testudines; family Platysternidae; genus Platysternon; species Platysternon megacephalum. The sequence continues at coordinate 1,212,536 of QXTE01000015.1, forward strand.
AAAAGTCCACAATAATGGAGATTCCACAACCTCCCTAGGCAATTTATTCCAGTGCTTAATCACTCTTGACAGGAAGTTTTTCCTAATGTCCAACCTAAACCGCCCTTGCTGCAATTTAAGCCCATTGCTTCTTGTCCTATCCTCAGAGGTTAAGAACAACAATTTTTCTCCCTCCTCCTTGTAACAACCTTTTATGTACTTGAAAACTGTTATGTCCCCTCTCCACATCTTCTCTTCTCCAGACTAAACAAACCCAATTTTTTCAATCTTCCCTCATAGATCATGTTTTCTAGAGCTTTAATTTTTTTTATTTTTTTTTGTTCTTCTCTGGACTTTCTCCAATTTGTCCACATCTTTCCTGAAATGTGGTGCCCAGAACTGGACACAATACTCCAGTTGAGGCCTAATCAGCACAGAGTAGAGCGGAAGAATTACTTCTCATGTCTTGCTTACAATACTCCTGCTAATACATCCCAGAATGTTTGCTTTTTTTTGCAACAGCGTTACCCTGTTGACTCATATTTAGCTTGTGATCCACTATGACCCCCAGATCCCTTTCCGCAGTACTCTTTCCTAGGCAGTCATTTCCCATTTTGTATGTGTGCAACTGATTGCTCCTTCCTAAATGGAGTACTTTGCATTTGTCCTTATTGAATTTCATCCTATTTGCGTCAGACCATTTCTCCAGTTTGTCCAGATCATTTTGAATTTTAATCCTATCCTCCAAAACAGTTGCAATCCCTCCCAGCTTGGTATCGTCCGCAAACTTTATAAGTGTATTCTCTATGCCATTATCTAAATCATTGATGAAGATATTGAACAGAACTGGACCCAGAACCGATCCCTGTGGGACCCCACTCGTTATGACCTTCTAGCATGACTGTGAACCACTGATAACTATTCTCTGAGAACGATTTTCCAACCAGTTATGCACCTACCTTATAGTAGCTCCATCTAGGTTGTATTTCCCTAGTTTGTTTATGAGAAGGTCATGCGAGAGAGTATCAAAAGCCTTATTAAAGTCAAGATATAAACACACATTGCTACTTTTTTTGGACATTCTAGCTATAAGAAATTTAAGAAAGGTAGCCTGATTACAACTGTTTACTCAGTATCGATGCAAAAAGACATATTAGGCTAACATACCAAAAACTTCTTATTTAAACCTGTCCATAACATCCTGTATACCTTAACTCTAATAAATAAAATTAGAGTTAAGCAATCAGTAGCATGTGGGTAAAAGGTTCAAGCTGTGGTCTCATGCTGCTACACTTACGTGGAAATGTATTATTAACGTGGTCTGTTTTCATTCCCTTTTCTATCTAACCATATTTTATCTTGACAGATGTTTGCCTCTTCCCTGATCTGTTTTTGGTCTGGCAAATGTTGTCAACAGCAACTCCAAAGACAGATGGTTTTAAAAACATCAAAAAAACATCTGCAGGACTGATTCAATAAGCAGGGGAAAGAAGATTCAATCATCTAATGTTCCATGATGTACTTTAGAGACTTGAAACACTTAAACATTAGCTTCTTGGAATTAGCAGCAATCTATGATAAATGTTTTGGTAAGAATTAAGTACCTAGTTAAACAAATTATTGTATTGTAGGCTTCATCTTAATTCTGTTTTTTGTTAAGCACTATGAGAGTACCAACATTTCAAAAGTTACAGCAATTGTACAGGCCATTTACAAATGCAATAACTTATCTTAAGCAAAATCATAGCATTCACTAAACTTGTAAAAATCTGCAAATTCCTTATTCATTACTGCTCAGGTAAGCTTTCAAAGGAAGCAGGAGCTCCAAAGCTTACTTTGAATTTAAGAAAGTTTGTGTATCTTTGTGGCAAGAACTAAATGATACTGAAATGAAGAAGATACAATGTAAAATGAATAAACGGGACTACTAATTAGCCAACAGCCAGATTGGTCTTGGTCTGTGGGGCTATTTTAAGATCTTGCATTAACCCTGGAGCTCTGCTTCCCTGCAGCATCTGACAGGTTCCCTGTGCACATTATACATGCTGGAATATATAATATACTAGATCTTGTTAGTAAAAAAAAATTCCATTCACCCCAAATGACTACACCTTAAAGTATGCAGTGCTGATTCTAGGCAATGTTTAATATTGTAAACATCCCTACAAGTTTTCAACTCATGTTTTAAAAGTTTCACTGGACATGTGTCATTGCACCCCAGCCACTCAATGTGAAGAGTAAAGGAACGGCAAACTCTGACAGATACCAAACAGCAGATGTAATACACTGTACTGCAGTGGTTCTCAACCAGGGGTCTGTGGCCCCCGAGGGGCCCACAAGCAGGTTTCAGGGGCTCCGCTAAGCATGGCCAGCATTAGACTCGCTAGAGCCCATAGCAGAAAGACAAAACCCCGTTGCACAGAACTGCAACCCGGGGCTCAAATACTGTTACAAGACAATGCAAGGTCTGGAAAGCCCCAGACTTGTACTGCTGTTTGTTCTGGGAGACACTTACATATGCATGTGTAATGTCCACCAGGCAGAGTAGCCAGCATTGGGTTCACTCTGGGGGAACAGACTCCAAATTGCACAGTACAGCTGAGATGCTGGAACATTGGTAAAGTAAAAACTGCTTGTGCTGGTAATAACAAGAATTGTGGGGTGGCTAAAAAGCACCACTTCTGGTAAGGACCCAGGGAATATTATTTTAATTGGCCTATGTTCTCTTTCACACCTAAATTTCCCATGTTAGCTAGCGAGATAGATAGACAGAGAGTACAAGTTTTTTATAATGTAGTAAAAGCAAAATTAAAATTACCCCGCCCCCCACCCAAAAAAAAAATGCTTTAAAGGCAAAGCAAGCTTATAATGTAAAATTACATCCCAGTGGGCTATAGCAAAGAAAGTGAGCTTGCACCTCCTGGTTTGTATTTTAAGCCTAATATTAATGGTAATTCAAAGAATTACAACCATTGCGGTCTTGGAAATATATTGCTGGATAGTAAATTTAAAAAGGAAACCACAAAAAAATCCCAAAATTTAATACAAATAAAACAAACACTAATATATTAAAAAAACCAAAAGCAGTGGAATGGAGGCCTGGTTTGACATGAGTAACTGGACCTGGGTGAGGCCTCATGTCTTGGGAGACAGAATTAAGGTGCTAAATGAATCAGCAAGCTGGAAATAGAATGTCTGTACTAAGATAAGGAAGAACACCCAGAGAATCATTTACAATGAACAAGATAACAATGGATAAGATAGGCCTGGAATGTAAGATGAGGTAAAGGGTAAGTTGTACATGGACTGTACAGGGATTGGTTCCTATGAAGTGACCAAGCCAATCCCAAAACATATATTGCAATGAATAGTAAATGTAGTGTAATATGTAAAAGTATATAAAGTAAGAGGCTTACTATGTAACTCTGGACGTGTTGTACACCCTATGCCCACCCCCTATGCCTGAGTTTGATCAACTCAGCATAGCTTTACTGTATGCCAAATAAAGGAACCTGAGTGATGAGACTGGAATCTAACTGAGTTCTTGGAGACCCAAGTGGAAGAGGTCTTGGGGGAACCCTAACACTTGTCTAAGTGTCTGCAAGATTTGGTCCTATTTTTTTTCTTTTAATATGCTATTGTATACTGACAGTGAAGAAGTGACATCAGACTATACTATATTAATTGTATAGGCTACATTTTTCCTGGAGGAGAGGAGGAAGAGAAGACCTTCACATTTTTATACTGCATCAAGTTTTTATTTTTGCTCTGTATTATTTTTAGCCACACAAAATACTATTTGAATGTTACCATTTTTACAGGTATTTTCAATATTTTAATATGAAATTCTCAAGTGTAACACTGGTTTGATAAATATTGACATTGTTTTTTTCCATCCCCTCCACTTTAAACAAGAGTATGAGTAGATTGATAATGCAAGGTGGAAGGTTTGATTAGCTGAAGGGAAAGTTGGCATGATTAAGGAAACCACTCAATTTCTTATTCTTTGCAAAGTTCCTCCCTATTGTAAGATATAGGCAGGATACTTTGGAATGAACCAGCACTAGAATGCACCAAAACTAGACTTCCTTCAGTGTTTCCACCTTAACCTATATGAAAAAATTAATTCTATATGTCACTATACTTCAGTAGAAAGAAATATTTACCATACTTTACCAGTAATTCACCTGAACTCGCTGAAGATTTTACAATCTAAACAGACAAGACAAAAGATGTAGGAGGAAGGTGGGGAAGGGGTGCAACATACAAGCAAGGTGATCAAGGCAATGGCTGACCAATCATCTTCAACCCACTTTATTCTGTCTAGTCTACTTAGATCAGGGGTCTCAAACTCAAATGACCTCGCGGGCCACATGAGGACTAGTACATTGGGCCGAGGGCCGCATTTACTGACACCACCCCCCCCGCCGCCCTCGGCCCCGCCCCCACTCCACCCCTTCCATGAGGCCCCGCCCCTGCCCCGCCTCTTCCCACCCCTTCCCTGCCCCCATTCCAACCCCTTCCCCGAAATCCCCACCCCAACTCTGCCCCCTCCCTGCCCCCAGGGGGCACCGGAGGGGTGTGGGGTGCAGTGGGGGCTCAGAGCAGGGGGTCGGGGTGCGGCAGGGGACTCAGCGCAGGGGGTCGGGGTACAGCACGGGGCTCAGGGTAAGGGGTTGGGGTGCAGGGTGCAGCAGGGGGCTCAGGGCAGGGTGTCGGGATGTGGGGTGTGGCTGGGGCTCAGGGCAGGGGGTCGGGATGTGGGGTGTGGCTGGGGCTCAGCGCAGGGGGTCGGGGTGCAGGAGGAGTGAGGGGGACGGGCTCCGGCCCGACTTGCACCGGGGGCAGGGCAGGCTCCCTGCTTGCCTGCCTGCCTTGCCTGCCGCCGCGCGTCGCACCAGGAAGCAGCTGGAACCCGGGGGAGGAGGGGCGCAGGGGTGTGTGTGGCTGTTGCTTCAGGCACCGCCCCCAGCAGTTCCCATTGGCCGGGAATGGGGAACTGTGGCCAATGGGAGCTGCTGGGGGCGGTGCCTGAAGCAACAGCCACACACACCCCTGCGCCCCTCCTCCCCCGGGTTCCAGCTGCTTCCTGGTGCGGCGCCGCGGCAGGGCAAGCAAGCAGGGAGCCTGCCCTGCACCCGGTGCTGGTCGGCCAGGTAAACAGGGGGGGGCGGGGGGGCCGGGAGGAGCTCGCGGGCCGCATGCGATAGCCCTGCGGGCCGCATGTTTGAGACCCCTGACTTAGATCATCCGCTTGTCAAAACTGAGCACAAAGAGGGGCCCTAATCCAGATTTGGGACTTTAGGCTCCCCCAGTATCTGAGTATTAAACAATAGTTGGTGTGTTGGAGAACAGCTGATAGTAAAACGAAACAGGCAATATGGTGATTTGAACATAAATCTTGAGCATTTTACTGCTTTGCATTGCTCCAGGCTCTGTTATAAGGAGAGGGGTTTGATGCCATGAGTCTTTTCGTTGTTTATATTGTTAATACCAGAAAGCACCAACCACATGGTTAGACACATCAGCTTATCTGAAAGATTTATCATTTTGCAGGACAAGAAAAAATGCAAGAATTTAAACTGCTCTGCAAAGGGGTAAACCTTTGTTTTATACAAAAAAATTTAAAGTACTTTAAACCTCCCTGTATCAGTTTTGCTGAATTTGGCCTAATGTTTGGCAAATGGCATGTTAATTGCCACATTTTGTATTTAAAATATAAAAATAGGGGATAGGATGAGGGTGGATGGGGAAACGGGGAATAGGAAGTAGAAAGGGACACAAGATATCTAAAGGGTGGGAGGGTTAATCTGTCCCTTTAGAGGTAGTAGCAGTTAGGGGTCAGCACACCATAGCATGGCCCCTTAAGAGTTTGGGAGGTCTGATATATACAAAGACCAAAAGAAATAGGAAATACTGGTAGAGAGGAAGTAGCCTCAAGAAAATGTAGTGCTTGAGTGGGGAAAACCTGTTACTGTTTCTTTAAGGACCTGGGACTAGGAGCCTTGCAGAGTGGAGAGGGCAAGGCTCCCCTCTTGCCCAGCCAATTGGGTTGAACTTCAGGAAGGAAGACCAGCATATATGCTGCCTCCTGCCTCATAGCAGAGGAGACACTAACAGGAGAAGTCTGGCTTGTTGAGCTCTCCAAGTTGGAGGACTAATTGGGGGGAAAGGGGTCAGCTGAAGGAGAAGCTAGCTAAGGCCCTAGTTGGCCTAAATCACAACCCCAGCTCTAATGAGGAGAGCTGTGAAGAATCCTGTCTTAAGGAAGAGTTGCTGCCTGCCTGAACCATAATCCCAGCTCCAAGATGGGGGCTGGTTATGGGGACTCCTGCCTTAAGGAGGAAGACCAGAGAGATTGCTTGAAATATATCCCCAAATCTAGGAAGAGACTGGCAGGGAACTCCTGTCTTAAGGAAAGAGAGACTGCCTGCAGTATAACCCAAGAAGACTAAGGAGGACCTTGAGAAAGCACCTCAGTAGCTGACTGGGAAGAAGCCACACAAGGAGAAAACTCCAGAATGGGAATAGTGGAGTCCATGTTCCTGTGAGGGATGCTGACAAACAGGGAAAAGGTAAGAGCAGCCTAGGGAAGCAGCAAGGGATTACAAGGCGTGGTTGTTAGTTGCCCAACACAGGGCACCTGGGCTGGAACCCAAAGGAGAGGATGTGGCTAGTTTTCCCCTACCTGTCCCCCACCTCAGTGGGAGGCTATAAGCCTCAAACCTTAGAGTCAAAGACAGATGAGTCCCAAATGGGGGCCAAAGGCCCGGTATAAAAACCACTATACTTTGGGTTTTCTGTTTGTGCTTTTTCTTTCTCCCTGGATGGGGAATAAACTGAGAAGTGACCTGACAGCAGGGTCTGCCCTAATGGTGAGTGTGCCCCATTACAGGTGGGAAGGGAAGGATGGAAAGGAGCCTAGAGGGCAGGGAGAGCAAGACTGGTAACAGAAACAGTAAATGAGAGGGGTGAAGAGAGGTCAGGACAACTGTATAACCACAACATGAGCTTATCTCCCTCAACAAAATACCATGTATTTGTGTTTAGTTAGATGTGAGGGTTTGTAAGTGGAAAGTTTCCCCCTTTTTTTTTAGTTTAATAACTTAACTCTGGAAAAACTGCCTACATACTGGTATAGTAAGCTGTGTATATTAGAAGGGATGAAAAGAATAAACTAGATTAAAACTAGTCAAGCAAGGAACAAACAAACAAAAAAACTTGCTTTCATCCAGGGACTCTATTAGCCCTATCATCTGCCAAGCAACAAATGCTATTCTCTCTCACCTGCTAGCAGATTTTTATATATATGCAAAACTAAGAAATTGGTAGTCAATTCAGTCAGTTACTGCCTTCCCACGGCTTATTTCCACAGCTTGCTGTAGTCAGACACCACTTTTACTGTTGGTACTACTTCTGTTGTTGTTCACTCAAACACCACCAGTAAAATTGTTTAAGGCAATGCTATCTCCAAGGACAGTTTTAAGATGCTTTATCACTGGGTTGAAAACTAAGATCTTCCTGTGATCACACAGATATTCTTACCTAAAAATGAAAACTCAGCCCATACAGACACACTCCACTGCCAAACAAATCACTCAAAGACCCAGGTCTAACAATTTCCAGATCTCATGCCACAAATATACAGACTTTATTTTCTATTATGTGATGTGCTCTGCTAGGATTTGAATGTATCAGTGAAATCTAAAAGAAGCCAAATTAAAGAGAAATGACAACAATATATCTCTTTCTTAGAGTACTCTGTTCATGGTATTGTATATAATATGGTATAATTAAGAAACAAAATGGGACTAATGTGTACAGCCAATGCTAGCTAGTCAGTTATAACTAGTATTTATATTTCAGACTTCTAACCTTTAAGAAAGTAAGTTAACCAGGGATAGTGTCAAAGGCAAACTGACCAGAGCTGGAAGAGATTTCTGCAGATTCTGCATGCTAATGTCCCCACTCTTTCAGGGCTCTTATACCAAAATTCCAGCCTCCTTAATAAGCTGCCTTCAAAGCTACTACCAAATCCTCAGAGAAAAGCGCAGGTTTATCTTTAACAGTAACAGAATAATTAAAAATAGCAGTCTGCTCTGCTGTGGCAGAACTCTTAAATACGATGTCATCTCCTTCCCTCTGGTTGTACCTATCAAACGTGAATGCAATAAAGAGGATCAGGTAAACACCCCTTCAAAGAATTTGCAGTGAATGTTTGGCACATGAAGTCATGCTGAGTCACTGATGCATACAATTTCCTTTTAGCCCAGTTTGCCTAGTTAGAAGTATTTTTCCCTCCTGTTCCATGTGAAAGAGTAGCTCATTAACAATATGTGCATGTAATTCCAATGTCAACTAGTCTTAACCATATAACTTTTAGAAGATACAACTTATTGCTTAGACTCATAGACTTTAAGGTCAGAAGGGACCATTATGATCATCTAGTCCGACCTCCTGCACAACGCAGGCCACAGAATCTCACCCACCCACTCCCGTAACAAACCCCTAACCTATGCCCGAGTTATTGAAGTCCTCAAATTGTGGTTTAAAGACCTCAAAGTGCAGAGAATCCTCCAGCAAGTGACCTGTGCCCCACGCTGCAGAGGAAGGCGAAAAACCTCCAGGGCCTCTGCCAATCTGCCCTGGAGGAAAATTCCTTCCCGACCCCAAATATGGCGATCAGTTAAACCCTGAGCATGTGGGCAAGACTCACCAGCCAGCACCCAGGAAAGAATTCTCTGTAGTAACTCAGATCCCACCCCATCTAACATCCCATCACAGACCATTGGGCATATTTATCTGCTAATAATCAAAGATCAATTAATTGCCAAAATTAGGCTATTCCATCATACCATCCCCTCCATAAACTTATCAAGCTTAGTCTTGAAGCCAGATATGTCTTTTGCCCCCACTACTCCTCTTGGAAGGCTGTTCCAGAACTTCACTTAGTTCTAACAAAACAGTAAAACCATCTCTTAAATTCATTTTGGGGCTGCAATGTATCAAGAACTAGATTCTTGGAGTTGTCATGAGCGTGCCATGACAGGTATGGATGGTATTTTACAGATGAAAAGCAAGGTTCCAGAGTTAATGGTCATTATATATTGAGTCACTTCATTTTTTTTTCTATTTTCTGCAATGGTCACTTGAGAGCTAGGAACAAAAAGCAACCAAAAGCTGCATTACTACTTCAGTATATTAATGAGTTATGTGAAAGAGAGATGTTACACTTAAAAATTAACTACTTTCTAAAAGATGTGGGCCAAATATCACCCAATAATATCTGAAAATGACTTATGTTAAATGACTGTTATACAGTAACTCCTCACTTAATGTTGTCCCGGTTAACATTGTTTCATTGTTACGTCGCTGATCAATTAGAGAACATGGTCGTTTAAAGTTGTGCAATGCTCCCTTATAACATTGTTTGGCAGCCGCCTGCTTTGTCCACTGCTTGCAGGAAGAGCAGCCCATTGGAGCTAGCTGGTGGGGTCTTGGAACCAGGGCGGACTGGTAGGCCCCCTATCAGCTTCCCTAGGTTCCCTATGTAGCAGCTGCCCAGCAGGCTATCAATTGCCAGGCAGTTCAGGTGTCCCACCCCACTGCCGTGTGCTGCTTCTGCCCTCTGCCATGGAGCTGCTTCCAGGAGCCTCCTACTTGCTGTGCAGGGGTGGGGGCTAAGAGGGGTGCTGATGTCAGGGTGTCCCCCCTCTCCTGCTCCTGTACCCCATCTCCACAGAGCAGGGGGGACAGGACAGGGCTCAGGATGGAGGGAGCTTGCTGGCAACAGCTGTTGTCTCAACTTGCTGATCTACTTAAAAAGGCAGTGTACTTAAAGGGGCAATGTGCATCTGTCTGTCTGTCTCTCTCTCACACACACACAGTGTGTCTGTGTCTCTGTCTCTCTCTCACATGCACCTCCCTCCCGCCTGGCACTTTGGAAAGTGGAGGGAGTGGTGCACGCCAGTGGGATAGCGTGGGTTCATCATCACGTTCAGTTTCCGCAGGGAATGTTTGCAACCACTGCCATGCGTCTATTGTGTCTCCTCCCTCCATTCGTGCTGCCTTGTAGAGTGTGAGGCTACATTAACAACAATATGTTAACCCTTGAGGGATCAGCCAGGTGTTCGTTCATCATTTAGCGGGAAATATCCCACCCTCTGACTCCACCACCTCAACCAAGCTTCACAATCATCATTGCTGTGTACAGTATTACATTTTTGTTTAAAACTTAGTGTGTGTGTGTGTGTGTGTATATATATATATATATGTGTATATATATACACACACACTTTTGTCTGGCAAAAAAAATTTCCCTGGAACCTAACCCCCCCTCCCCCCCCCTTACATTAATTCTTATGGGGAAATTGGATTTGCTTAGCTTAAAGTAGCATTTTTCAGGAACATAACTACAACGTTAAGTGAGGAGTTACTGTACGCACTTCTTGAAACTGTCAATTTTGCTTCACTCAATGTTTTTAATCAAATATTACATTAACATAGACAAGCCATCTCAACTGTCTCACTTAGAAAAATATTTTACTTACACCTCCCATTGTAATCCCATCAATAAGTGCCACGTACAGCTTCTGGCAGGTACCTAACAGAAATGTAACAATTAGGCATAAGTAATATATTTTTGTAGGAATGTACACTTAACCCCACCCTAGAAGAAAATACCTATGACGCACAGATACCACAAATATTTCTCTAAACTGGCTGTAGTTTTAACAAATTACTTTATACAACGAAGAGATAAAAGGATAAGATGTTAAATTCATAATGAATAAAGTTATTTGATGTCACCACCCAACAGTACAGGTACTTGAAGTAGTTCATAAATTATATGAATAAACTTCAGTATGATTTGTCAGTTAATTCTCTAGGGGGCGAATTCTAGAGACACTTCTACCATCCTTAAGAAACATTTAAAAAGCAACCAGTAAACAAACTTACATTATTTTTAAGACTGTAAGTGTGTGAATACTTAAACATCCAGAGTAACTTAGGAGGAGCAAAACCAAGGTCCCAGTTCCTTCGAGGACAGCTCTTTTTTTTTTTTGAATGAAGCTATGCTTTTTAGTCAGTATTTTTAATTAAATCTAATAAACTGCTAAATCCCAACCCATGCCATTATAGCAAATATCAACAAAATGTAGTTATAGTTCCCACATCAATTTTAACTGTCTCTTTGTGTATATGTATTTATAAGAGGGTCTTTCACTACAAGATCCCCACGCTGAGTGGTATGAAATAGTAGTTATCAAATATAACAAAGGAAGTGCACTTTAACCCCATCACCCTAGATGAACATGCAATATTACTGCCTGGGCTGTTAAGGTGATTTTTGTACTACCATCTCCACTTTGACTGCAGAAATAAGATGCATTATTTGCTGACAACTTTAGATAAGCACTAGAGGTGCTTTCAATACATAATACAAAATCTCACATGTACAAACTGACATTCTGAAAATCTCTCATAGAAATGCTATCAGATCAAATTTAGCAAAAATATACCTTTGCTTTATATATTTTTTTTTTTAATAAAGCCATGATCAACAGAAACACTTGTATGTGCTTTAAAGCCAATGGAAAAGGTTTACTTAAAGTCCTCTGTGTTCTTTACTGTACAAACATTGTAGCATTCTGCAAGAGCATGAGAACAAGAAAGTAAAACTGACTTGTTTATCTTTCATAGTCAAAAGTGAGAACACAGAAGTTGGATGCAAAAACAACACAAATAAGATGTTATTCTCAGGGCTTGTCTACACTTAAAATGCTACAGAGGTGCCGCTGTAGCACATCAGCGTAGATACTACCTATGCCAACAGAAGTTCTCCCATTGGCATGTAGGTAATCGACCTCCCGCAGCATGGTGTATATGCAGGGTTAGGTCAGCTTAACTACCTCCCTCAGAGGTGTGGATTTTTCACAACCGTAAGCGCCATAGTGAGTCAACCTATTTTTTTCAATGTAGACCAGGCCTCAGTTTTAATAATCTAAGGGTGTTGTCAGAAATATTTTCAGAAATATGAATTTTTAATCTGAAAACATCCTTTAGCTACACCTGAGTTGCCATACAACATCCAAACAATGGTCCCTCTAATCAGTATCTTGTCTCTCTGACTGTGACTAGTACCAGATGCTGCCAAGGAAGGCATAAAGCCCAGAATATTCAATTAAACATGTCTGCAGGAAAAGCTTCTGCCTGACTCCAAACTGCTAGTGGTTGACTTGTGTTCTGAAGAATGAGGTGTTAACCCATGTACAGTTTATATTCTGGCTGTTAAATAGATTATTCACATAAATGTCCAATCTTTTTCTGAATCCTACTAAACCCCTTTGCCACAGTAATAATCAGTGGAACTCTGCTACAAATGTTATGCAATGAGTAAAGCAGTATTGCCTTCCCATTTCATTCTTACATAAAATGGGCACTGCTGTATTTACTGTCTAATAATGTATCTTGTCACATCTTCTTTGTGTCTTCTCTAAACTAAACAAATAATACTTCACAATTATCTAGAACACTTCAACTGCAAATCTAGGAATCACTTTCCCCATCACTGAAATATAGGTACTGACAACCCCCAAGATGAAATGGAGAAGCTGTTTAACAGTTTAGAATGGGAAATGAATACCATACTTACCCCCACCCTAAAATTATAAGGGGATTCCCCTCTGCCAAATTAGAGATGGGTTACCAAAACTGGCATTTAGTCAGAAAAATTAATACCTTCCAATTTCATCTTTACCTCTGTTACCAGTTCTATAAAATTAAGTGTTGAATTTATGCTTTAGAGCCACCATTGTGAAAAATCAAACCCACAAATATTCTAGAGGTATTTTAGATTTGGAAATTGCTTTGTACACACATACCAACAGCATTGTTCAGGATGTATTCTTCTCTGAAGAAATCTTGTGCTAGCCTACCTCCAACTTTTCCTGCATCTGTGATAGCTAGTAAAATAAGACAAAATTAAAACTAAAAATTATTGCATTAAAAATTTGGTAAAATTTAACCAGCACAACAAAAATGACCTCGTAATATTAAATATTCACAATAAGCAAGGTATTGTGTACTCTGCAAGATGAACATAAATTCTGTAGGAGGGGCCCCTGTTTTCTGCAGCATTCCAGTGCAGCAAACCGAAGTGTGGCAATTACCAGTAGACTTAAACATTGGTTTTAATTACTTAAATACAATCAGTATCATCTTCCTTGAGTTATTTTCATTATGATGCATATTTTTCCCCACTAATTTCTTGTGGGAACATATCCAATAATCTACATCCAGCTTTTATAAAAGTTATGCCTCCGGCATTCATTAGCCTTTTCTACTGGCTGACAGCTTCATAGTTTTCATTCACTGGAATGATCACGGGAGGTTATGATCACAGAGGGAAAGCCAATTTCCTAGATCGCTAAAAACATTCCTACTAAAGATTTTGAATACTGGAAAATGAGGACCCAGTGCTGAGAGGACACTAGTTTACAATGAGCAGACAGGCTGTTGCATTTTCAGCCTCTGGAGCATTTTCAGGGTACATGGTTTGTTCTTAAATGAGCTAAAGCAGGGGTGGGCAAACTATGGCCCCTGGGCCGGAGCCGTTTTAAGCCGACACGTGAGCCGCACCAGGTGGCTCGGCTCCGCTCTGGCCAGGGCCCTGGGTCAGGGGCCCCACCAGGTGGCTCCCAGAAGCCGCAGCATGGCTCCGCTCCGGCTCTTATGCGCTCCAATGGGAGCTGCAGGGGTGATGCCTGCGGATGGGGCAGCGTGCAGAGCCACCTGGCCATGTCTCTGCATAGGAGCCAGAGAAGGAACATGCCGCTGCTTCCGGGAGCCACTTGAGGTAAGCACTGCTCGGCGCCTGCGCCCCCCTAAGCCTCTCCCCACACCCCAAGCCCTGATCCCCCTCCCGCTCTCCAAACCTCTCGATCCCAGCCCGGAGCACCCTCCTGCACCCCAAACCTCTCATCCCCAGAGACCACACTCGCAGCTGGAACCTGTACCCCTCCCCGCACCCCTGCCCCAGACCTAATTTTCCTCCTCCCACTCTCCAAACCCCTCGGTCCCAGCCCAGAGCACCCTCCTACACCCCAAACTCCTCATCTCCAGCCCCACCCCAGAGCCCGCCCCCCCTCCCGCATCCCAACCCCAATTTTGTGAGCATTCATGGCCCGCCATACAATTTCTATTCCCCGATGTGGTCCTTGGGCCACAAAGTTTGCCCACCCCTGAGCTAAAGTAATCTAGTCAGGAGCTCACAAATGCATGGATCACTGTGGTCAGATCTGTCTAATAGGGTACAATCTTTATAGCAAGTCATAAATATAAGCAGGTTGGTTTTTTTTTTTTTTTTTTTTTTTGCTGCCATGACTATTTGGGTCTTCAATATCAGTGGGTTGTCTAACAGGGCCACCAGACTGCAAGGACAGATGCTCTCAGTAGCAAGGGATATTTCTGAGGAGGCAAGTTCTTCAAAGTGCTTCCCTCTTCCTACCACGTTCACTTCAGTCATGCCTAGTTTTAAGCTTTAGCCAGCTACTCATAAAGAGTTATTTTTCAACCATTGTAACAAAATTTTGCTGTCCCAGGGCAAATACAGTTTTGCATCATCTCTGTATTAGTTACATAAACTGAAAAGCAGCTCATGTATGATTCATAAATGTTTTACAGTGGCCACATTAAAATCTTGATGTTTCTTGCACAACAGTATCTATTTACCTCAATCTCACTAATTCACGCATTGAAGTAACTAATCACTGAAAGTTGTATGTCACAACTGTAAAATAGTGACCAGTGTGAATTCAGCACATTCTCGAGTCCTTACCTCTGATATCACCTCCTGCACAGAAAGCCTTTCCTCCAGTTCCCTTTATAATTATTAGAAAGGTTTCAGGGTCTTTCTCCCATGTCTAAGAGGAAGGGCAAAAGAAATATTATTCCCCAATATATAAAAATTCATTTAAAAACACAACTTTTCTCAAATGCTGTCTTTGGTCATTCTTCTTACTCCTTCCAGAAAATGAGCCATATCCTACTTACATTTCAACTGAGCCCTAAAAACGTACAAAAGGCAGGACTTGGAACATCCACTAACGCAGCTGAGTAGAAATCTCTCCTGGGTGGGTGCCATCAACATCTGCTGAATCTATTATTTCACTCTTAAAAAAACAAGTTTGTATCCCCTGAAGAAACATTCAGTTCATGCTTGGAAGGTTAACTGACGTAGAGAGGTCTTCCTGAATCTGCAAACAGACAGCTCCAGTGTCAATACCATCAGAAGAGAAACAGGGGAAGCAGCTGGGAAGCACTTGCTGCTATTAGAAGTATGTGCCCTGTGAGGACTATTGTCCCCTTTCCTGGTAGGAGTTCCCACACCCTAGAGCAGTCGGCCTGCGAGGAGCTCCTACCAGTGCTACCCCACTTCCACAGCAGAAGACTCTATGATTGAGATGGTATTAACTGGGGCTCAAAGTTCAGCCAGTAGGAGACCAGGGTCTTAAAGGACCAAACAGACTGGAAGTACATGACTTATAGCACTGATGGATGTCAGCCAAATGAATTGACTAAGGCCTGGTCTACACACAGGGTTTTGTACCAGTATAACTACATCCGTGGGGCATGTTTTTGTTTTTAACTGAAATAATTATAGTCGTACAGCCTCCCCAGTGTTGATGCAGTTATAAAAAGTGCATTATATCCATCAATCTTCATCCTTTTCCCCTATGGTAATAAGCTATATCAATATAAACACTTATACCAATATAACTGCATCCACACTAAAGCAGGGGGTTGTACCACTTATAGTTAAAGTGGCATGACAGTCAGAATTTGGACTAGTTCAAGTACTCCCCACCCCGCACTCCAAGCCCTGCTTACATAACCTTTGGAGAAAGGAATCCATATCACCACATATGCAACACGGTTCAGCATTTCACTAAAATGTAGAAAGTTAGTTGGGGAACCAAACTACCATGCAAATGTGGATTCTTTGATCTAATACGTAGGTCAGGATGGTATTTAAGGACATGCCTTACATTAAAACTGTGAGTAGTCTCACTGAATTCAATGGAACTACTCAAACATTTAGTTAGGTGCAAGTTTAAGTACCTTGTTGAAGTAGGGTCTTAATGACTGGGTCAGTGACTCCATACAAGAAGTTACAGATTGATTAGAAAGAACAAAAAAGTGGCAGCTTTATATTTAAAACTGCTAGTAGATGTATGAATTTAAGCTAAGTTAAAATAAAGCCACTAACCTTTAACTGTGGATAAATCTGTCGAATCATGGAAAGATTTAATGCATTTAGAGCCTTTGGTCTATTCATAGTTATTACTCCAGCACATCCTCTCTTTTCCAATAACACTTCAGCTGCAGAATCTGTATGTTTGGACATATTCTGTACATGCAAAAATAGGGAGACCAAGTAAAACAATGTGTTTCATGTTGAATAACCATAGAGTATAATTCCATAAACATTCTCAAAACTCACTTTAACTGTGGTTAAAGTCATTGTGATTATTTTGACAGAATTCTAGACTGACGTTTTCCAACGCATCTCAAATTATTTAAAGATTGATTTATTTCAGCTACTCTTTAATGTTGCTCCTAAAGCCATACTAAGTATATTATACTAGCTTCAAGCTTGTTAATTTGCAGGAATATTTGGAAATAAAACAGCTTTTGTGTTGTACATTCTGAAATACACTATGTTCCTCAATGTCTTTATTTAGGACATATGGTTGTGATATTGTTTCATTGAGACTACCACATTGAAAACACTTGCATCAGTTATGATAGATGTACAAGACAATTCTCTATTCTCCTATTCACCATCTAACACAGATCAGATCGGATCATGACAAATGGCCTTGTCTGTGATCATGTTTGGCAATATTATACAAAAAAGTTATGAAAATGATTTGCATAAGCAACCTCAATTTATAACTCAAAACTAAAATGTAGAGTAAGGAAACTAAAATATACAGAAGAAAATTTAGCACACTGGAAAACATTCAGTTTGAAACTACTGAGACAAATAGAACAATCACTCAAAATATGTGGGGTGCCATAAACTAATACATATATATTATTTAATAAGCATAAATTCATATTGCAAGAGGAATTTGTAGTAAATGCCAGCTGAAGGGGAACTGGCAACATTAGACCTAAACACTAAAAAGCTGAATTTACAGTATAATACTGCCATGATTGGATAAACTAAAGAAGTGTATACACTTATTCTCTATCAAACAAGGGGAGAAGTTACAAATCGGTTTCTAACGCTACCAGATAGAACCCTATACTTACCAAGTGTTGTAGTATTATTTGTAATCTGTTGAATGGCTTCAATCTGAAACAAGAAAGCCAAGTTCAATGGTAGCTAAAGCATTTCAAAAATTAAATGCTCTGAATGAGTTGCACTAAGCTTTGATAGACGTTTCTAGCTGTACATGTCAAGTCAGTGGCAGGTTTTCTTAACATATACAACTTTACACAATTCAACTTCTAAATCAGGGATTGGCAACCTTTGGCACGCGGACCATCAGGGAAATCCGCTGGCTGGACGGGACGGTTTGTTTACCTGCAGCATCCGCAGGTTCGGCCGATCACAGCTCCCACTGGCTGTGGTCCCCCGTTCCAGGCCAATGGGGGCTGCGGGAAGCGGCGTGGGCCGAGGGATGTGCTGGCTGCCACTTCCCGCAGCCCCCATTGGCCTGGAACGACAAACCATGGCCAGTGGGAACTGCAATCGGCCAAACCTGCGGATGCTGCGGGTAAACAAACCGTCCTGGACCGCCAGCAGATTTCCCTGAAGGGCCACGTGCCAAAGGTTGCCGATCCCTGTTCTAACTTATGGTTAGTATGAATAGTGTAAAAGCAATCACCCTTTAAAGTGATAAACAACAGACTTTTTAATCAATAAAATGGGTTTATAACATGTTTTCTTAAGCATACTAAAACATATGTGTTTCTAGCATTAATAAATAGTTGTTGGTTTTAAAGGAACAGGGAAAAAAGAATAAACAAATAGCATGTGTCAACACCTACAAATCACTGCCATTTCTGAAGTGCCTAGAAGTTTCAAAGGAAGTTTGCACACATACAGAAGGAAGTCCTGGCTATAATCAGCAGCTTGGCTCAATGTCCAATATTTAGTAGGCATATTCCAAAAATATCAGTGCATGTTTAAGTGCTTCAGGCACATTTTCTAGCCCTTGCAATACTGCAATTTTTTTTTCAGTTGCCCCTACCATAACTTCTAGAGTCAATTATATAAATTAGTTATTTGGGGACAATCTGCTCTAGTTTCTCTGGTGTGCATTGAAAATAACAACT
This sequence comes from Platysternon megacephalum, assembly GCA_003942145.1. Lineage (NCBI taxonomy): Eukaryota > Metazoa > Chordata > Testudines > Platysternidae > Platysternon > Platysternon megacephalum. The sequence goes on from QXTE01000015.1 coordinate 1,230,866, forward strand.
AAAATCTAATGAGTTATGCACAATTTACATCAATGTATCAGAGCAGATATTGGCATATACAGGTCTGTCTCATCTTACGCTGGGGTTACGTTCCGCGGTCAGCGCCTAAAGCAAAAACCGCGTATAGTCAAAATTACATTGAGTGTAATGGCGGGCAGAATCGCCCGCCCTTCAGAAACAGTATTTAAATTGTTGTTGTTCTTTTTTTGTTTTTGTTTTTTCTTGTTTTTGCCGACCGCATAAAGCTGAAATCGCACATGTTAAATGCGCCTAAGATGCGACAGACCTGTAGTCATACTTTGTTGGATCTATAAACTGTTTTGTTTCGAGAATATTGCATAGTTGCTTCCTCTTTTCTATCCTTCCCCATTCTTGGGAGCAGACCGAATGACACTTGCCAGAGTTCTAAGATACCAGATTTATTTTCAGTTTACCAAGAGACTATGGCAGTTTGACTATAAAAAATGTCTTCTATAACTTTATACATGTACATGAATTGCCAGTGTGCAATCAACCACCTTATCAGTGTCCTAGTTTATACCACTTTCCTCATTTTATTCCCAATATTATCCTATTGTTGGCGTTTCCATACCTGAAGTTCATTAACAGAATATATTTAAAAGCATATGCCAACTACTTTTAAGCCTGAATTACATTTTGCAACAAGTGGGAGTTTACAAAACCTAACATGAACGAGTTCCAGGAGGTGCTGCATGGCCTGGAGGAACAGATCCCTTGAGCTCTAGATCCATCCGCTAATATGTATTTCCATCTGCAGTACAGAGCCCCTGACCAAAACCAGCCTCAGTAAAAGGTACCCCCAAATCTCTGAACAATCAGCAGGCATATATTTGTCTACTGTGGGCTCCACAAGCAGCTAAAAGACAAAGAGAACAGAGACCCTAGCACCTTGGACAAGATGGCTAATGAGGGCACTGTGTCTGTGTTGGCCCTGCTGGAGAAAGTTGCTGCAAACACACTTGTATTGTGGCCTTGATATCTCCTGACTTCTCTCAATTAACTCTCTCTGCAAGCGCTGACAGGATAGGTGAATGAAGGAGAAGCAAGAATATCAACTCTGGAAGATCAAGTACAAGGGGTCTCTACCCAGGTGCAGAAAAGCCAAACAGACTTACCTTCTCTTAAATCTAAAGTGGCAGACCAATGGAAGGTCTCACCACAATACTTTGAGAATTATAGGAGTACCTGAAGTAGCAGAAAGTGCAACCCCCTAGAATTTGTTCCCAGGCTCCTTTCAGAAGTGCTCAACCTAATGGATTATTTTAAATTTGACTCAGAGCACACAGTTCCCTAGTTCTTAAAGCCAGCCTCAAATGCCAAATCTCATGCACTGATCATCAAACTTCTAGTACTTACTATAAAAGAGGGGGAAATGCAGCTAGCTCAAAAGGGAGAGCGACAGTTTGAATACCAAGAAAACGATTTTGCAAAAGATGTGGCTGAAGAGACCAGACTTTAGAAGAGCTAGGGAACTTGCCAAGCAATGAAGTCTCAAATATTTTATGAAGTTTCCCACTCAGTTCCATGTCAAGACTGATTGAAAAAGTGCCTCTGTTCCCAAAGCCATAAGTAGTAGAAAGTTCACTGCAGGCTATTTAAAACAGTGGCTCTCAACCTTTCCAGATTACTGTCCCCCTTTCAGGAGTCTTTGTCTTGTGTACCCCAAGTTTCACCTCACTTAAACTACTTGCTTACAAAATCAGACATAAAAATACAAAAGTGTCACTGCACACTATTACTGAAAAATGGCTTCCTTTCATATAATTTAAAATAAATCAATTGGAATATAAAGATTGTACTTACATTTCAGTGTATAGTATATAGAGCAGTATAAACAAGTCACTGTCTGTATGAAATTTTAGTTTTTACTGACTTCACTGGTGCTTTTTATGTAGCCTGTTGTAAACCTAGGCAAATATCTAGATGCGTTGATATACTCCCTGGAAGACCTCTGCATACCACCAGAGGTACAAGTACCCCTGATTGAGAACCACTGATTTTAAAAACTGAGCACCCATTCTGTTTTACATCAGGTTTACTTCTCAATTGTTATGTTGGCTCTACTTGCACAATAAACTTATCCAGTTCGGTGACTAACATACAAACTTGTTTGGGTTCCCTTCTACTCCAAGTTCATACTTCATTAACTTTGGGGACATGTACATCAATTCTCATCCAATGGCTGAATTTGAAGCACCCACAAGGGCATTAAAGGTACATCTCATCCCAAATTGATCTCATGGGAGTAAAGTGACAGTGGAAAGGAATTATTTAAACTGTATATTAGCAATAGTAAGTGCCTTTGCTCCTGTATTTATGTTGGAATTAAACATTTGACAACATCTTTACTAGACAAATCAATATGTACTATTTGTTTGTGATTATACCAAGTCTGTGCGTAAGCTCAGCAGTGAAGTACATCAAAGAGATGACCAGGGGGTGGTGCAGATCCCTGTTGCTCGGCAGGAACTTGAGGGCTCCCATTCCACCTTTTAAAATAGTTGCCAGTGGGAGATAATGTTGCATTTCCACACCCTACTGCTGGGGGTCCTCAAAGCCTGGCAGCTTGACATCATCTGTGAGAGATGGCTCTCCTCCCTGCAAGGCATCATGCAAAGGCACACAGGACCTGAGGGATACAGCTGTACCCCTTCTAGGCCAACGCAACAGAGATGACTAGCAACCAGTGATTTCTGGCCTCCCTCTCACCACCTACTTCCTCCCTCTCACCCTGTCCCTTTCCCCACCTCCCCTGCCTCCAGCCCCTGCTCCCTTCCTCTTCCACTGCTCCATCTCTTTCCTCCCATAACCCCTTTCTCCATCCCAATACTTTCTGCAAAATCAGCCCCTGAGTACATGAACATATATAGAAGAATCATTAGCTGAATCTGATTGTTAGCTATGCTCTTTGGTACAGACACTTGCAATAGGTGAGAGCAGTTAGACTTCTCCCCTGTCAGTTATGCTCATTTAACATGAGGAAGAGAAACTGAATGTTTGGTTGTAAACCAAAGGAACAGGGGCATGCAGCATGGGGAAAATAATCCCCACAGCATACAGTGTCTCACTCAGAACACCACACTATACACCTCTACCTCGATTATAACGCTGTCATCAGGAGCCAAAAAATCTTACCACGTTATAGGTGAAACCGCGTTATATTGAACTTGCTTTGATCCACTGGAGTGCGCAGCCCCCCCACCCCCCGAAGCACTGCTTTACCACGTTATATCCAAATTTGTGTTCTATCGGGTGGCGTTATATTACCAATACTCTGGTGTTTGCTTTGGCAAACTGAAAAGATTACAGTTAAGAGATTAATATACAGAAATATCCTTGACATACAAGGTTAAGAAATATCATGTTGGCAGAGTGTGTACTCCCTTTCTATCGCCTTATGATGTGGTTACTACCTTGCATTATGGGAAATACAGAGTGCCTGTTAAAAATATAATTTAAATTAATTTAAATATAATTTAAATAGCAAAGCTCTGGAACTGGATGGCATCTCCCTGGCCTACCCTCTCCAGAACTGACTAGTTGGGTTAGTTTAGTTTATAGTGTTAAGTGTTTCACAATGGCTGCTTTTTCATTGCTTTACTTTTAAAGTGGTGAATGGAGAGATACCACTCAGGACCGAGTGGGACGGTGATGCCCTATGCCAGGTGTTCTCAAACTGGGGGTCGGAGACGGCTCAGGGGTCACAAGCTGTCAGCCTCCACCCCAAACCCCACTTCGCATCCAGCATTTATAATAGTGTTAAATATATTAAAAAGTGTTTTTAATTTATAAGGGGGAGAGGGGTTGCACTCAGAGGCTTGCTATGTGAAAGGGGTCACCAGTACAAAAGTTTGAGAACCACTGTCCTATACTAATATCTAAGACAGCCGGTCACAGTTGATAATAGGCCAAGTTATATATGTTATATGGTTTTATGTTTTTGCTTTAACCTGTCTGTGTTCTTCCTTCTCCCAAGCCTCTCAGATCCCCTTACTAAAGCTACTCTTCCCACCTCTCTCTTGACCAGAAACACATAGGAAAATTACACCCTACATGACTGACTTGCATCAAGCATCTGGAGGTGGCTCCAACTAATGCTGATGCATCTACCCTATTCCCTGAAGCATCTGGCAAGGTAATCCAAAAATCTGTGGAATAAGTGTCTGAGGCATTTAATCTGTAGACTCTCCCACCTCATGGAATTCTGTGTAGGGAGTAGGTTGGAGTGCAATAGAGCACATGACACAAGCATTGTCTCCCTTATTTGTAAGGCCACACATGACACAAATAATTAACACCGTCAAATGGTCCTGCAGTTCAGTTTTATTTCCTAGAATGTAAAGGGACTCAACACTCCAATTAAAAGAAAGTGTACTCATTATTAAAGAAAGCAAAGGTAGATATGTAGTTTTTGCTGCAGGAGAGACACTTGACACTCAAAACAGAGGTGGGCAAACTACGGCCTGCGGAACCGTCCTGCCTGGCCCCTGAGCTCCTGGCCGGGGAGGCTAGCCCCCCCGCCCCCTTCCCTGCTGTCCCCCCTTCCCCACAGATACACTGCTGCACGGGCAGCACTCTGGCCAGACGCTCCTGTCAGGCAACGTGGCTGGCTCCGGCCGGCGGGGCTGCGAGCTCCTGCTGCTCTGAGAAGCATGATAAGGGGGTAGGGGGGTTCGATAAGGGGCAGGAGGTCCCAGGGGGTGAACAGGGGCCATTGGATAGGGGGTGGAGTCCCAGGGGGCCTGTCAGGGCAGTCAGGGGACGGGGGGGTTGGATGCGGGTCCTGGGGGTGGTGGTTAGGGGCGGGAATCCGGGGGGGGGGCAGTCAGGGGACAAGGAGCAGGGGGGTTGGATGGGTTGGTGGTTCTGAAGGAGGCAGTCAAGGGGCGGGAAGTGGGAGGGGGTAGATAGGGGGCCAGGCTGTTTGGGGAGGCACAGCCTTCCTTACCCGGCCCTCCATACAGTTTCGCAACCCCAACGTGGCCCTCGGGCCACGAAGTTTGCCCACCCCTGAATTAGAATGAGTGCATAGGAAAAACAATACCTTGCTGTTTCTCATCCAAATCCAGAGGGGAATCCATATGCTTCCATAAAGCAATGGCAGTAACAGTCTGAGTCACTTTTACTAGATCAGGGCAGATTTTTAATCCTTAAAACACCATAAATGGATCTGAACTAATCATTGCTTATATGAAATCGTCTATAGGTCTTTTCTATATAATTTAGTAAAACTCTGTATCTCTACTGCATTTCCTGGGGATTTTAATCAAATGCTTGATCCTCTTGTGGACAAATCTCACTCTCAGGGACATTAACCAACCAAAACTAAAATGACCCTAGAATTGCACATTGAAGACATGAGACTGATATATCTGGTGGTTATATATTCAATGGGTAGGGACTGTACATGTTTTCCCTGCCACATGGGTCCTATTCCCATATAGATTTCTTTTTGATCTCCAGGGACTTGGTTAATTCTCTAACTCCTCCATTAATTGCTTTCTCTGATCATGCCCCTATAATTCTTCAGATAACAGCCCCAGGGGAGAAACAGCCCCGTAGATGGAGATTTTTTCACTTTTATCAGATCCCCACTTCAAAAACTGTATTTTATTGTTGTCTATTTTAAGGGTATTAATTTCTGCCATGAATATTTGGCAAGTGGTCCCAAAATGCAGGTTGAGTTTTAAAAGTTAAATGCTGCAGGTTGCTGCCCCCACCCCAGAATAATTTTAATCATAGATATGTAGGACTAAAAGTGACCTTAGGAGGTCATCTAGTCCATCTGTCAATACTGAGGAAGGATTATGTATACCTAGACCATCCCTGACAGGGGTTTTACTTCTTTGGACAAGGATTCCTCATCCTCCCGAAGTAGCCTGTTCCAGTGCTTAACTATACTTACAGTAAGTTTTTCCTAATATCCAACCTAAATCTCCCTTGTTGCAAACTAAGCCAATTACTACTTTTCCTATGCTCAGTGGACATGGAGAACAATTGATCAATGTCCTCTTTATAGCAACCTTTTCCATGTTTGAAGACTTACTTTCCCCTTCAGTCTTTTTTTTTTTTTTCTTCTTTAGATTAAACATGCCCAATTCTTTCAACCTTTCCTCATAGTGCATGTTTTCCAAAACATTTGTTTGATGCTCTCCACTGGACTCTCTACAACTTATCCACATCTTTCTTAAAGTATGGTGCCCCAAAATGGACAGAATACTCCACCTTGAAGCCTCACCAGTGCCAAGTAGAGCAGAACAATACAACTACCTCCCATGTGTGGCATGCGATAACCTGTTAATACGTCCCAGAATGACATTTACCTATTTAGGTACAGCATCACATTGCTGACTCTCCTTCAATTTATGATCCATTATAACCTCCAAGTCCTCTTTTGCAGTACCATTTTGTATCTGTGTATTTGATTTTTCCCCCCCCCTTCTTAAGCAAAATACTCTGCACTTGCCTCTATTTAATTTGATCTTGTTGATCACAGACCAATTCTCCAATTTATCAAGATTTTAAATTCTAATCTGCCCTACAAAGTGTTTACAACCCCTCAAGAGAAATCATTAAGTGAAAATACTGAATAGACCCAGGGGAATCCACGTGATATGTCCATCCAGTTTGACAGCGAACTATTCATTATTATGAGTACAGTGTTCCAACTAGTTATGCACTCACATACAGTAATTTAATCTAGACCATATTTCCCTAGTTTGCTTACAAGACTGTCACGTAGAACTCTGTCAAAAACCTTAAAGTCGAGAGATCACATCTACTGCTTCTCATATCCACTAGGCCAGTTATCCTATCAAAGAAGCAAGTTAAATTGTTTCAACATGATTGTTCTTGACAAATCTGTTGGCTATTACTTATAATCCTCCATGTGCTTACAAACTGATTCCTTAATAATTTTTTCTATTATCTTTCCAGGTATTGAAGTTACATGGCCTATAATTCCCTGGGTCCTCTGTTAACCATTTTTAAAGAGAGGTGCTATGTTTGCCATTCTCCAGCAATACTGCAAGAACTCAAATGTGTGGCCTACAATGCATAATTTTAACTGACTAAAATTTGCACAGCATAAAAAGAAAAGTTATCCTCTAAGAACTCCTCATTATTAAGTAGTGGGGAGATCTTTTGTGGCTGATGCTTTTAAACAGCACTTCTCTAAAACAAGCGAGACTGCTAGGGGCCAAGTGTAAGATTATGTGCCCTGGCACCCACACAAACTGGAAACACTTGTCCATGTCAGACTGTGCTGAGGTGCTTCACCCCTGAAGGAGCTTGACCCACAAGTGTCCTCTCCTTGCCAGAGAGAGAGGAGGCGGGGACTCACCGGGGGCAGTGCCTCGGCCTGGGCGGGGCCGGGGGGGTTCTCTGGCGAGCTATAGGAAGGCACCTCCCGCTCTGGTCCCGGGGCGGGTCACTGACAACGGGACGAGAGGAGCGCTCTGCACCCGCTTATCTAGGGGCAATGTGTGACCGTCACATGACCAAGGACGGGCCCCCAGCGGAGCTGGGGACAGGGGTGACCGTGACACACCGGGCCGGGTAGGACCAGAGATGCTGACCACTCCCGCGCCCCGCCCCCTGCCAGTTTCCCGCTCGCTTTACCTGGAGAGCTGCCTCACCAGACCCATTGGCGGCCCCATCCCTAGTAGACAATGAGAAACCGCGACCACCCCGCGCAGGCCACACGCTGGCCAGTACGGCGCAGCCAATGAGCGTCACCGAGCCGCGCCACCTCGTCACAGACCGGAAACAAGCGATAACCACACTCAGCGGAAGCCATAGAAAGCGGAAGTGACGTGTTCTCAGAGCACAGCGCGCTTCTCTATGGTATGCGGGGTTGCTGGCTAGTCGTATGAGCGTCACCTGTCGCCTGGACACGGACCGGCGCGGCCCTGCCTCGCCTGCAGCCCCCAGAGAGTCGGAGGGGGAGTCGCGGAGGGCTCCGCACCCCATCCGCTGTTGCTCGCGCTCTGCGCTGGGTATCCACATTCTCCTGCAGCCAGCCCTGCTCTCCCCCCCCAGCACCCCGACCCAGCCCTGCTCCCCTCGCAGCCAGCACCCCGACCCAGCCACACCGAGCCCTGCTCCCACCCAGCACCCTGACCCAGCCACACCGAGCCCTGTTCCCCCCCCAGCACCCCGACCCAGCCCTGCTCCCCCCAACACCCTGACTCACCCCGACCCATCCACACCAAGCCCTGCTCCCCCCCAGCACCCCGACCCAGCCACACCGAGCCCTGCTCCCCCCCCAGCACCCCGACCCAGCCCTGCTCCCCCCCGACCCAGCCACACCGAGCCCTGTTCCCCCCAACACACCGACCCAGCCCTGCTCCCCCCAACACCCTGACTCACCCCGACCCAGCCCTGCTCCCCCCCGACCCAGCCACACCGAGCCCTGCTCCCACCCAGCACCCCGCCCCAGCCACACCGAGCCCTGCTCCCCCCAGCACCCCGACCCAGCCCTGCTCCCCCCCAGCACTCCGACCCAGCCACACCAAGCCCTGCTCCCCCCAGCACCCCGACCCAGCCCTGCGCCCCCCCAGCACCCCGACCCAGCCTCACCGAGCCCTGTTCCCCCGCAACACCCTGACCCCGCCACACCGAGCCCCGCTCCCCCCACGCCACCGCGCCAGCCCGCCCCCCCCCCCACCCCCCCCGCCCCCCCCCCCCCCCCGCCCCCCGCCCCAGCCCTGCCCCCCCCAACCCCCTGACTCACCCCGACCCAGCCCTGCTCCCCCCCAACACCCCGACCCCCCCCCCCCGACCCCCCCCCCCCCCCCAGCCCCCCGCCCCAGCCCGCCCCCCCCCCCAGCGCCCCGCCCCCGCCACACCAAGCCCTCCCCCCCCCCAGCACCCCCACCCAGCCACACCGAGCCCTGCTCCCCCCAGCACCCCGACCCAGCCCTGCTCCCCTCGCAGCCAGCACCCCCCCCCAGCCACACCGAGCCCTGCCCCCCCCCAGCACCCTGACCCAGCCACACCGAGCCCTGCTCCCCCCCAACACCCCGACCCCCCCCCCCCGACCCCCCCCCCCCCCCCAGCCCCCCGCCCCAGCCCTGCTCCCCGCGCCGCCAGCCCCCCGCCCCCGCCACCCCGAGCCCTGCTCCCACCCAGCACCCCGCCCCAGCCACACCGAGCCCTGCTCCCACCCAACACCCCGACCCAGCCACACCGAGCCCTGTTCCCCCCCCCGCACCCCGACCCAGCCCTGCTCCCCCCCGACCCAGCCACACCGAGCCCTGTTCCCCCGCAACACCCTGACCCAGCCCTGCTCCCCCCAACACCCTGACTCACCCCGACCCAGCCCTGCTCCCCCCGACCCAGCCACACCCAGCCCTGCTCCCCCCAACACACCGACCCAGCCCTGCTCCCCCCAACACCCTGACTCACCCCGACCCAGCCCTGCTCCCCCCTGACCCAGCCACACCGAGCCCTGCTCCCCCAACGCGCCGACCCAGCCACACCCAGACCTGCTCCCCCCCCCAACACCCTGACCGAGCCCTGCTCCTACCAGCACCCTGACCCACCCCGACCCAGCCCTGCTCCCACCCAACACCCCGACCCAGCCACACCGAGCCCTGCTCCCACCCAACACCCCGACCCAGCCCTGTGCCCCCCCAGTACCCCGACCCAGTCCTGCTGCCCCAACACCCTGACCGAGCCCTGCTCCCACCAGTGCCATGCCCATCCCTGCTCCTTCCAACACCCAACCATACTCACCTCCAGGCCCCTCAACACCCAGATCTACTCCCTCTCCCCCATACTCCAGCAACACCCAGACCTAGTGCTATTACCAGATGCACACACACCAGTTCTCAGAACCAGTGCTGCTCCCACACAGATACCCCACCTAACTACCCACCCATACCTAGTGCTGGTGCTTCATCTGCACTCACACTGTGCACTGCTCACCCACACCTAGCACTAGTTCCTCACACATCCCACCAACACACTCTATGCTGCTCCTGTGCACATTCTTCCACCCAGCCCTGCTGACACCCACACACATATACTCTGATCTTCCAGTATGTCCCATTTCCTTCTGCAGTGTTCCCCATTACGTTTTGAAACATTTTCTAAACCTCACCCTGATCTAGCATAGGCATCCAATTTAAAGGGACCAAATTCCTCTGTCAACCCTCTACTTCCCATCCACTTCCCTTTTTCCCATCTCTACCAGAGTATACTGATCAATATCCCTTATCACACAACCCATTCTGCAGGTGATAGGTTTCAGAGTGGTGGCCGTGTTAGTCTGTATCAGCAAAAACAATGAGGAGCCCTTGTGGCACCTTAGAGACTAACAAATTTATGTGGGCATAAGCTTTTGTGGGCTAGAACCCACTTCATCAGATGCATGGAGTGGAACATACAGTAGGGAGGTATAAATACACAGCATATGAAAAGATGGGAGTTGCCTTACCAAGTGGGGGGTCAGTGATAAGGAACCAATTCAATTAAGGTGGAAGTGGGCTGTTGTCAACAGTTGACAAAAAGGGGTGGAAATCACTTTTGTAGTGCCAATGTAAAGAAGGTGGCCCATTTCAAACAGTTGACAAGAAGGTGTGAGTATCAGGAGGGGGGGAATTATTTTTTGTAATGACCCATCTACTCCCAGTCTTTATTCAGGCCTAATTTGATGGTGTCCAGTTTGCAAATTAATTCCAGTTCTGCAGTTTCTTGTTGGAGTCTGTTTTTGAAGTTCTTTGTTGAAGAATGGCCACTTTTAAGTCTGTTATTGAGTGTCCAGGGAGACTGAAGTGTTCTCCTACTGGTTTTTGCATGTTATGATTCCTGATGTCAGATTTGTGTCCATTTATTCTTTTGCGTAGAGACTGTCTGGTTTGGCCAGTGTACATGGCAGAGGGGCATTGCTGGCACATGATGGCATGTATCGCATTGGTAGATGTGCAGGTGAATGAGCCCCTGATGGTGTGGCTGATGTGGTTAGGGCCTATGATGATCCTTGGGAGACAGGCCAGTCCTCACTTACAGACAGCCCCCCAACCTGAAGCAAATACTCATCAGCAGCTACACACCACACAACAAAAACACTAACCCAGGAACCAAACCCTGGTGCCAACTCTGTCCACATACCTATTCAAGGGACACCATCATAGGACCTAACCACATCAGCCACACCATCAGGGGCTTGTTAAGAACAGGCTTTAAGGGTAAGGTCAGAGGGTTCCTCACTGAGCAACATTAATAGGTCTTGATTCCTGCTGATACTGAACAGCTGGGGAATAGTAGGTAGATCTGCTCTCCTGTGAGGAGAACATATTATGGGAAACAGCAGACAGCCTGATTTCCCTAATGGCAAACAGGACTGTATAGGGCTTGGCACATCTCCCACCTCAGTAGAGAAGTCTTGAAGAAGCCCTTCAAATTGGTTGCAATTCAATTTGAGCACATGAGGAATGCTAACTAAGTGTTGGTATACAGGCTCACTGTCACTAAAAATAAACTTAATTCAAGAAGTTTTAGCTACCTAGCTATACCATTGTCATCACTATCACAGCTGAAGTCCTGGAGGAGTTTGAATGCATTGAAGTTTGCATTTACAAATAGCATAAACGTAGCCCCATCCTCACTGTCACAGGAGTAGTCTTTAAAAGAGGTATAGAGTTTGTCTTGTCTTCTGCTTAGATTGTAAGCTTTTTGAGCTGGGGATCATCTTTTTTGTTCTGTGTTTGTACAGGATCTAGCGTAATGTGGTCCTGCCCTATGACAGACTGCCACAGTCGTACAAATAATGAATGCTACTACTAATATGTAAATAGTTAACAGAAGATGGTGCTTGAGAGTATGCAGCATTGTGCCTTGGTTTTGTAGGAACTATAAAACTTGTGCTTTGCAAATGGCTTCTTACGTGCAGCTTTTTAGCATGATGCAGTTCTTAGCATGAAGTCAAAAGCAAAAGTGTTTTTACTCCTTTTATTCAGCTTTACTGTGTTTGAACATTATCTCAAAACACAATTCAAAAGGGGATCCCTCTGAACTGGCTTTCAGTGTGAATACGGCTGCACCAGTTTCCCCAAATCATGTGAGAGACATGGTAGAGCAGGGGTCGGCAACCTTTCAGAAGTGGTGTGCCAAGTCTTCATTTATTCACTCTAATTTAAGGTTTTGCGTGCCAGTAATACATTTTAAAGTTTTTAGAAGGTCTCTTTCTATAAGTCTATAATATATAACTAAACTATTGTTGTACGTAAAGTAAATAAGGTTTTTAAAATGTTTAAGAAGCTTCATTTAAAATTAAATTAAAATGCAGAGCCCCCCCAGACCGGTGGCCAGGACCTGGGCAGTGTGAGTGCCACTGAAAATCAGCTCGCGTGCCGCCTTCGGAACGCGTGCCATAGGTTGCCTACCCCTGTGGTAGAGGCTAATAGTAAGTACAGGGTTTTTTAAGTGGTTTTGAACATAATATTGCCCTGTCTAGAAAAGCCAGCTGCAAATGTTTTAACAGGTTTGGGGATGGGAGTCTATTTGAACATAGTTTTAGAATGATTTTCAAACATGGTTATATCTTTGGTGAGATTAGGAACTTGGGTGATGATCCTGCAATGAGGTTCATGTAGGTGGATCCCTGCTGTCCTGCAGATTCCCATTGGTTGCCCATATGGAGATTACTGCAGGACTGGATTTATCTCTGGAATGCCACCACTCATCTTAAAATAGAAAATGAAATTAAAGTTTAAGGAAAACTTTGGGGGTGATTTATACCTTTGCTCGCTATAGGATGGAATCCGAACTTTATAACTGGGTTCACAGGCCCTACCCTGCCAACAGCTAACAAAGATTCTACTTTAACTCAAATAATATGGGCCTGTGCGTCCAGTGGAGGAAAATGCTCTCTTTTATCCCACTGCTACTACAAAGTTCCAAGTAGCCATACAGTCCTGTGTAAAAAGAGCTGTGAAGTCCTACGTGTCCATGTATTTGTTACAATAATATAGTAAAAATAATTTAGTAATCTCTCTGAGGTCTTCTCAGTGCTGTTCTCTAACATATAAGTGTGAAGGATATACACCAACGTTATGTTAACACTTTGAGTGAGAATATTAGTATTAGAGTTTAAAAGTGTGAGAGAGAGATTGCGGGGTAGGTGAAACTGCAGTTCATGAAGTGGGGACATATCAGCATTTCTTGGGGTGGCATGTTGCTAAACTTGTTGTCTTGATCCAATTTCATTTTAAAACCTTACAGTAAGGTTTGTTTTCCAGTATAAAAATCCATCTCAGAAACACTAAAAGACTCCAGATGGCAGACTTGGTTTTTGTTTCTGAAAATGTCAGCCCCTACCTGTAGTAGCACCATCTGTAATAGCATTTCTGTTGCAGTTTCTTTCTCCAAATGTTTTAAATTCAATTGTAAAAAATTGATCCAGACTAAAACTTGACATAAAAGAGGAGGAAGTAAATTTCTGTAATACAGGCTGTTAAACTAGGGCCCCACTCCTGCAACTTGTTGTGCAAAGACAGACCACTGCACCAATATGGAGCCCCATTTTCACTTTGCAGGCACCCGGGGGACTACCCACATGGAATCATTTGCAAGATATCAGGGTCTAGATTTGGCCATAAATTATATTATTATTAAAAATGCAGCCTGTTAGTCTATTTTGAGTGTATAAGACATCAATATTCTGTCTCTCAATACAGTACAATTAGAAATAGGCCCAAACCAAAACACCATAACTGGATGCCCCCAAAGTGTGGAGATGTTCAAGATCTGAACCCAGGTCTCCATCCATGCTTTAAAAATGACTTCTCTGTAAATGGACTGAATGTAAAGCTCAAATTGAAACATACCTAATATTTTTCACTTATATGGCACCTTCCATCTGAGAGTCTCTACAGTTTACAGATGTATATTTAGCCTTACAATATCTCTTTGAGATAGGTAAATGCTATCTGTTGTTATTCCCATTGTACAGCTGAGGAAATATGGACTCAGAGACTGGCTCAAAATTATAGAAATGTGCTGGAGGGGACTTTTGGGAGCTCTTGGATGCCCATTATTAAAGCAAAGGAGAGGGTTGTGTTCAATGCAAGGTCACACCGGATGTCTGTGTTAGATCCAGGAATAGAAGCCCAGGGTCTGATTCTTTTCTAACTTATACTGATTTTTACACCAGTGTAACCCGATTTGCTTCAGTACAGTGTCTTGAGATTAATACTAGTGTAAATGATGGGACTTTGGGCCCCTGGTCTCCCATCTCCCGATCCTGTGCTCTGCTCATAGCTCCACATCTGAATTTTGCACCTTGAACCAGAGTGGATGGTAGGCTATGCAAGCAGTGAGGTTCCACAAGGCATTTTCTTACCCATGGTTTCCATTGCATTCCATGTCCGAAGTGCTGGGACTTGGAGCAGAAAGTATGTAGTCTGTTTTTCTTGTTTACATAGGAAGGTGGAAACAGCAACACTGTCAAGGGGACGGGGGGGTGGGTATGTGCAGGGAAAGCCTTCTGTGAGGGCAGAGTGACAGAAGAAGCTGGTCTTTGTGAGGTTGTTCTTACATTTTCTCAAAAAACTGTGTTATACCAACACTGGCATCAGCCCATCTCTAAACACATCATTGTTCCAGTAGTCTTCCTCCAAAAACGCTTTGCAGAGAGGCATGTCAGAGAGAAAACACCTTACAGAGCCAGGTCCACTGACTCCTACAAGCAGAAACAGGAAAAAATACAATGGGGAGGATGGAGTTGTACAAGAAGGAATAAGTTGTACTGTAACCCTTTCACCTCTGAATTTATGGGCCAGGTGATACTGTCAGTGGAAGGGGTGTGGGAGAGCCTTAGCAACTGAGAAAAAGGACTGCTGAGGAGGAAGAATATCCCTAGTAGCCAGGTCAGGTATTTAAAGTGGGTGGATATTTGGTGAGTGGGAGAGCCGTGGCAACCAGAAGGAAGGGCAAGTTGTATTTATCCCACTGAAATGAGGGTTCTGAGAGTCTGGTCAGGGTTCTCAAAGTTTGGGAGAAAATATAATGCAGTTGTGGGAGGACTCATGAGTGAATGTTTTTCTGCAGAGAAGAATACAGTTCCAGCAGCTAAATGTAACTCCTGGGATTTAGCAGGAGGGCTCCAGCAGCAGCTGGATTCCTGGTATGTCACCTACATACTAATGATTAATAACATACACCTGTATATCACCTATATATAACCTACACCTGTATATTACTAGCGGTGCTGACCGGAGCCACCAGGATTCCTTTACGACTGGGCGTTCCGGTCGAAAACAGGACACCTGGCAACCCTACTTGTTACCCCAACAGAGAGGCCAAGGACTAAAGGCCCAATTCTGCTCCATTGAAGTCAATGGCAAATCTCCCATTTAGCAGGTCCTAAGTGGACTGTGGAAACTGAACTACTATTACATTCCCTAAAAGTGACCCTTGCCCAAGGAAGACTTAAGAGACATTGGGAGACTAGTACGGCAGGGGGAAGCCTTTGCCTGTACTTTAGTAATCCTGTGGCCAGGGAACTGTAGTCTCCAGAGCTTTTAGTCTAGCACCTTTCACAAATGTTAAATTCACTTAAATTTTGAAGACATAGTTGCTTTATTCTGTTTTGGGGTCTGGCCTGCAGCAATGAGGGAGCAGTGACTTCTGTCCCGCAGCAAGAATGTGTGAGAAAGAAATGTGTGTTTCTCCAAATGTAATCTGCATCCTGTTAGCGGGGAAGGATGGAAGCAAAGGCATTATGAAAGTGTTTTTAGTGAAGCTGTTTCCATTGTAGGGCCTCAGAGGAAGCATGGGGAAATGAGGGGGCGGCTGCACTCTGCAGCGGCTGCAGCTGCTATTATGATTCTGCTGGGGTGGAGGCCCAGCAGCCAGGATCTCAGCCAGTAACATCCATCACTGCACATGCTCCCTCCCACCACCCTGGTGTTACGGGCAGCAATACCCTCCCATTGTACCAATCTCTCCGTTATTCCCTGGGTTAGATGTCATCCTCATCAGACTTTCTCCCACATCACTGTAGGGGTAGTAGCATCTCCCTTATCACCGTCTCCAGAAGCGCTGCCAGCTTTTTTGCCGCCCTAGGCGGCAGAAGGTCCCGCCCCCGAAATGCCGCCCCCGACAGAGGCGGCGGAAGGTCCCGCCCCCCAAATACCGACGACGACCACGGCGTCCAAAGATCTGGTCGCTGCCCCCCAAATGTTAGCTGGTCGCCCAATGGGTTGCGCCGGCCCTGACTGTCTCCACCATCTGTCTCTCATCTATATATTAGGATAAGCAGTACCTTCCATAGCACATCTTCCCTCTTGAGCAGCAGGCAAATGACCTTTCCCAAGAGATCTGGCCAGAGGCTGGATCCTGCAAAGTGCTGAACAGCTCCTGAGGTTGGTTTCAGTGGGAGTTGAATGTTCAGCACCTTGAAGGATCAGGCCCTAGGAGAACAGGTTGGGCAGATGTGTGTGCAGTCTACAGCAATAGCTTTGTGAGTGCATGTACGTGTGGGGTGGGCGGTGTTTGCCCTGATGTCTTCCCTTGCTAGGAGGATTCCACTCCCCTCACCCCAGCCTCCCACTCAACTTTAGCAGTGAGAAATGCTACAGCAGGCTGACCATCTAAACCAGGGCCGGCACCAGCACAGGAAGCAGGTGCTTGGGGAGGCCAATGAAAAGGGGCGGCACATCTGGATCTTCGGCGGCGGGTCCCTCATGGAGGGAAGGACCGGCCGCCGAATTGCTGCCGAAGAATGAAGCAGTGCGGTAGAGCAGCTGCCGATCGCGGCTTTTTTTTTTTTTTCTCTTTGCCGCTTGGGGCGGCAAAAAACCTGGAGCCGGCCCTGATCTAAACCACCCACTGGAGGAAGAGCACCAGTAGCAACACTTCTCACCCTCTCTGCTCTTTAACCACAGCAAGAAAGAGCTGAAGTGTGGGTGAGGTGGTTTTATTATGCCGACGGGAGAGCGTAGAGCCTCTTCACCAGACGCGCTACAGTGGCGCTACAGTGGCACAGCTCCGCCACTGTACCACTTCAATAGACTATCCCATAGAGAAGCTTATCCTTAAAAGGGGCCTTCAGGAATCTAAATAGAAAAATACTGAGTTTATTTTGGAAAGTCATGGTGAGACAAAATGTATCCCTTTATGTCACCTTACCTTGTGTTCTGCTGTCACTGTGTGAGATTCAGGGTGATCTCCATGTGTATTCTGCGCTTGGAAGGGGAGAAGGTTGCTTGTTTTTGATATATTGTGGGTTGGTTATTTATATTACAAAATATCAGTCCTGAGATTCTCCTTCACTTATGCCCACTTTACACCTATGTAACTTCACTGGCTTCAGAAGAGTTACTCCTGATTTACACTGGCATATGAGAGGAGGAAATCCAGTTCGTCAGCTTTACATAGAATGTTACCCAAGATTTTCTTGTTTTGTTTTCCCTAGGATGGAAATGTTTATGCAGTGTTGGTATGTGCAAGTAGAATCTGTAAAACTAACAACCAGATTCATACTGTGAAGTAATATCACAAGACCTTCACCACTTCACGGATAGCACTTCAAAGTCAAAAGAGAAATAGTTTGAGGTGGACTGGACTAGATCTTTTAAAATATTCCAGATGTTGGATTATATGTGAGCTCAGTTAGGGCCTGATCCAAAACCACTGAAGTCAAAGAGAGTTGACTTTAATGAGCGTTGAATTAGGTCATTTGCACCTTCTGTGTCCTCACGACTTTATAAAGTATTAGAGTGTATAGAACAGCATAAGTACAGTAAATAGTTAATCCTGCTAAATTCAGCAAATGTTTAGCTTAACATTGAGCAGTTAAATAGAAATCAATTTTTTAAATCTTAGATTAAAGTTTGTACAGAACTGTGAAAAATGTAAGGCACTTTAAAAGATTACATTATTTTTATCACTTACTATAGTTTTTATTCTTAAGAGTGATACAAAAAAGAATGCTATCTAGAAACTGATATAGTTAAAGCAGAACCCCTAGTGTGGACGTGATTATACTGGAATAAAGGTTACTTTATTAGTATAGTTTATTTCTGCATATTTATAGAAATAAACTATACCGATAAGGAACTTTTACACGGCATAGCTGCATCCAGACTAAGGGGTTGTGCTGCTTAAACTATATTGTTTTCTAAACCAATATAGTTAAATCCTCCTTCAAAACCCTCCTTAAAATTCTTATTTTCCATGATGCTGACAAATAACTTGACAATGGTTAGGCTGCTAGTGTGCTGAGAACATTGCCTGTCATGCTGACCAATATAGTCTCATTGTTTTTTAATACTTCCACATCAGTCTGTCTGAATCTATCTGTTGTCTCTTGTTTTAGTCTTGGATTGTAAACTCTTTGGGGCAGGGACTGTCTTTTGTTTGCTGTTTGTAGAACAATGGAGTCCTGGTCCATTACTAGAGCTCCCAAGCTCTACATCAGGGGTAGGCAACCTATGGCACGCGTGCCGAAGGCGGCACGCGAGCTGATTTTCAGCGGCACTCACGCTGCCGGGTCCTGGCCACCAGTCCGGGGGGCTCTGCATTTTAATTTAATTTTAAATGAAGCTTCTTAAACATTTTAAAACCTTATTTACTTTACATACAACAATAGTTTAGTTATATATTATAGACTTACAGAAAGAGGCCTTCTAAAAACGTTAAAATGAATTACTGGCACGCGAAACCTTAAATTAGAGTGAATAAATGAAGACTCGGCACATCACTTCTGAAAGGTTGCCGACTCCTGCTCTACACTAATACAAATACTATATAATAATAAAATGATATGAAAGCTATGTAGACAAGCTTTTTTAGTCTCTTGGATTTTTTTGGCTTGGCCAGCAAAAAGGAAGACTAATGTTTGTGTCTCTGCCCATAGTAATGTGTAGTTGTAAGCTATTTACGTGTACTGTTTTCAGCATAATCTGAACACACTTGGCTCTTCATTGTTAGTTTTAATAACAGCTACAGGTTTGGGTCAACTTGCTTGGACATTATTTTATTGAGAGAAATGTATTTACTTATTGATTCATTCATTGCTGAAAGTAAAATTGTTGCAAATATGTAGGGCCCAATTCTCCAATATCTTAGTGCTGCTTGCTCAGCACAAAAATGCCTTAAAGCCAGTGTAGGCCGGTATTGGAAGATTCCTCAATGCTGGAGGAATCTTTAGGTGGCATAAAGACACTGTAATAGCTCCTGTGCCATCTCTTCTTGGCCAATGGTATAGGAAAGCATACAAAATCTAATGATTAAAAATCTTGCTAAGCTTTATTCTCCATTGCCTTGTACTTTGTGCAGTAATATACAAAGGTGGAAAAATTAGTAGAAACTGGGTTTTAAATGCTATCAAATTGCAGTGATTTACACCCACAATAGTAGTATTTTATATCCACTTTGCACAGGTCTTAAAGGCAGTGAAGAATCATGTTCATTAACTTCAGTACGAGCACTATCTGACCCTACTTTACCACTGTCTGCCTATATTAACATGTATCATCTTAAAGGAGGAATGGGAAGGAGGAGAGATTTGGAACAGAATCCTAATAATGCTTATCTGTGAATAATTCCTTCCACTGACTAGCCCAGAAACAAAGGAAATGATGTATAAATCTAATTAACACGTTTGCGTATAATGCGGCAGAAGGATCAATGGATGGGATTCCATTAGCAAAAGTTAAACAAATAAAGTAGAAACAAGAGCTGAAAAGAAACTAATTGCCTTTAGACTTAAAAAAAATTTTTTTGAATGACTTTAGTGTTTAATATTTTAAATATATGCCTCTTATAACTATCCATTGATTCACATATAACTCATAATTATAATCTGCTGGAGTTACAGGCCCACACTGAGGAAAGAGAAATATTCCTAATGTTAAACACATGTAAGTTGACTGATTTCCTTTAGAATATTGCAAACATTTCCCTTGTCAGTTTCTTTTCTGCAGCATTAAAGGTCTTACTTGTAATTCCATACCACATTTACCACTGGATTAATTAATTTTAAAGGTGCTGTTCATGGCAATCTTTACATACAGAATTTTCAAGCTAAAATTAATCTTAAAATATAGCCTTCTCTTGCCAACTACTGTCATTCTGAACTTTTCTTCATATAAAATGAAGGATTGGATTGGCTCTGGGAATCAGGGCCAGCCCACAACATTTTGGCACCGCGGAACGTAACCCCAGCGTAAGATGAGACAGACCTGTAGTATCCTCTTTGATGGTTTCAACAGGCCAAGGATGTAATTAACATAGAGATGGAACAATCCTCTCAGCCCAAGAGATGGTCCTTCTGGATATGGCAGGGCAGTTTGGCTAAATTTAGCAATTAACCTTGTAAAGAGAAATTTTCTATATATGTTCAAAACAGGCATTATAAATTTGGCACATTACACAGGTACTAATGTCACTTAAAATATTTCCATTTGGATTCAACAGGAGTCAGTGTTTTAAAACGCTTGGATCTTTTTCAAAGTCTCTTTTCTTTGCTTTTTTCAATTTTAGAGTACAACTGGAACTGTTTCTTCGAAGAATGTTGCTTAAGGGGAAATATCTTGCTAAATGCCACAAATGATGCAAAGGACAGGGCAGAACAAATTGAAGAATTTAAAAATGATGAAGAAAATAGGTCAGCAGAATAAATAGCACAGTAGAAGCCATTAGAAAGTAAATCTTTACCATCCTTTATTACAGATATCTTCTGTTTTAAGTATGGGGATAAATTGTAGTAATCTCAGCTGTGTGGTAAAAGTAGACAAATATTGACTTTTTAATGGCAACCACTCCATTTACCAACTGTCCACAACTATGTGTAACATGTAACCAGTAACCTTATGGAAAGGATATTTGATGAATTTTGTTATAGAGGAAAAAGCATTCTGTTTAAGCAACACAACCCCTATAGACCATATCATAACTTCTTACAATCAAACTAATAGGAGGAAGACAGCTTTCAGCGTTTCTGTTGTATATACAATTCAGGGGAAGACAGACTTGGGAGCCATTGAAGAGGCAAATAATAAATAAAGGAATGAACACATGTCTGAGAGCTATGAACACCTGCGTTCTAATACCAGCTCTGCTAGTCATTCACTGTCTGTGCATAGGAAAGTCACTTTACCAGTGTCTTTAGTTTCCACGTTTACGATATGGGGAGAAGGATTTCTATCTACATAACAGGGCTGTTGTAAGAATTAATAAATATTGGTTGAAAGTGTAATGTGCTATGTTAGTGGTTACAGTTGTCAATTTCATCATGCAAATTAGGTACCATATTTATTATTGAACTAAAAAGTGACGTATTGTTATAATACATACGTTCACAATGGACACACAGAAAATGTCTATTTCAGTAGATAGTTTCTTTAGAGGTCTGACTGGTAGCCCCATCTATTATTAAGGTTGCCTAACATTTCCCATTATAAGACTTTTCAGTTTTTATAACTGCCAAACTAATAGTTTGGGATGAAATTTCCATGCCAGGTATCTGCCTCAGGCTGAGGTTTTTTTGCAATTTCAGCCAAAACAGTTCAGTCATTTCTTAGAATAAGGCTAGTGGGAAATACATTGTTTTTAATGTAAAAAAAAATTGTCAATTTTTTTTTTTTTTTGAAAGCTCGTGTGCTCCCATACTTTGGTTCAGGGACTTGAAATTTGGCAGGAAGTTGGTGTTTATGTCAAGGATGTGCCTTTTGCCGTCCCTATGAACATCTGCCCAGATTTGGTCAAATTACAAGCCTCTGAAAAGTCACAGTTTGTACATGCTCAGTAGAGACTTGCTAGACATTTTAGCAGCTAAAATCTCCAAAGATTCCATCCTCCCTGAACATGCTTGAGTGTCACAGCTCCTTGTGCTGAGCAGACATTTTGAATATGCTC
Organism: Platysternon megacephalum; assembly: GCA_003942145.1. Taxonomy (NCBI): domain Eukaryota; kingdom Metazoa; phylum Chordata; order Testudines; family Platysternidae; genus Platysternon; species Platysternon megacephalum. Next base: position 1,252,754 of record QXTE01000015.1, read on the forward strand.
CATCCCCTCAAAACTCCTATGTGTGAGAGAACTGCATATACGCTATCCCCACAGAGCAATGGAGCATACGCCAGCACAGGCTATAGGGATGAACCTGTCTTTTTTCCTGTAATGACTGCTCCAAGGTGGGGTAAGGTCAGGCACTAGAACTGAGAACAGGGAGCCTGTCTCACCTGTGCTCTCAGTGACATCCTCCCTTTCTCTCTCTCTTCCCACTGTGAAAGCAGGAAAAGAAAGAGAGGGTTTAAGTGTCAAAGACAGAACAACTGTTCTGCTAAGTCTTAGCCTAATATCACGAGACCTGTAGAAGCAGGGCTCACGTCAAAAGTGAATGGAAAACAGCAGAATAGTCAGTGTGATCTAGCCTTAAGATAACGATGTTTTTAAAAAAAAAAAAAGTAAAAAAATACTAAAATAGATAGCAAATAGCCTAAATAAAATGCTGATGTTTTTAATTAATGCACATCACAAAGAGGTATAAATGCTTCTGTGATTTTGCTTGTACTTTGGAGAAACTGAGGCAGAGATGCTCTCTGTCAGCTGTATTCTTCCCTTGCAATTGCATGTCCTGAATAAAGCTGTCTCTGATTTTGTTGCTTCCAACCTGAGAGTGGAGTTCGTTTCTTCGGCCTGGTCTACACTACGATTTTAGTTCGAATTTAGCAGCGTTATAGCGAATTAACCTTGCACCCGTCCACACAACGAGGCCATTTAATTCGATATAAAGGGCTCTTAAAATCGGTTTCTGTACTCCTCTCCGACGAGGGGAGTAGCGCAGATATCGGTATTGCCGGTTCGAATTAGGGTTAGTGTGGACGACATTCGATGGTATTGGCCTCCGGGAGCTATCCCACAGTGCACCATTGTGACCGCTCTGGACAGCAATCTAAACTCGGATGCTCTGGCCAGTTGGACAGGAAAAGCCCCGCGAACTTTTGAATTTCATTTCCTGTTAGCCCAGTGTGGAGAGCACAGGTGACCACACAGAGCTGAACAGCACAGGTAGCCATGCAGTCCGAGAACCGAAAAAGAGCACCAGTATGGACCACACGCGAGGTACTGGATCTGATCGCTATATGGGCTGAGGATTCAGTGCTAGCAGAACTACGGTCCAAGAGATTAAATGCAAAAACTTTTGACAAGATCTCCAAGGGCATGATTGAGAGAGGCCACAATAGGGACTCATATCAGTGCCGTGTTAAGGTGAAGGAGCTCCGACAAGCCTACCAGAAAACCAAGGAGGCAAATGGACGGTCCGGGGCAGAGCCGCAGACATGCCACTTCTACGAGGAGCTGCATGCAATTCTAGGGGGCGCCGCCACCACTACCCCACCCCTGACCGTGGACTCCGAGCAGGGGTTAATCTCATCCTTGCATGAGGATTCAGCGGACGGGGAAGAGGAGGACGAGGACAACCTTGCGGAGAGCACACAGCACTCCGTTCTCCGCAACAGCCAGGATCTTTTCCTCACCCTGAGTGAAGTACCCTCCGAAGCCTCCCAAGGCGGTATCGCAGACCCCCTGGAAGGGACCTCTGGTGAGTGTATCTTTTTAAATATCAAACATGGTTTAAAACAAGCATTTTTTAATGATTAATTTGCCCTGTGGACTTGGGATGCATTCGCGGCCAGTACAGCTACTGGAAAAGTCTGTTAACGTGTCTGGGGATGGAGCGGAAATCCTCCAGGGACATCTCCATGAAACTCTCCTGGAGGTACTCCAAAAGCTTTTGCAGAAGGTTTCTGGGCAGGGCAGCCTTATTCCGTCCTCCATGGTAGGACACTTGACCACGCCATGCTAGCAGCAAGTAATCTGGTATCATTGCATGACAAAGCTTGGCAGCGTATGGTCCCGGTGTTTGCTGGCATTCAAGCAACATCCGTTCTTTATCTTGCTGTGTTATCCTCAGGAGAGTGATATCGTTCAGGGTAACCTGGTTGAAATACGGGAATGTAATTAAGGGGACAGAGGTGGCCCCGTTCCTACTGGGCTGTTTGCCCCACCCCACCCCACAACGGTACCCAGGCAGTGTGGAGGAGGAAGCCATCTAATTAAAATGCAGAGGGGACAAGTGCCAGACCCAGGCATTGTGGAGGGCTGGGAGTTGACTGGGACAAGAAGCCTGGGAGGTGGAGACTGGGGGTATGTCTACACTACGAAATTAGGTCGAATTTATAGAAGTCGGTTTTATAGAAATCGTTTTTATACAGTCGATTGTGTGTGTCCCCACACAAAATGCTCTAAGTGCATTAAGTCGGCGGACTTCGTCCACAGTACTGAGGCTAGCGTCGACTTCTGGAGCGTTGCACTGTGGGTAGCTATCCCACAGTTCCCGCAGTCTCCGCCGCCCATTGGAATTCTGGGTTGAGATCCCAATGCCTGATGGGGCAAAAACAGTGTCGCGGGTGATTCTGGGTACATGTCGTCAGGCCCCCACTCCCTCCCTCCCTCCCTCCCTCCCTCCGTGAAAGCAACAGCAGACAATCGTTTCGCGCCTTTTTTCTGCCCAGACGCCATAGCACTGGGATCATGGAGCCCGCTCAGATCACCGCGGCAATTATGAGCACTATGACAACCACGCGCATTATCCTGGAGTATATGCATAGCCGGAACCTGTCAAAGCAAAACCAGGAGGAGGAGGAGGAGGAGGCAACAGCAGCGCAGAGGCAACAGCAGCGCGGTGACGAGAGTGATGAGGAAATAGACATAGACTTCTCACAAAGTACGGGCCACAGCAATGTGAAAATCATGGTGGTAATGGGGCAGGTTCATGCCGTGGAACGCCGATTCTGGGCCCGGGAAACAAGCACAGACTGGTGGGACCGCATAGTGCTGCAGGTGTGGGACGATTCCCAGTGGCTGCGAAACTTTCGCATGCGTAAGGGCACTTTCATGGAACTTTGTGACTTGCTTTCCCCTGCCCTGAAGCGCCAGAATACCAAGATGAGAGCAGCCCTGACAGTTGAGAAGCGAGTGGCCATAGCCCTGTGGAAGCTTGCAACGCCAGACAGCTACCGGTCAGTCGGACATCAATTTGGAGTGGGCAAATCTACTGTGGGGGCTGCTGTGATTCAAGTAGCCAGGGCAATCAAAGAGCTGCTGATATCAAGGGTAGTGACTCTGGGAAATGTGCAGGTCATAGTGGATGGCTTTGCTGCAATGGGATTCCCTAACTGTGGTGGGGCGATAGATGGAACCCATATCCCTATCTTGGCACCGGAGCACCAAGCCAGCGAGTACATAAACCGAAAGGGGTACTTTTCAATGCTGCTGCAAGCACTGGTGGATCACAAGGGACGTTTTACCAACATCAACGTGGGATGGCCAGGAAAGGTACATGACGCTCGCGTCTTCAGGAACTCTGGTCTGTTTCAAAAGCTGCAGGAAGGGACTTTCTTCCCAGACCAGAAAATAACCGTTGGGGATGTTGAAATGCCTATAGTTATCCTTGGGGACCCAGCCTACCCCTTAATGCCATGGCTCATGAAGCCATACACAGGCAGCCTGGACAGTAGTCAGGACCTGTTCAACTACAGGCTGAGCAAGTGCAGAATGGTGGTAGAATGTGCATTTGGACGTTTAAAAGCGCGCTGGCGCAGTTTACTGACTCGGTTAGACCTCAGCGAAAACAATATTCCCATTGTTATTACTGCTTGTTGTGCGCTCCACAATATCTGTGAGAGTAAGGGGGAGACGTTTATGGCGGGGTGGGAGGCTGAGGCAAATCGCCTGGCCGCTAATTACGCGCAGCCAGACACCAGGGCGATTAGAAGAGTACAGCAGGGTGCGGTGCGCATCAGAGAAGCTTTGAAAACCAGTTTCATGACTGGCCAGGCTACGGTGTGAAAGTTCTGTTTGTTTCTCCTTGATGAACCTCCCCCCCGCCCCCGCCCGGTTCACTCTACTTCACTGTAAGCTAGACACCCTCCCCTCCCCCCTTCGATCACCGCTTGCAGAGGCAATAAAGTCATTGTTACTTCAAATTCATGCATTCTTTATTAATTCACACAAATAGGAGGATAACTGCCAAGGTAGCCCAGGAGGGATGGGGGAGGAGGGAAGCGCTGGGTGGGGTGGGGGAGGAGGGAAGGACAAGGACACCGTGCACTATAAAACTTTAAAACTTTAAAAATTAGAAACTTCAAAACTTATTGAAGGCCAGCCTTCTGCTGCTTGAGCAATCCTCTGGGGTGGAGTGGCTGGGTGGCCGGAGGCCCCCCCACCGCGTTCTTGGGCGTCTGGGTGAGGACGCCATGGAACTTGGGGAGGAGGGCTGTTGGTTACACAGGGGCTGTAGTGGCGGTCTGTGCTCCTGCTGCCTTTCTTGCAGCTCAACCATACGCTGGAGCATCTCACTTTGATGCTCCAGCAGTCGGAGCATGGACTCCTGCCTTCTGTTCTCAATCTGACGCCACCTCTCAGATTCAGCCCGCGATTCAGCACGCAACCTCTCCGATTCAGCACGCGATTCAGCCCGCCACCTCTCCTCGCGTTCAAACTGTGCTTTTCTGCAGTCAGACATTGTCTGCCTCCAAGCATTCTGCTGAACCCTGTCAGCGTGGGAGGCCGTCTGGAGCTCCGAGAACATTTCATCCCGAGTTCTCTTCTTCCTCCTTCTAATCTTCACTAGCCTCTGCGAAGGAGAAACATTTGCAGCTGGTGGGGGAAAAGGGAGATAGGTAGTTAAAAAGACACATTTTAGAGAACAATAGGATCACTCTTTCCCGTTAAACCTTGCTGTTCACATTACATAGCACAAATGCTTTCGTTACAAGGTCGTATTTTGCCTCTATTTATATTGAGGGTCTGCCGATTTGGTGTGAGAGATCACTCACGCAGGGCCAGGCAACAGAATTCGGCTTGCAGGCAGCCATGGTAAGCCACAGTCTTTTGGCTTCTTTAACCTTAATAACATGTGGGAATGGTTTCAAACAGCAGCACCCTCATTTTCCATACCAAGCAGCCGTTGGGTTGGCCATTTAAAATGGTATGGCAATTTAAAAGGAGGGAGGGATGCGGTTGCCGGGTTAACGTGCAGCACAAACCCAACTAACCCCCCCCCCCCCCCCCACACACACCCAATTCCCTGGGATGATCACTTCACCCCTCCCCCCACCGCGTGGCTAACAGTGGGGAACATTTCTGTTCAGCCGAGCAGGAACGGGCACTCTGAATGTCCCCTTAATAAAAGCACCCTATTTCAACCAGGTGACCATGAATGATATCACTCTCCTGAGGATAACACAGAGAGATAAGGAATGGATGTTGTCTGAATGCCAGCAAACACCGGGACCATACGCTGCCATGCTTTGCTATGCAATGATTCCAGACTACGTGCTACTGGCCTGGCGTGGTAAAGTGTCCTACCATGGCGGACGGAATAAGGCAGCCCTCCCCAGAAACCTTTTGCAAAGGCTTTGGGAGTACATCCAGGAGAGCTTTCTGGAGATGTCCCTGGAGGATTTCCGCTCCATCCCCATACACGTTAACAGACTTTTCCAGTAGCTGTCCTGGCCGTGAATGCCAGGGCAAATTAATCATTAAACACGCTTGCTTTTAAACCATGTGTAATATTTACAAAGGTACACTCACCAGAGGTCCCTTCTCCGGGGTCTGCGAGCACGCTTTGGGATTCGGTGGGTTCGGGGTTTACTGGCTCCAGGTCCAGGGTGATAAACAGATCCTGGCTGTTGGGGAAAACGGTTTCTCTGCCTCCTTGCTGTGAGCCATCTCCCGTCTGTTCATCATCATCGTCTTCCTCGTCCCCAGAACCCGCTTCTGTGTTGCGTGAGTCTCCATTGACGGAGTCATAGCACAGGGTTGGGATAGTGGTGGCTGCACCCCCTAGCATGGCATGCAGCTCGGCGTAGAAGCGGCATGTCTGCGGCTGTGCCCCGGACCTTCCGTTTGCCTCTCTGGTTTTCTGGTAGGCTTGCCTTAGCTCCTTAATTTTCACGCGGCACTGCTGTGCATCCCTGTTATGGCCTCTGTCCTTCATGCCCTTTGAGACTTTTTCAAATGTTTTTGCATTTCTTTTACTGCTACGGAGTTCCGCTAGCACGGATTCGTCTCCCCATATGGCGATCAGATCCCGTACCTCCCGTTCGGTCCATGCTGGAGCTCTTCTGCGATCCTGGGACTCCATCATGGTTACCTGTGCTGATGAGCTCTGCGTGGTCACCTGTGCTCTCCACGCTGGGCAAACAGGAAATGAAATTCAAACGTTCGCGGGGCTTTTCCTGTCTACCTGGCCAGTGCATCCGAGTTCAGATTGATGTCCAGAGCGGTCACAATGGTGCACTGTGGGATAGTTCCCGGAGGCCAATACCATCGAATTGCGGCCACACTAACCCAAATTCGAAATGGCAAAACCGATTTCAGCGCTAATCCCGTCGTCGGAGGTGGTGTAAAGAAATCGATTTAAAGAGCCCTTTAAGTCGAAAAAAAGGGCTTAATTGTGTGGACGAGTCCAGGCTTAAATCGAGGTAACGTTACTAAATTCGACCTAAAGTCGTAGTGTAGACCAGGCCTGGGACTCAAGTCTGGCAGGGGAGTGTAGACTTGAAGGGGACTAGCTGGACAAAGAGACTGGGACAAGGAGCCAGGGAAAATGAGGACACTGAGACTGGATGAGAAGTCCAAGGAACCTTAATTCTGGCATTACCTAACTTTTAAGTGCTCCACTCTTAACATACTTTTTTTAGACGTGGTAGGATGTTGGGTTCCAGAGAAGGTGTAAAAAAACCACATGATGTAGACCTTTACATTATACTGTGCTACACTGGGGAAATATTTTTACCAAACCCAGTATATAAATAATTACAAAACAAATATGTACATAACACTATTGGGTTGCCAGAATGTTTCAAAGGGTCGTGTGGCAGCTCCTATAGCTCCTGTCTCACAGGGCTGGTTGGGCTCGCCTGCCTGCTCCAGGCAATGCAACCTGTGGAGTCCCAGCGCCACTTGGTTTGGCTCAGCCGTCATGATGATGGGAGTCCGAGTAGGCCAGACTTGAGTGAGTAGCATTGCAATCCTATGAGCCAGGCCACAACTCCACTCTCACAAATTTGTCCAGTCAGGAGGGCGGGGCCAAACCTGAGCGGTTCTACAGTCCTAGAGGTTGCAATGCCCAGCCAGACCTGAGAGCCAAGCCCAGCCAGCCCCACAGCACAGGAGTTGCAGGAGCTGCCATTGTGGCTGGGCAGGACCAACTCCTCCGGGGGGAGAAGGGGGGCAGGTTCAGGTTCAGACCAAAACAACCCCAGGGCTTCAAACCCCAGACTATTTACTGGGTCATGACAGGCCATAAACATTTTCAAATGGATCCTGAGCCCAGAAAGGTTGAGAACTGCTGGCTTAGACTATTCAGCATTGCTCTTATCTCCTGGACCTCCATTCCACTGCAGTGACCATCGGGAGGATGAATGGAACTGGATGGTCTGGTAAACAGACAAAACCAGAAGAGAGAGGAAAAATGGAGGGAATACCCTCTCTGGGTTCTGCTCTTAGATGTTATATATCACCTACATCTTCTCTCTGAATAGTTGACAGGTGTGTATGACTATCATCCTGATTCAAATCCCATTGAAGTCAATGCCAAGACTTCCATTGATTTCAGTGGACTTTGGATTTTAAACTGTTATCATTCCTAGGACAAGAGACTAATTCTCTGATATGACTAATCACCAGCCAAATTTATGCTTTGTTGGCAAAGTCTGGAGAAGAAAGTTCTGTGGCAGGAAAAAAAGAGATTACGTTGCTTCCTGATTCAGTTTGGTTCCATGGTACTATGTCTTGGGAGACCTGAGAAGCAAGTATGGTATAAACCATGAATCTCTGAATTTCTGCAGAGTACAGTACTACATTATGAGTTTTGGACCTGATCTTCTAAGGTGCTCTGTGTTCTCAATTCCCACTGGCTTCAATGGACATTGAGGACATTTAGCACTTTGCAGAATTGGGCCCTTCAAAGCTAAATTAAAATTTTGTTCAAAACTAAACATATGTTGTTTTTCTTCACACTCAATTTAGTTTCCAGGTTTGGAAAAAAACATTGCTGGGGAGAAATCCAATGAATTTACTAATGAGCTGGGTAAGTATGGGGTTATTATTATCTACTTCTTGTAACTTTATTCCTGTGTTATTTTGATCCTCATCTTGACACTCTGAAACAAACAGATGTTTTAAAGCTTTCCACTGTAAATACTACAATATGTTAAGTCCCATTTCAAATACCTTGTGAACATGGTATATTTTAGGAAACAGGAATGTCAGTGATACAAAATTGCTTCAGAAATGCTGCACACATGAATAATTGATCTCAGATTGCACCGATAGCACTAAAAAGCAAATATCTCAGGTTTCTCATCTATTGTTAGTTAATTTAATTTCCAGCTGAAAATGTGAGTAGAGACAAAAACAGTATGGTAAATGTATAGTATAGTATTTATGTCAATTATACATAGACATTCACATTATCAACTCTTGTTATGACTGGCATACGATAGTCTATACATCCTAAGTGTATAGAAATCTTTAATGAGAATCATTAAATATTAATGTTTCTATCCATCTTCAAAGGTTTTATAAGAATCGCGATCTGTCCCTACGTCTTTACCTGGGATGTTTCTTTAAAACTTGAAGAATAACATGGTGTATTAGGGCCTGATCCTATGCTGATTGACGTTAATGGCAATGCTCCCATTGACTATAATGGTGTAGGATCAAGACAGTATTTCCTAATACAGAGGATGGGGTAGTCTAGGCATGTTCTCGTGAGTCAGCGCATCAATGACTTGCCTATTATTTTAATACTATGTGGATAACTAAAATGAAAACTGAATTCAACTACTAGCATTGCCCAGATTCTAAAATATTAACACACACAAAATATAGATTATGTTAAGATGCTCACTGCAAAATAAAAGCAAATAAACTCAGACCTAACTGTTAAAGCCCTGACTTACACTATCCGACTCTTTTCTGTGTTGAGGAATTATAGGGTCCTAACACCACTGTATGCTGTCATGTATAAGGGGGCAAATTCAGCCCTGGTGTAAGGGGGGCATGTCCAAAAAATGAAAAATTTGAGTGCCTATACGTAAGCACCTAAATCCATGTTTGGGCACCTAAATAGCCTGACTTTCAAAGGTGCTGAACACCTGCACCTCTGATTAAAGTCACAGAGTCCAGTGAATTCCTATGGAAATCACTGTAAAAAATGGCTGGGACCAAGATTTTCAAAAGTCGGAGTCTAAAGTTAAGCTCCAACCTCCATATTTAGGCATGTAAGAAATTGGTCTGACTTTCAAAAGTGCTGAGTTCTTAGAAGCTCTGAATGACTTCAGGGAGAGCTACTTGAAAATCAAGCAACACTTTTAAGTATTTGGTGCCTAACTTTAGACTTTCCAATTTGCAAATATTGGTCATTATTTTTCTTTCACTTCAGTGTTGTCGAATTTCTTTTCAATATTGAAAAAAACTGTATGTATTTATCCTATGACAACAGATGTTAAATTGTGTAAATATGTAATTGTGGACTAATGAAAAGTACTATCTTGTAAGAAATATGCACTTGCATGCACAGTAACCTATTGTTTAAATCAAATAACTCAATCTTTTATTTAATTTTTTTAAGTGATTTCAGTGGGCATTTTGCCTGAGTAAGTAATCTAGGATTTAGACCCCTTTCTTTCCAAGGGTCTCCATGGTACGCATGTTAATCTGGGACATGATCTTCCATACCTTGCATATCCAACTGTCAGTGAAATTGGGTTTGACAAGTGGACAGGGGAGGGAAATCTAATTAGTATTGAAAGTAAAGAAGCAGAAAGAAGAATCTAGCATTGTTAAAAATGATTTCTGAGATTAAAATTATAGGGTGAAATGCTGGGCCCCACTGAAGTCAACTGGCATTTTCCCTGGGAAAAGGATTTCACCCATGGTCTCAACATGCAACTGGTTACAAAAGCCTTTGAGTTGTACAAGGTTTTGTTGATATTTATCTCATTTCAGAAGATTCCACGTTCAAGTGGAACTGCTATGCCCCGCATGCAGTGCTGAGATCCTTAGGAGGAGGGAATAGTAGACTTGAAAGAATGCTTAATGAGAAGACAAGAAATAATGCATGATGTGCCACATTTACTATATAATGTAGAAGTTTAAGAGGCCACTGAAACAGAAAAATGGGCCAGTAAAGGTGGGGTTGCAGCTTACAGATATGAGAAACCTTTGGGAAGCTTTAAGTCTTCTGATTTAAAAACCTCTGTTTGATCAATGTGTTACCATAAATGGTCAATCAACCTACTGCAAATGGTAGAGGACTTTTTCTTATTTCATTTGTTTTAAAGAATGAATTAAATTTAGTTTGATGAACAATTGCCTATGTAGCGTCTAAGGCAAAACCAGATCTCTGTATGATAGACAACTGTAGTGAAACTTGCCCCCAAAGCAGTTGCTTAGTAGAGGTGGCCTACTAATAAAGGGAAAGCTGAATAGCCCATAGTACACATGAGGATGCTTTGAGGCAACCTTTTAAGACCAGAGGTTGCCTAACATGCGTGGTCTCATACAGATTTCACTGCATTCTAATCACATAGTTCTTGCTCTAAAGTCCCAATTAATAAAACTTCCATTGATTCATAGTGGGAGCAATATCAGACCAGTTAGCTGTGACTCTTTCACCTTGTCTGTTGAGCAGGGGAAAATGGAGGAGTTGGTTCCAAAATATCTTGGAATATCTACACACAACAAATCTTGCTTTACAAAACCAAGAGGTGCTGAGTGTCTCCTGCAAGATGACTAGTTCCCTCACCAGCCCCTGAAGTTAATGGGAGTTGAAGGGGCCAAGGACCTGGCACAATGGTTTCCTCCCCTTACTCATCAGTCATGCTCAACCCTCACATGCCAGTCTTGAGATATGAACAGCTATCAAACATATCCTGAATGGTACAGACAAAAACAAAAAATAATGTACTACAGAGATGCACCAAACACCTGTTTAATGTGAAATATATCATTCTTACTACATTACCTCTTCAAGAATGAGGTTTATTTTCTTGAAAGATACATTTATTAAGCCAAGTTTAGACCTTTTGGAACTTACAAAGGCAGGGTCTTTCACACTCTGGAAATATAGATGGGGCTGTCTTGCACTTGGAGTCTTCTAAAAACACTACAATCAAGTGTCCACTCTGGTCTTAAAGTACATTTCCCATTAACAAAAATACAAACAATAAAACAAATATTCAAACATCCAAATTCACCTCTAAATATGTTTTGCAATATAAAACCATTTAAACAAATACAATTATTTCAGGGTCTTCACATCTCTGTGCAGAGTAACTGATCTCATATCTGAGTATATAAAATAGTAGGTTTATTATTGTTACTATTTTTAATAAACAATACCTATTGTCCAGTGTAAAACAAGGCAGGTTCCACATGAAACCTTCTGGTCACTGTGTGTGTTGTCTCCCTCTGTTTGCAGTGGTCACAGGAAGTGAGTCTGTTATGGTCTTCAGCTGCGGAGCCTGACTTTTTAACTCAAGCTGTAGAGACTCGTGCTTTTTGGCTCTGTAAGTCCCTGGTGTCAACAAAAATGGGGGAGGGACTATCACACATATGTATAGATACTGTTTCAATGTATAATTAAAACAGAATTTCTCAAAGGGTAACATTCCTCCCTGTGGAAAAAGCCAGCACAAAGCTTATGTATGATTTAAGTCCCAATAATAGACCCAGTGCTACAGTGAATTTCACCCCTAAACCACAAATAATAGAAAATGTCATCTTAGGCCCTTATCCTGCAATGAATTCTTTATGGGCAGAGCCTTGTACCCACATGGAGTCAGCGGCGGCTCCAGGCACCAGCGCTCCAAGCACGTGCCTGGGGCGGCAAGCCGCGGGGAGCACCCTGCTGGTCCCTGCGAGGGCGGCAGTCAGGCAGCCTTCGGTGGCATGCCTGCGGGAGGTCCGCCAGCGGTGGGTACGCCGAAGCCCGGGACTGGCAGACCTTCCGCAGGTATGCCGCCGAATCCGTGGGATCGGAGACCTCTCGCAGGCATGCCGCCAAAGGCAGCCTGCCTGCCATGCTTGGGGCAGCAAAAAAGCAAGAGCCGCCCCTGCATGGAGTCCCACTGAAGTCAGAGTCTGCCTTCATGAAGCTCGTTGCAGGTTCAGGGCCTTAATGCTTTTACATATAAACAGTAGCTCCTGTCTTAGTGTTCACCCAGTGATATGTAAAAGTGCATATGTAAATATGAAAGGCATATATCCTCTGTAGTTAGTATTTGTTTTTACACAGTGCTTTTCTTTCCCTTTACCAAATGAATTTAATGCTTGTAAAGGTGCCAAATTAAAAGCCTGCTTCTCCACAGAATAGTCACATCAAGGGTAGTGGCATTGCAGGGTTATCTGATTGCCTTGTCAGTAGGGAATAATAATTTTCACTCCACTGAGCTGCATTTGACATTGCTTTTGACTCCTCTGTTATTCACCCATGAGGATGTAAACAGCAGAAACCTGCTTATTCCTCATATGACTGTTTTTCAGTTCTCTGCCAGGGTTTTTCTCTCATTGGTATCAATGTCTTTGTTTTTCTCTTGGAAACATAGTAAGTGCATTATGGACCACATTGTCAAATGACTAGAGGAGTATCTGCACATGCAAAATTTACATGCACAGTTACCTGATTTGTGTGCATAAAGTAGGCATGCACTTCATTTCTGACATGTTCGAAAATCTGGGCCTATGTTTACAGTACATTCTGCACATCTGTGTATTTATTATATTCACATAATTCCAATTTGTACAAAAGACATCTACAGTAAATTTGTAGCAGTATAGTAATATTTTCCTCAATAAAATTTACTTTCTCCTGTCCAATGAGTTTATTTTTAAATGATTAATTCATTTTCATGCTAAGTATGTGATATACTCTTATTCTTATTTTTTAATACTTGTGTTGCATTGTATTGGCCCCAAACAGGAATCAAGACCCTTTGTGGCTAACTACTGAATACACACATAACGGAAAAGCCTGAAGAGTACAATCAAAGTATACAGCAAAAGACAACAGTTGGATGCAACAGATACACAGGAAGCACAAGGAAACAGTGAGAGGACTATGATTCATGTAATAAGCAGCAGCCCTTGCACTCATATCCTCTGACTTCATACCCTTCTCCTCTTTACCTAATTAGGGTTTGCTTTTTTCATTTATGTTGCTATATGAATAAGAAACTCTCTTCCAGTTCCTGACAGCCATTTTTTCCTTATTTCTTTCAATGTCTTGAATGCCCTCCAGATTAACACTGGGAACTATGCAAGTTTTGTGTGCTGTGTAGAACACTCTTTGAACATGAGGTATGAGAGCCCTACGTATGCTGCCACATACACCAAGGGATAAGCCATGTTTCATAGAATCAGGGCTGGAAGGAACCTCAGGAAGTCATCAAGCCCCCTGCGCGGAGGCAGGACCAAGTAAACCTAGACCAGTGCTTTTCAACCTTTTTTCATTTGCAGACCCCTAAAAATGTTTGAATGGAGGTGCAGACCCCTTTGGACATCTTAGACATAGTCTGTGGACCCCCAGGGGCCCACGGACCACAGGTTGAAAACCACTGACCTAGACTATCCCTGGCAGACATTTGTCCAACTTGTTCTTTAAACCTCCAGGGATGAGGATTTTAGAAAAAAAAATTCTAATATTTAACTTTAATCTCCTCTGCTGCAGATTAAGCCCATTACTTCTTGTCCTACCTCTAGCGGACATGGATAACAATTGTACACAGTCTTCACTCTTTATAATAGCCCTTAACATATTTGACAACTGTGTTAACATACCCCCCCTCAGTCTTTTCTCAAGACTAAACATGCTCAATTTTTAAAAATCTTTCTTCATAAGTCAGGTTTTCTAAACCTTTTATCAATTTTGTTGCTCTCCTCTAGACTCTCTCCAATTTGTCCCCATCTTTCCTAAAGTCTGACACCTAAACTGGACACACTACTCCAGCTGAAGTCTTACCAGTGATGAGTAGACCAGGACAATTATCTCCCATATCTTACATACGACACTTCTGTCGATCCAATATCATTCTGGGATGTGATTTTTCACAGCTGCATTACATTGTTGACTCATATTTAATTTGTTATTCACTCTCACAGCCAAATCCTCTTCAGCAGTACTACCATTTCCCCCCAGTTTGTAGTTGTGCATTTGATTTTTCCTTCCTACGTGAAGTACTTTGCACTTGTCTGTATTCAATTTCATCTTGTCAATTTCAGACCAATTTTCCAATTTGTCAAGGTTCTTTTGAATTTAAAGTCTGTCCTCTAAAGTGCTTGCAATTCCTCCCATGTTGGTGTCACCTGCAAATTGTATAAGCATATTATCTACTACATTATCCAAGTCATTAATAAAAATACTGAATAGAACCGGACACAGGACTGACCCTGTGGAACCCCACTACATAAGTCCCCTTCAATTTAACAGTGAACCATTGACAACCACTCTTTGAACTACAACTACGATCCTTCAACCAGTTGTGCCCCCACTTCATAGTCATTTCATCTAGACCACATTGCCCTGGTTTGTTTATAAGAATATCATGTGGGACAGTCAAAAGCCTTACTAAAATCAAAATATCACATCTGCTGCTGCCCCCCCTCCCCCCCCCCAACTTACTAGGCCAGTAACCCTGTCAACGAAGAAAATTAGGTTGGTTTGGCATGATTTATTCTTGATAAATCCATGCTGGCTATTCTTTAAAACCCTATTATCCTCTAGGTCCTTACAAATTGATAGTTTAATAATGTATTCCAATATCTTTCAAGGTATCAAAATTAGGGTGACTGGTCTATAATTCCCCAGGTTCTCTTTGTTCCCCTTTTTAAATATAGGTACTATGTTTGCCCTTCTCTAGTCCTCTGGGACCTCATCCATCCTCCATGAGTTCTCCTCAAAGATAATTGCCAACAGTTCCAAGATTCCTTCAGCTAGTTCCCTAAGTACCCTAGGATGAATTTCATTGGACCCTGCTGATTTGAATACATCTAACTTATCTCAATATTCTTTAACCTGTTCTTTCCCTGTTTTGACTTGCTCTCCTTCCCCCTTGTTGTTAATATTGTGTTGAGGATCTGGTCACCATTAAGTTTTTTAATGAAGACAAGCACAATATGCATTAAACTCCTCAGCCGTCTTGATATTGTTAGTTTGCTGAATCCCTTATGTATATAATTAGATCAAGTCACATAGGAGTTACTCAAACTAATGATACTGTTATCTAAGTTTTCTGTGGAACATACTCAGGGCCTGTCTGAAACAGGAGTCTTTCCTTTAATGACAGTATTCTTTGGCCATAATGGCATAAATCTCTCCTTGAACCTTTCTTTCCTGTTTGACTGATGTAGTAAAGGCTTTGGTGACTCAGAGTATTGAAGCCACTATATGAAAAAATAGACTATATTGTATCAACTGAGAATTTTTGCCTTCAAAGTACCATCTTACAATGTGGAAGCACTGTCAGATAAGGTGGATCCTGTAAGGGAAATTAAGCTGTTAAGAATCCTGTCCACTAGGTGTCTCTCAGCTCTCTTGAAAAATAATGGCAAAGGCAAAGTATAAAAAGTGCATATCATGTATATAATGCCCAATATTTCTTTCCAGAGCAAGTGTTGTTCGTATTGCTAAATGACTTATGGTTTATGTTCAAATTTTTCTCCAACTTCTATTCTAGCTAGATGAGGCAGCAGACACCACTGAGCTCTTTTCCAGCAGGAGCCACATCTTTTAGCACAGTGGGGTGTTCTAGGCAGGCACATACTGCCAGAGCAATAATAGTTTTTTCAAATACTGTACCTATCACTATTTTAATATCTGCATTTGGTTACAATGTATTGAGGATTTTTAAACAGTGAAGCATATGTTAATGTTCTTTCTACAATATTTTACTTAGTGATATAGCTGGGAAAATAGGAGGATAATTTAAATCTCTATAAGTCAAGATGGGCACATCTCCAGCAATCAACCAAAATGCAGTATTGCCCTTCCCTACAATTCTGATTAATAAGTCTACTATCAGTGAAGGCTAACACTACAATTATAATAATACGGCATTGTATTTCTCAGCAGGATGTCCAGCCCTTGATGTGCAGCAGGACTGAGTGTATTCAGTTCCCAATTCATAGCAATGAAAATGTCAAAGTTGTTTTAAGCACTAGACATTTTTATAAATAAAAATGGTTAATGTCACAATTTGTTCAAGCACTGCTAAAATTAATTGAACATTTATATATGTAAGAACTTTACAGCTACTTTGAAATGCGCTGATTTCCATTGGTTTTAAGTGGGAGCTTCTCAGTCTTACTCCGCATACTCATTGACAAAACGGGCTTCTTGGGTTGTTGTTTTTTGTTTATTATATTTCAGATACTAAATTTTGTAGTGATTTAGGTCCTGACCCAAAGCCCATTGAAGTCAATGTGCCACTGATTTCAATGTGCTTTGGATCAAACCCATACCCATTTCAGGAACAGTGATGAGAATATCTTTTATATTATCTTAGAATTTTCCTTAAAAATACTACAAATGGAATAAATTGTAACCACATTCTCTCTTTTTAGAGCATTTCTTTGGCTATAAGTACATAGCTTTCCTGGCATTGCTAATCCTCAGTTCCATGTCTGAAAGAATGGAGGGATCTGTACTCTCAAGGATGTGAGGATTTTCAGACATGGGCCACGATCCAGATACTTGTTTGTAATATTGCTGAATCCTGCGACCTTTCCTTATGTAAGTAGTCCTTACTGGCTTAAGTCAACAGGATGACTCCATCAGGGCTCAATCTAACTGCCATTGAAGTCAATGGAAATCTTTGCCAAATTCTGTCAATACTGGCTCAGGACCTCATGGATGCTGTGTAGATTTACTAAGAAACATTCTTTTGTATACAGGAAAATAAACCAATGTAAATTACTAACACTCAGTGTTCCTCAGCTATAATTCCACATTCCCATCATAGGTTATAGCAAACCTCTATATTCACTCTTGCTAACAGATGTTATACGGTTATATAGTTTGCCAAAATTCCTCCATTCACAGAGTGGAGAATATATCCTTTAAGAAATATTCCAGGGATGTCAAAAGAAAACCATCCCTCTCTTTTATGGCTAAGTCCATTTATTTAAAAACATAGCTCTGAGGAATGACATAGCTGGGTCTGCAAGACGAGGCAGCATATTAGCATTCTATTTCCACCCCTCGGTGGGGCGTCCTGTGTTTGCAGTACTGAGCTAATTGAACTACAGTGACAGCTTGGTCTGACAGCTTCAGCCAATGGAGTCTGAAACTGCAAAGATCAAATGTTTCTTTGTGACCCATGACCACTGACTACAAATGCTTACTGGCCCTGAAAACATTTGTATAGTCTGACAAATGTATCCAGCGCTGGCAGACTGTAAGAGCATTTTAAAATGTTTGGCGCTTCCATTATTAAAATAATTTTCAGTCTTTTTGTTGCTGTTGAATGTTAATGTCAGAGTTTATAATTGTCCCGTGAAGCCTGTGAGGCTGTGTGAGTCCCATGCTCCTGCTCTCATCTTATATAGTTCCTGTGTCCGTATCTGAGGAGTTGAAATGGACAGAGGAGGGAGATTTTGAAAGGCAAAAAGAGGAGTGTCCAACTCCATCTGGACCTTTGAAAATATTCCCCATAGACCAGCGGTTCCATAGGCGCAGGAACTAGGGGGTCTCAGTTGCCGGCCCGGGCTCCCAGCCTCAGCGGGGGGGGGAGGGGAAGAGGGTGGACAGGGGTAAGGGGGATGGCTTTCAGCACCCCCACTATTAAAAATGTTCCAGCGCCACTGAGCGGTTCTCAACCTATTTACCATTATGGGCCACATATGCAGCTCTCTGTGTGTTATGTGGGCCTCATCCACACACAATATATATACACTACCTGTATGGCCCTGAGGATGTCACATGGGCTGCAGCTGTGTGCTGATCGGGCTGCGGGTTGAGAATCACTGCCATAGACAAATGTTAGGTGAGACCTTCACTGTGTCAAGACATTTCCTTCCTGGAGTTCAGGTTTTGGCCCTTTGCCCTTTAGGGTATGTTTGCCCTTTAGGATGTTGTCCCTAAACTCCTCCCGTTCACACACAAAAACCTCTCACCTGAGTTTAGTGGTGCTTGCAACTCAGCCCAGGCTAGCCGGCCTAGCTGGGGGGTAGAGCCCAGGTTCTGCTTTCATTCGGACTGGTAACCCACCTACTTTGCAGTCAGCACTTGGACTAAATCACTCAAGCTTTGATAGTCCTCCACTGTGTTCCCCCAGTTACCCCCTGTGCTCAAAAGGACAGAGCAGTTCTCCCACATTTCACTGGAAAAGAATCATAGAGTGGCTCAGCTTACTGCAGCACAAATATAAGCAGGGGAATGGTCCCGCTATTGTTGGAAATTTCTGGCTTTTACACTACCCTGGTGGAATTGGCTAGTGAAAGGATCTGAGTCCTCGCTCCCACTCCCTTTACCCAGAGGCCTGCCTGACCTTGAGGACTCCCCTTCCACGCTTCTATGCGGTAGAGTCCTCATAACCCCAAAAAGGGTGGGCCCAGGATTTCCTGAGGGTCTTGATCCCCTATCTTGTCTTGGTCTTTTATGACAGGGCTAGATTGTCCCCACTCCAGGGTACTTGCTCCGCTCTGGATGCTTCCCTGACCCACTGATCATTGCATATAGTTCAAGCAAATACAATTTATTAAACAGCAATCAATTTTAAAAAATAAGGAAAAAATGGGAAAGGTTAAAGGGAAACGTAACCCCACTCTGTGGCATGGGGACATCACAAACAGCTGTCTCTGGAATGTAAGGGAAGTTCACAGCCTGTTCCTCACATGTGCCAGGTCAGGGATGCCGCAGGTCAGACACTTGTGTTATGCTATACAAAGCACACGGGAGCTTTTATAGGAGAAGGCAAAAACACTGCATTTATTGAAAATACAACAGTTAGCATATGCTTTTTAGTCACACACACACACACACACACACAGAGTCCTGCCAGTTGATGTTTATAGTTACCAGTCTGTTGTAGCTCGAGTCAATCTAATGGTCAGTTAGATTGAGCACGAGTGAGGAGCTGGGCTCTTGTCAGTCGCGATCCGATGCTCCGAGGCTTTGCAGGACTGAACCCAGAGTTCCATGGCAAAACACCCCAGCTTTATAGTTGTAAATTCCCATTTGAGTCCATGCATTTTGCAATGTCATCCTGTAATCATTAGTCCTTAAGTGGTGTTATCATTTGATGGTTATTGTTGGGCTTCCCATCGTTATCTCCTATTTGTTGTCTCGCCTTCGGGGGTGCCTGCCTCACCTCTGAGGTCATCAATGCTGCTAACATTTTTAGCATCGGATACAATGGATGTTTTCTGATTGTCTCCTGGTCTTTCCAAGTCTCTCACTTTTTCTTGACCATCTGGACATTTGTGATGGCTTTCACACCTTATCTTTTCCTGATGCACGCATTCCTCATTCACACAAACAATCTCTTACAGAAACCTTCAAAGGTATACAGACTGCATTTTATATTCAGCAGAATACATTGTAAATCAAGCCCTGCTAAATCTTATAACTAAAAAAATTCACATTGTGGCTTCAGGCCCTCAACATTCCTCTAATCTCCTTAACATAGATACAATACAAGATCCTGTCTCTTACTTACTAAAACCTTAAAACAAATAAATGTATATTTAACTAGAGTGCCTAATTTGTAATACATATAGGAAACCATAGTAGACATTATAACTTATCCTAAAACAAAAGAGGGTGACCATAACACTGGTCTACAATTTTTGAGAAGTCGTCTGCTTCAGAGATAAAATGTGATATTTATTATGTATTTTGATGTGCTGAATTCAAATATGACAATTAAAACAACTGATTGGCTACTGTTTCTAAGATATTTAAGTTTTTACATTTTATGTCTATGTATATTGTGTAGATAGTAGAGTTTTAATCATAAATTGTAAACCTAGGTCTTTTCATGTGTTTATGGTTGCTTTACATGATAATATTTCACCTGTCCTGTTTATGTAACACTTTAAAAATCAGCAAAAGGGTTATATAAATAAAATTTATTATGAAACAAAAGGCAAAAAACTATTATGTACATAGTTTAGTCCTATTCAGTGTCTACTCGGCGCTTCTTGGCTTGTCTCTTGTATTCATTAAATGGAGCATCTCTTGTCACTGTCCAGCAATAGTCTGCAAGCATTGATGGGCTCCATTTGCCCTGATAGCGTTTCTCCATTGTTGCAATGTCCTGGTGAAATCGCTCGCCGTGCTCGTCGCTCACTGCTCCGCAGTTCGGTGGAAAAAAATCTAGATGAGAGTGCAAAAAATGTATCTTTAGTGACATGTTGCAACCAAGGCTTTTGTATGCCTTGAGGAGGTTTTCCACCAACAACCTGTAGTTGTGTGCCTTGTTGTTTCCGAGAAAATTTATTGCCACTAACTGGAAGGCTTTCCATGCCGTCTTTTCCTTGCCACGCAGTGCATGGTCAAATGCATCATCTCGAAGAAGTTCACGAATCTGAGGACCAACAAAGACACCTTCCTTTATCTTAGCTTCACTTAACCTTGGAAATTTTCCACGGAGGTACTTGAAAGCTGCTTGTGTTTTGTCAATGGCCTTGACAAAGTTCTTCATCAGACCCAGCTTGATGTGTAAGGGTGGTAACAAAATCTTCCTTGATTCAACAAGTGGTGGATGCTGAACACTTTTCCTCCCAGGCTCCAATGACTGTCGGAGTGGCCAATCTTTCTTGATGTAGTGGGAATCTCTTGCACGACTATCCCATTCGCAGAGAAAACAGCAGTACTTTGTGTATCCAGCCTGCAGACCAAGCAAGAGAGCAACAACCTTCAAATCGCCACAAAGCTGCCACTGATGTTGGTCATAGTTTATGCACCTCAAAAGTTGTTTCATGTTGTCATAGGTTTCCTTCATATGGACTGCATGACCAACTGGATTTGATGGCAAAACATTGCCATTATGCAGTAAAACAGCTTTAAGACTCGTCTTCGATGAATCAATGAACAGTCTCCACTCATCTGGATCGTGAACGATGTTGAGGGCTGCCATCACACCATCGATGTTGTTGCAGGCTACAAGATCACCTTCCATGAAGAAGAATGGGACAAGATCCTTTTGACGGTCACGGAACATGGAAACCCTAACATCACCTGCCAGGAGATTCCACTGCTGTAGTCTGGAGCCCAACAGCTCTGCCTTACTCTTGGGTAGTTCCAAATCCCTGACAAGGTCATTCAGTTCACCTTGTGTTATGAGGTGTGGTTCAGAGGAGGAGGATGGGAGAAAATGTGGGTCCTGTGACATTGATGGTTCAGGACCAGAAGTTTCATCCTCTTCCTCTTCCTCGTCTGACTCAAGTGAGAATGATTCTGGTGCATCAGGAACCGGCAGTCCTTCTCCGTGGGGTACTGGGCGTATAGCTGATGGAATGTTTGGATAATGCACAGTCCACTTTTTCTTCTTTGACACACCTTTCCCAACTGGAGGCACCATGCAGAAGTAACAATTGCTGGTATGATCTGTTGGCTCTCTCCAAATCATTGGCACTGCAAAAGGCATAGATTTCCTTTTCCTGTTCAACCACTGGCGAAGATTTGTTGCACAAGTGTTGCAGCATATGTGTGGGGCCCACCTCTTGTCCTGATCTCCAATTTTGCAGCCAAAATAAAGGTGATAGGCTTTCTTAACCATAGTGGTTATACTGCGCTTTTGTGATGCAAAAGTCACTTCACCACAAACATAGCAGAAGTTATCTGCACTGTTCACACAAGTACGAGGCATCTCTGCTCACTTTGGCTAAACAGAAATGTGTCCCTTTGCAAAATCAAACACTGACAAATAAGAGAGCACGACACTGTATGTTTTCTAGAGCTGATATAGGGCAATTTGTTCAGCAGAGTGATGTAAGCTTCGTTATGATTGCATTATCCATGACTTCTAGGAATAACATGATGCAATTCATATCCTGTATGACGCAATACCAGCTTCAGATTGCATCATTCATTGTTTTGCCTAAAAAGCAAGTACTGTCCAAACCCAGTCATAGATTTATTCATAGATCCAGTCAAAGATGTATTTTAGTCATTTCTGGTTTAAATTGAGATCCCTTCCCTTTATAACTCACTTATCCTCCACCATTCCCAAGTCAAGGGTCGTATATACTGACCCAATAGCATATCTTGAAAACTAGAGCCAATCAACAATTTTAAGCATCATTTTCGTTCTCAGTGACCCAGAATTAGTAAAGTTTGACTACATTTATTTCAGAAGCATTTTGGCTGTAGAGCAGTGAATCAGTCATAAGGATTGTTCTGGTCTGTCATTCCTTTCTGCTATTCAAAAAGGGTGGCTGACAGGATGAAATCAAATCATACATTAATTCTCATGGGACATTATAAAATCCTGCTCCTACACTTGCTCTGGTGGTGGCCATACACCTTTAGGCTCTAGGTGGCAGGACCCTTCTTCCCAGCATCGTCTCCCCCCATGACCCCCCGTCCCGTCGGGGTTACGAACCCCCTCCAAGTCTGGCCTGCAAGGCCTCTTGGCTGGGAGCATCTCCCTGCGCTGGGCCTCACACTTCCCAGCCACTCACTGCACCTGGTTCCAGACAGCTCCAGCCCCAGTTCCACTCTGCCTCAGCTCTCCTGCTGCTGCTGCTCAGCCTCCAGTGCAGCTCCCTGGGCTGCTTCTCTGGTCCTTCTGGTCCTGGTTGCTGCAGCTCTGCTCTCAGCACAGCTCTCCGGGCTGCTTCTCTGGCCCCACTGCCTGCTGCTGCTCTGCTCTGCTCAGCTTAACTCAGGCTGCTTCTCTGGTTCGCTCTGGCTCTGGCCAGCGCAGCCCTGCTTCCTGGTGCAGCTCAGGATCCTGCTCTCTCCTTAGCTCAGCCCCACTCTGGTCAGGCAGCTCCAGCTCACACAGAGGACGGGACCCCTGGCTTCCTGACTCCCTCATTAGCCTGCCTGCCCTGTCAATCAGGCTGACCTGGAACATTGGCTTCTCCCCATTGCCCCTGAGGACTGTCAGTCTCAGAGTCCTGGTTTCCCATTGACCCTTCCCCTTTCTTTGGTACTAGGAAATGGCCAACCAAAACCCCCACTAAGTTTTAGTAAGAGACCAACAATCCCCTTACATTAAGAACCATTGGCTGTGCCCACAGAAGCTCTGTGGATGCAGTCAGTGAGTGCACCGTAACTTGGGTAGGACTTTGCAGTGTGGTTGCTCCCACCAGGCGAGGCTAAACCCAGGTGCCAATCATCTGGGCTAACTGCAGTAAAGACATACTCTTACTTCTCTCTCAAATTTATTATTTTTACCGATAACCCTAGTTATCATCTTTACAGTGAGGATACTCTACTGCTCATACGGTTTTAAAACTTTAAAACTTTAAAAACTCTGTCTGCTTTGACTCTGTAAACGTGTGGCTTTCTCTCAACTTCCTTCCTTAATATGGTGACCATATTTCCCAAAGGGAAAACGGGACACTGCGCCGGGCTGGCCTAAGCCCTCCCCCACACTATGGGACTGGACTGAGCCACTCGTCGGAGCCCCCCTTCCCACGCACGGGGCAGGCAGGGCTCGGCTGAGCAGCGACGCACATACAAGATAGGGTGACCATATTTCCCAAAGGCTGGGCCTGGCATCACTGCTTGCTCAAGCCCTGCCTGCCCCTCACCAGAGCCCTGCCCCCACCGTCCCCTGTGCAGAGCTAGCATCACTGTTGGCCCCCCTGCACAATCCTCTGCACCCCACTTTTTGGCAAAATTGGGCATTTGTCCTGTTTGCTCTTGCCTGATCTGATCTGATCAAGTTGGCAAGAGCAAACGGGACAAATGCCCAATTTTGCCAAAAAAGTCAGGACGGCCGCGACAGGGCTTAAAAAAGGGACTTTTCCGGCCAAAATGGGACATATGGTCACCCTGTTCCTTAAGCTAAATGTCTCAAAGATAGGAATGTTTTTCTTGGGAAAGCACAACTTCATCTCCTTTCTCCTTTCTTCCCTAACACCTCATTTGCCTGATCGCCTCCCATTTGTGTTGTTTGTCTGTAATCTTGTCATCATCCTTGATTTAGATGACTTTTCCCTCCTACATCTCCTGGCTTAGAAATCTGCTTTTAACAAACCCCACAACATTATGCATGCCATTGACTTGCCTGCCTCTGCTAAAATTCTCATCTATTCCTTCGCCTCCCTTTGCTTGCAGTACTGCCACTCCCTTCTCAGAAACCTCTCCAAGTTTCTAGCTGTCATGTGCATAGTAAAACCACACCAGCTCCATGCTTAGGGCTTGTCTAAACTGGCAAGTTTCTGTGCAGTAAAGCAGCTTTTTGCACTCAAACTGCAGACGTGTACACACTGCCACGCCACTTTGTGCACAGAAACTCCTCAGTTGCAGCGCTGCAAAAAAACCACCTAGACGAGATTCGTAAAGCTATTTGCGCAGAGGCTCCTGCGCTCTATTGCCAGTGTAGACACTTGATTGCTCTCTGCGTTGTAATTGGCCTCCAGAGCTGTCCCATAATGCCTCTAGTGACCACTCTCCTCATTGTTTTGAACTCAGCTGCCCTGGAGACATGCGCCCCTCCCCTTTCAAAGCACCGTTTCTGACAGCTGTTGTGTGCTGTGCTGATCTTCTCCAGGACACAAAGCAAACCATTAATGTGGAATGCTCGTGCTGTTAAACACAGAGGCAGGGGTGGGTGAGGGGGGTGTCCTCCCCCTGCCTCAGGACTGATTGCTTCCTACTGCTGTCTGAACTTACAAGACAGCATACTGACATACTCTCTGTCCCCCAAAACACAGTCTCTCTCCTCCCCTCCATACACACACACTCCATTCCTGTCACACACTCTCCTCCACCCACTTCAGTTGAAAAGCAGCTGGCAATGTAGTAGGATGCCCATGGGATTGGGAAACCTGCATCATGTGATGCTGTGCCTGCCCCATGAGACATTGCAAACCCTTCCCAAAGCACCCTGCGGCCAGTTGCACAGTGGGATAGCTACTACAATGCACTGCTGTCTTTGCCATTGCAAGAGCTGCTAATGTGGATGCACTCCAGCGTCACAAGGAGCACAGTGTGGAGACGCAACAGTGGTTTAATTCCAGCGTTTTAATAAAAGTGGTATAACTTATGGCACAGAAACTTGCCAGTGTAGACATACCCCTTAGTTTCACTAACTTCCTATTCTATTCAGGATGTTCTCCTTCCATTGTGCCTACTACATGAAATCTTATCTTCTTCCTGATTGTTTCTTTCCTTTCATCTAGCACTGATCACCCTTTCTAGCATTTCACACAGACTTGCCACTGTTGGAGCCAAGATCCTTCTCCTTTGTAGGTCTTGCCATCTGGAACAGGTTTCCTATATCTCTTTGCCGCATTGACTTTCGTACTATTTTCAGATCTCATCTAAAAAACTAGTGTTTCTTCCCTTCCCATGTATCTTAACTCTTTTGTCTCTGCTTTTATGTATGTCTGTAATAATACTACTTAAAGCAAAATTACACATTGTAGCATGTAGTTGATGTTACTTACTTCCAAACAGCAGGAAATGCTGTAAAAGTGAGAGAGGTCTGAGTGTCTTGGGCTTTCCGAAGCATTCCAAGAGCATTTCTTTAAACCTAAAATGCTCAAAATGACAATCCTTGTGGAGGGAAATCTCCCATTGGCTTCAGTGGAATTTTTCTTGAAAATGGACTGCAAGATTGGGCTCCAAATTAATTTAACTCTGAATACTGCCATATTCCAGAAAACTCTGCAATACACACACACACACTGCATTTCTTTTCCTGTCATTTCTGATTACTGTAAGTTTTGTGCATGGAAAATTTGCCTTTTCTATTCAGCCATGCCACCCAATCTTGGTTGATTCATGCTATGATATAATCAACTATTTGGGACAGCCCAATTGCTACCATGGTGATGAACTGTGACATGCCAGAATAACTCAGGTAAGATCAGATTGAACTTTTGCCAAAAGCTCTTCCCCCTTTGACAGTTAAAGTGGTGCAGCAGCAATGCATATTGTTGCTCCTTAAAAAGTACTGCCTTAATATTTCCTGGCTGCTCCCAGCACCTTTCTTAGAACTCCATAGCATTTTATTGTTTTCTTATTTGTACGCCTACTGGCAGAGAGCAGCAGCCTCTGGACAGAGCTAATTATTTTATTAGGTCAGACCTGTAGCCAAGACTAGCTAGCACAGGTTGTATCAGGTACAGATAGAACCAAAATCCTGTAGGCAGAGTATCCAGAGATGCACATCATGGAGGTTGGAGAATCAGGATAACACTTGCAATCTAAAAGGTATGGCCAAGACTAGCAGATGCTTAATTTAAGCATAAATGATAGTGAGAGTAAACATTTGTCCTGAAGCTCTTATTTCCTTTACTGTCAAAAGCACAATATAGGTGCCAATTCTGGTCAATTTTTGCAGAACATGGCATACTGGCAGTCCTGAATGATTTGTGGTAGAAAATGTGTGTGCGCCAGTAATGGCTAATTAGTGGTGAAATCCTATCTGGATGTCATTACTGACTGATTTGTGGAGGATATTATAGAGTTCCCAGTACTGATTTGTGGCAGATCTTGTACAGATGCTGTTACTCATTGATTGATATTACTAGGGCTATCGATTAATCGCAGTTAACTCACGTGATTAACTCAAAAATTAATCATGATTAATCGCAGTTTTAATCGTACTGTTAAACAATAGAATACCAATTGAAATGTATTAAATATTTTGGATGTTTTTCTACATTTTCATATATACTGTATTCTGTGTTGTAATTGAAATCAAAGTGTACACTATTTTTGATTACATGTATTTGCGCTGTAAAAATTATAAACAAAAGAAGTAGTATTTTTCAGTTCACTTCATACAAGTACTGTAGTTCAAACTCTTTGTCATGAAAGTGCAATTTACAAATGTAGATTTGTTTTGGTTACATAACTGCACTGAAAAACAAAACAATGTAAAACTTCAGAGCCTACCAGTCCACTCAGTCCTACGTCTTGTTCAGCCAACCGCTCAGACAAACAAGTTTGTTTACATTTACAGCAGATAATGCTGCCCTCTTCTTATTTAAAATTTCACCGGAAAGTGAAAACAGGATTTGCATGGCACTTTTGTAGCCGGCATTGCAAGGTATTTACGTGCCAGATATGCTAAACATTCATATGCTCCTTCATGCTTCGGCCACCATTCCAGAGGACATACTTCCATGCTGATGACGCTTGTTAAAAAATAATGTGTTAATTACATTTGTGATTGAACTCCTTGGGGGATAATTTTATGTCCCCTGCTCTGTTTTATCTGCATTCTGCCATATATTTCATGTTATATCAGTCTTGGATGATGAGCCAGCACAGTTTGTTTTAAGAACACTTTCACTGCAGATTTGACAAAACACAAAGAAGGTACCAATGTGAGATTTCTAAAAATAGCTACAGCACTTGACCCAAGGTTTAAGAATCTGAAGTGCCTTCCAAAATCTGAGAGGGATGCGGTGTGGAGCATGCTTTCAGAAGTCTTAAAAGAGCAACACTCCAATGCTGAAACTACAGAACCCGAACCACTAAAAAAGAAAATCAACCTTCTGCTGGTGATATCTGACTCAGATCATGAAAACGAACATGCGTCGGTCCGCACTACTTTGGATTGTTATCAAGCAGAATCAATCATCAGTATGGAAGCATGTCCTCAGGAATGGTGGTTGAAGCATGAAGGGACATATGAATCTTTAGCGCATCTGGCACGTAAATATCTTGCAACGCCAGCTACAACAGTGCCATGAGAACACCTGTTCTCACTTTCAGGTGACATTGTAAACAAGAAGCGGGCAGCATGATCTCCTGCAGATGTAAACAAACTTGTTTGTCTGAGCGATTGGCTGAACAAGAAGTAGGACTGATTGGACTTGCAGGCTCTAAAATTTTACATTGTTTTATTTTTGAATGCAGTTTTTTTGTACATAATTCTACATTTGTAAGTTCAACTTTCATGATAAAGAGATTGCACTACAGTACTTGTATTAGGTGAATTGAAAAATACTATTTCTTTTTTTTACAGTGCAAATACTTGTAATCAAAAATAATTAAAAAGTGAGCACTGTGTACACTGTGTTGTAATTGAAATCAATATATTTGAAAATGTAGAAAACACCCAAAATATTTAAATAAATGGTATTCTATTATTAACAGTGCGATTAATCACACGATTAATCGCGATTAAAAAAATTAATTGCGTGATTAATCGCGATTAATTATTTTAATCGCCTGACAGCCCTAGATATTACATAGTGTGCAGGGAACTAGCTGATTAGTTCAACCAGTATGGATTGCATGGGGTACTGGTACTGGCTAATCTGTGGTGGGTATCACACAGGCATCAGTACTAGTTAATATGTGGAGAAGATCACACAGGGTGTTGGTACTGGATGATCAGTGGCTGATATCACATTGGTTTAGGGTGACCAGATGTCTTATATAGGCAGAAAAATTGTTCCGATTTTTCACACCTGCTGTCTGGTCACCTTACATGAATTGTTGGTATTGGATGATCAGTGACACTGGCAGATATCACCTGGGGTATTAGTACTAAGTGATTAAGGGCCGATATCAAGCGGGGTATTGGTACTGGGTGATTGGGGTAGATATCATGTGGAGTAATGGTATGGGGTGATCTGTGGTGGGCACCACATGGTGTGTTGGTACTGGATAATCCTGGTTAGATATCATATAGGGAGTTGGCACTGTCTGATATGGGCAGATATGACCCGGGTGTCAGTACTGAGGGAGGGGGGAAGATATTACAGTGCCTGTCAGTTCTGGGTGATCAAGGGTGTATATCACGTGGGGGTGTCAGTATTGGATGATCAGGGGCGGAGATCACCCAGGGTGTCAATATGGGATGATGAGAGTGGATACACAGGGGGTGTCGGTAGGGGGTCACCAGGGGCATGTACCATAGGGAGTGTCAGAAGGGGTGATGAGGGGCGGATACCACAGAGTGTGTTGGCACCAGATGATGAAGGTGGATACTACAGGGGGTGTCGGTATGGGGTGATGAGGGGCATATACCACAGGGGGTGTCGGTAGGAAGTGATGAGGGGCGGCTACCATAGCGGGTGATGAGAGCGGACACCACAGGGAGTGTCAGTACCAGATGATGAGGGCAGATACCACAGGGAGTGTCGGTACCAGATGATGAGGGCAGATACCACAGGGGGTGTCGGTAGGGGGTGATGAGGGGCGGATACCACAGGGGGTGTCGGTAGGGGGAGATGAGGGCAGATACCACAGGGAGTGTCGGTACCAGATGATGATGGCGGATACCACAGGGGGTGTCGGTAGGGAGTGATGAGAGGCGGATACCACAGTGTGTATCGGTAGGGAGTGATGAGGGCAGATACCACAGGGAGTGTCGGTACCAGATGATGAGGGCAGATACCACAGGGAGTGTCGGTACCAGATGATGAGGGCAGATACCACAGGGGGTGTCAGTACCAGATGATGAGAGCGGACACCACAGGGAGTGTCAGTACCAGATGATGAGGGCAGATACCACAGGGGGTGTCGGTAGGGGGTGATGAGGGCAGATACCACAGGGAGTGTCAGTACCAGATGATGAGGGCAGATACCGTAGGGGGTGATGAGGGCGGACACCACAGGGAGTGTCAGTACCAGATGATGAGGGCAGATACCACAGGGGGTGTCGGTAGGGGGTGATGAGGGCGGATACCACAGGGGGTGTCGTATGGGGTGATGAGGGCGGACACCACAGGGAGTGTCAGTACCAGATGATGAGGGCAGATACCACAGAGGGTGTCGGTATGGGGTGATGAGGGCGGACACCACAGGGGGTGTCGGTAGGGGGTGATGAGGGTGGACACCATAAGGGGTGTCGGTAGGGGGTGATGAGGGCGGATACCACAGGGGGTGGCGGTAGGGGGTGATGAGGGCGGACACCATAAGGGGTGTCGGTAGGGGGTGATGAGGGCGGATACCACAGGGGGTGTCGGTAGGGGGTGATGAAGGCTGAGATCCGGGGCTTTCACCGATACCCCCGCGCCTGGGCGGACCGGGGCAGGCAGGGCTAAGGGGGCCCCGCGGGACGCGCCCTGCAGGCTGTTACCGGGGCTGATGTGCCCAGCTCGCTGCTCCTTGCGCCGGCCCACGCCGCGGGAGGGCGCTTCACGCTGTGCCGGGGCTGCCCCCTGGCGTGCGGGGCGCGGAGCGCCGGGAGGGCGGAGTCCGGTGTGACTGGGTCGGGCCCTTCCCTCCGCGCTGTAGCTCCAGCCGGCACCTTGCAGCAGCCGCCGCTGGAGGTCGGGTCGGCTGCTGAACCCCGCCGCGCTCGTGCGCAGAGGAGTTGGCGGCTGGGGATGGTGCGCGGCCCCCGCCCGCAGCACAGCAGCAGCGCTCCGGGAGCAGCCGCGAGAGAGAAGAGGCTGTGAGGGACCCCCCGCCACGAGGTGAGTCATTGCCCGTCGCCTCCACACGCACTTGGGGGAAAGCAGGGGAATCTGCCCTGGCTTGCTGCCCCTCCCGCCTGCAGCTGGCTGAGCACCGGAGGCCCTGGCCGGGCGGGCAGGCTGGCGGGGTGGGTGGGATTCCCGGGGGGCTGGCAGTGACTTGTGTCTGGTGTGACTCCATTGGTTCCGAGACTTGTGCCGGCAGCTGCTGTTGCTTTATTCCAGAGGACGTTTTATTTATCTGGGTTTAACCCCATCCCTTCCCCTGCCCGGCTGTGGTGGACACGGGGCTTTGCGTGCTGCCCGGTCTGGGAGTAATCCGGTTCGTATTTGTTTTGTAATGTGGAAGCTGCTGCACCGACCGGGCATGGACTTCCGCAAACGTAACTGCCCTTGCAAACAAAGGCGCTGCGGAGCAGGGTGCCCGGGGCTGCGTGCGGAGGAGCCATCGCTCCCCCGACATGCACCTGTCCGTCGGCATGAAAACCCCCTGCCCGGCCAGCCAGCTGTTGTCTTTTTACATCGACAGATGTCATCTCTGCACCACTGCCAAGCTAGGTCCGTTTGAATGAGTGATACCCCAAACTGAATGAATTACCTAGCAAAATGGAGTGAGATTTACATGTCTCTTTGGAGCATAGTGAAAAGCCTTTATCACAAGGAGGTGGCCTTGAAAATAACCCGAAATGAGGGTGTGGCCCTTCAAATGGGTAAAACTGGAAGAAGGGGAGGAGCAGGCATAATTGCTAGGACCAGATGTTTTTGTTACCCAGCACCAGAGAAAAGCCTGCTATCTGAGTAATACATCACAAACATTTATATATATATTCTCTCAACACCCTGTGAGGTAAGGCACTGAGAGAGAATAAGTGTCTTGCCCAAGGTCACTTTAGGATGTCTGTGGCTGAGCTAGCAATAGAACCCCCCTTTCCTGAGAACTAGTCCAGTGTCTTAAACTCTATTCCATTTCTCTTCTCTGCGGGCCGCAATGGTGGGATGAAAGATTTTTGACATCAGGAAGATGAGTCAGGGCTCTTGGATGGAAGGAACAAGGGTTTGGAAATTAAGAGGAGTGATAGGGTATTTCCATATAGGGATTGGGTAATTTGGGGGTTCAGTTGAAGTGTTTTTCAGTGGTGTAGGAGTACTTGTGGCACCTTAGAGATTAACAAATTTATTGTAGCATAAGCTTTCGTGGGATGAGATGGGGCACAATTCTTCTTAATTGTGCAGGAGGATTTAGCAGTTACGGGGATTGCCTTGAGGGTGTTTCTCACTGTGATAATGGGGACTTGCTTTGCTTCCTTTTTCTGACCACACACCAGTCTTCCAGTTTGCTCTTCCCGCATGTGGGGACCAGTCAGATTTTCTTTCTATCTAAAGTATTAAGAGGCTGATAATCATCATACTAGCCAAGCTTCTCTCCCAGCTAGGGCAGCCCTTTCTTCTCCCCCGCCCTGTAACCTGCAGTGCCTCCTGTCTACTTTGAAGACTATCTATATCCCCCACCCCCATTTCTCCAAGTATTTGCTCCCTTCCCTTACGCTGTAGTTGGGAGATGTTTAGGTATTTTCCTCAGGTTGAATCCTCTCTCATAGCACTTTCCTGGTATCTCTGAGATTTATTCTTCAAATATGTTTGATCTTTCTGATTGACAAACAGGTTTCTGTTTAACCAATTTTCCCAGGTCGGTTATAAGAACATGAATGTTTCGGGTGGATTGGCACACATGCTGCTTTTTGAGGAAACTGGTCACATCCAATCTTCCCTCTTAGTTCAAATCTTTGGCATCTGCTGTGGTTAGACTATAACCTCCATCGGACACTAGTCTCATTCTCTAGGAATTGTAGCAATACAGTATTCAGTGTTGTGGGTGAGGCCTAACCACAGTCTGTGTAATTGAGTCATTCCATGCCAAATTAACCAGTGCTTCCCAGTTGAACGTTCAGGTTTTGATGGAACGTACTGTGCTAATAGCTCACATTTCACTGGAGGCGCTGACCAAATGCCAAGTTTCCTCTAAAACATCTTCAGAAGCATTGCCACTTTTTATCTTGTGCTGGGGGTGTCTACACATGACACTCTCTCAGGCAGATATTCAATTTTTGTATATTTAAAAAAAATTAAGATCTTAGTGAACTAACCACGTTCTCAGTAGGAACTTTTTATTTACTGCTTTGTTCATACTCTTGCATGCTTCATTTATCAGCATAGCTATTGGCATATGTAGTATATGAGCTTACCTCACAAACCCAGCAGAAGTTTTACATTTATCTGTGAATATTGTTTGCTGCCATGTATAGAGTTTAAGACCTAGTTTTGTGTTAGCATCTCATAAGATGTAGCTACTGGTAGTTTTAAAATAAAAACTACATATTTAAAATCCATATGATTTTCACCTTCAAATTATAACCTATTAAAGATTGTTTCAATCTTGGATTTAAACTGCTTAGCAAAAACCCTTCCATTCTCAGTTGGGCCAAAACAATACTCTTATGTGAGTGAGTGGAGAAAATTGTAGCAGTAAAAAATCATATTATAGGTGAATAAACTATAATGTTGTTTGGCAAATATTTCTCTGCAGTACTTTGAAATAAGGATAAATAAATATTTCCTAATTAAGCAGATAGAGTAAATAAATTTGGTGTTCCAGAGGAGCTGATAAAGGCTGTGTCTGTTGGAAATACCAGCCTCTCCTGAACGGAGTTTAGTCAATACCAGGGGGTTCTCAAACTTCATTGCACAGCAACCCCTTGCTGACAACAAAAATTACTACATGACCCCAGGAGTGGGGACTGAAGCCTGAGCCCACCCAAGCCCCACCGGGGTGGGGTGGGGCGGGAGCCGAAGCACAAAGTCTTCATCCTCATGTGGGGGTGGGGCCTGTAACTTGAGCTCCACCACCCAGGGCTGAAGCCCTTGGGCTTCGGCTTCAGCCCTGGGCCCCAGTAAGTCTGTCACCAGCTCTGGCGACCCCATTAAAATGGGATCATGACCCACAGTTTGTGAACCGCTGGTCTATACATATAATAAATGCAAGGTCTGACTGCCCACTGTCTTGCATCTTGCGTTGTCATTTACATGGGCAAAGTGAGTGTAAAATGTTACCAAACCAGAAGGATAGCATTTACATCCGCTTTGCTCAGGTGTAAATAAATACACAAAGTGCTGGGCAGTGGAGAATTTACTGTTATTTCTTTGTTGTATTGCCTTAATCCCCACAAAGGGATTAGGGGATTTGGACAAATAAATAACACAGAGCCAGCCCCTGATCCAGAAGGCTAACAATCACATTCTCTAAATACTAAACAGGTGAATCAACAGAGAGATGGAGAAGAGGGAGGATGAGGCAAGAGCAGAGACCTGGGTGTTTGCATAAGTAAGTAGTCATAGAGGTCTTGGAAGTTTCAGGTGGTCACCAGTGTAACCAGTGGTAGTGATTTGTAGGCACCACACCAAAGGACCTTTTAAAAATGGATTTAAAGGAGGATAAAGTGGTGGCTTTAGAAATTGATAGTACAGTACTGTGGGCTTGAGTCTGTACTCTATAGCAGTGTTTTGGAATACAAACTGATGCCAAAGCAATCAGGTTCTGATGGGTATACTCCTAAAAGGCTATATGAAAGGTCCTGCACATCTGTTTTTGTTTGTAATGTTAAAACAACGAAGCATAATACAGATATAGAGCACAATATTATGAAGACTTGCATATGTAATTTTGTTAAAGGGGGTAGTCCCATTGTAGTCAACATGGGACTACTTGTTTGTCATTGCAGATTCAGCCCTATTCTGCTGGTGTTTCAGTGGCAAAATATCCAATGGCTTTAGTAGAAACATCATTTAGCCCATAATTCTGCATTTGCTAATATTCTTTCATTCACCCATTCTTTAAAATAGATTTTCTTGTCAGGATGTTTGTGGAGGAAAGTTAGCTCTGTTACTTCTACAGCTCAACACTAGAAACAGAAACACCACTTCCGATGCCTTACATAGGTTCATGCACTGTTTATTGGCTCTGATGGCTACCAATGAATATTTAGTAACTGTTAAGATAGAAGTGCACAACTTGTAAGCATTGACACAGATGCATCTTCAACTATAGCACATGGGTATTTCTAAATTAAACCGTGATTAGCAAAAATCAAGTACATTTTGTGAAGTATTATTTTAAAGGAATTAGTGACTGAACACTTGAAAATCTGCTAGTAGAAAGTTTCTTGTGAAATTTCTCTTGTTTATTGCAAACCTGCTCTACTTGCCAAGTTTAACGAAAGTTTGAGAGGGTTAAATGGGAACTCAATGCCATATTGGTAAATTTGACATGGAAGGCCTGACTGATAAACTCTCCTCTGATTTATCAGCGCCATGCAGATTGCAATCCAATCTGCTCTTTTTGCTACAGCTACATATGGGTTTGAAGGCTTTAGTTAATGCTTCCTGTTTTGGATGCTCTCAATGTATTAGTTTTCAGTGATATGTAAATATAATTTTGTGCACATATTGTTGAAGATACTTAACTCATCAAAGTCCTTCTGTAAGTGTCTACCCTGTGTGTATAACAAATTATGGCTTTTGCACTTAATATGCTTAGCCATTTGCACTTAATATGCTTATTTTTTGAGGCTCTCTAATTTTATATTGCTTTTTGATTCTTAACTATGCTCAATTTCTTGTTAAAATCAAATATTTATGCTATATATTTAAGTATTAGCAGTTCCCCCTAAGGTATCAAACCTAATCGCCTGTTGGTTTCTAGGTGGAATTTAAGGTGCTGGTTTTGGCCTATAAAGCCCTACGTGTATGTCTACACTGCAATTAAACACCCGTGACTGGCAAATAGCCCAGCTGACGTGGGCTAGCCGCAAGTATTTAATCGCAGTGTAGACATATCCCAAGTGGCCTGGATCTGCCTCCCTGGGAGGTTGCTGCTGTGTCCCTGCTATACTGCTGCATGGAGGCACTTGAGTTGTGTACTCCTTGAATTAAATGAGATGGGGCTAATGATAGGACACTTTCTATGAACGGGGGGGGGGAGGGGGGACCTCAATTCTGGCATTCACTCCCCTATCAGATTTGTTGACTTCAGGGCACACTGCAAAGCACACATGTTTTCTCAAATTTTTGGCAAGGGTAAGTGCAGGGGGAGAATTGAGCTTTGATGTACTCAATCCTTTCCTTTGATTATAGGGATTGATTTGTAGTGCCAGGTTGAGCTGTCTGGAATAGATTGGCTCTTTGTATTTTCCAATTCATTGTATGATTGTGTTCTTTTAACTGTGAGAATGCTTAGA
The DNA here is from genome assembly GCA_003942145.1 of Platysternon megacephalum. NCBI lineage: Eukaryota > Metazoa > Chordata > Testudines > Platysternidae > Platysternon > Platysternon megacephalum. The sequence goes on from QXTE01000015.1 coordinate 1,288,618, forward strand.
GTCAGTGTGAATAAGTACCTTTTATGAAATTAAAAATAAATAGAAATAAGTGTTTTAATGAGATACTTTAATGTGAAGATAAACTACTTTGCTTTGTGTGCAACCTTCTTTATATTACTTTGAGTTTAAAAGCCTGCTATTCTCTGCTTGGCCTCTCCAAAAGATTCTGCCTGTTACAGGCTTGTATGTGTTGTATGTCACTATATGCAACAGAAAAACTAAATTGTCTGAAGACAGTGGGGTGCCTCAAAAAACACATATTTTCTATGATTTTTCTAGCTGCCTTAGGAACAGATCAGATTGTTTTTTCTCTTTTAAAGATTTTTATAAATTTATCTTTATTTGATTATCTAAAACTCATTCTTTAATGTTAAGTATTAAAATAATCTACATAAGATGTCTGGTTAACATATAGTGGGAAATATTGTGACAGCTGGCTCCTGCCAGCCAATTGACTATAACAAGTCACTGGGGTTTTCTCTTCTCGGCCTTCTGGCTAAGAGAGGTGAAAACATTATTTAGATATTAAATCTAGCACCAAACACCCACTTTATCTGTATTCGTTTCTCAGAGCAAAGGGTTGCCTCCCTTTTCTCCCTGCGTTTAACAGTTATTGTGGAAGATTATTATTAAGGCTAGATGATCCTTTTGATAAAATCAGCCACAGAAGGAGTAAAATGGTTATAGATTTGAATGTTTGAAATAAAACCTAAGTAAATACAGCAGAGGTGAAAGAATAGGAACACTGACTTATAACAGAAGGAATCATTTATTTTTCAAAGTTTTTCTTGCATATAACTGATTATTTATCCTCAACTAAAAAGAAACAATACACAGTCACAAAAGAGAGAGGAAGGATAGGCTTGTAGTTAAAAGGAAGCCAGTGTACATTTACGTAAGTAGTCTCAGAGGAAGGGTGGTCTCATAGACTGAGTCTATGCATCTATTCCTGGAACAGCCACAGACTTCCTGTGTGATTTTCGGCAGGTGGCTTCCTCTCTGCATCTGTAATATGGGAAGAATAATACCTCATAACTGAGAGGGAGTGTTATGACCTTTATGTCAGGGAGGTGTTCAGATATTGGGGACCTACATACATAATTCTCCCTTATGTCTGTGTGAGTGATTTGGGCACTTTAACTTCTGGGAAGTTTGTTTATTTGCCCTGCATGTTGGGGGACAAGATCCCTCTTGGTGGTATCACACAGCTGGATTTGTGCAACGTGCTACATCTCACCTCTTTGCAAAAGGTTTATTAGACTGTTCAAGATCTACCACAGGCAATCCTTTAATCACTACAACTAAACTGGAGCACACATGATCTTTGCTAGCAGCTATTCTTCACTTTAACCTTGTCACTTGGGTAAGTTGGTAAAAGGTGCCTTCAGAACTTATGTTCACGATTTCTATGATGAGGTCAGAAATCAGTGTTCAGTAGCCCAGGGCTAAAACTCCACACTCCATCACCATGTTCTTCTAAGGCCTTGTCTTCATTAGAGTTTTTTTGGCTCCAGTTAAATGCCAGTTAGCTCAAGCTAGTTAATACATTTGTAAGGGATCTAGTCTGGACTTTCTCAACGTGTTTGTTCCTGGCTACAAACGTTTGTAGTTTGCCCATGCTGATCCTTAGAACTATAGTTCACACACTGTCCCTTAGGACTACAATCTTGTAGATATGAAAAATTGTTTTTACAAAGCAGTAACGTTCGTAAAATTTCAATAGTGATGTTGTAGTTAAACTAACCTTGGAATGGGGAAGGTATAGTCTATTCCTCTCTCTTCAAATTATACATAACTTTAGAAATGTTTTTGCTGCTGCTTAGTTTGATTTCACTGTAGAGGTGCCCAATGGCCAAGCTGTGTTGCCTTTTTGTTATAAGTTGGAAAGCCATCGTTGGAACCATTGTAGGAAATTCCAAGGAACCTATTTGTTAATTTGTTCATTTCCACTATCTCTTTACCCCCTCCCCCCTTAATTAACACCACATCTTAAAAATTGACTCTGCTCAAAATCTGAAAAGTAATCCTGTGAAATTTCTGCTAATGCTGATACTGTGTCCTATTACTGAAGGGGTATATAGTGCATTACTAATGGAATTCAATGAAATATTTACTTTAAAATTTTTGTTTTATGAAATTTTTCTATAACATTTCACAAAATACAGTGAAAATACAGGTGTTTCTATCACATTACACATACATAACAAATTTAGAAGAAAATGGATGCAATAGCAGATGTAAAAACATATGAGGAAAAGATCCAATAGCTTAATATTTTTAAACCCCAACAATAATAAGCAATTGTAATATAGTAGTTATCCATAAACCTAATAAAATTAACATACTCAAGGAAACCTAAATCTGAAACCTATTGCAATTGGAAAGGAAACTGAAAATAAAAAGACAAATTAAGAATCATGTTTGTTGTGTTTAAAAATTCCTTGTATGTTGCCACCCATGTATTTTTGGTGCTAAATCAGATAGTTTTGAATCCATATGCATAGGATTAGGAATACAATGTGTTTGTTTATTGTTTTTAATCAAGATTATTCTGACTTCTCCACATCAGGGTGGCTTCTCTTGACCTAAAGAGCTGATGTCAAACTGCACAACATTTTGCCACTTGATCTTGCCATGTAAGAGAGAACTTGTCTATAATCGAGAGAAACCAAACTCTGACACAATAACTCTTAGCAGCTAGAATTAGATGAGCATGTAGATACTTGTATAGGTTCATAAAGTTAATCTGAGGGTAGAGAGTAAGGCCGTGATCCTTCAATTGACTCCTATTAAAGTCAGTGGGGTTCCACACATGTATAGGGGTCTGCCCACTCACAAGTTGCAGAACCAAGGCAGGCCTAAAAGAAAAACTGAAGAACTCAATGGCAAATCTAACCTGGTAGTCAGTAGAATTTGTTTTGTCTGTTTTTCAACCAAAAATGAGCAATAATAGAAAAAGTCCACTGTAAATGTGCAAAAGAACTTGCCTCAATGATTCCAACACTCTAATTAAATTGATTAGTAATGGTATTTAACGTACCAGATTTAATGTATACTCCAAAAATTGGTTTTAAGAGTATCTTATGATATTAGTGAATAAGAGCAAGAAAAATTGTTTTCAAATTTGACAACAATGTGCAGTGTAAGCTTCTGCAGTTTGCAGTACTGCCAACTCCAAACATTTAAAAATCAAGATTCAGGCCCCCAAAATTGTTCTTCTTTGTCTGCTTGTTTTAGAGCCTTTAGGGTTCTTGTTTTCAACCATGAGGGATAATCTCTTCTTTCAATTAAAAAAAAAAAGGTTCTATCAGGTGGTAATATTCATCAGCTGGGGTTGGTGAGAAAAACACCAGGTATTGCAACATTCATGGTAAAATCCTGGAATTGGCAACACTGAACTTGTTTTAAAATTGCAAATTCTCACAGATGACTTTGTAATAAAAAATGCCTGCAGATAAAATCAACCACAATGCTGGAGTCTAGAGAAAGGGAAGAGCTTTCCAGACTAAATGTTAGAATATATTACTGGGCCACTGCAGCTCATTCCACAAACATAAGAATGGCATACGGGGTCAAACCAATGCTTCATCTAGCCCAGTATCCTGTCTTCCAACAGCGGCCAATGCCAGCTGCTTCAGAGGGAATGAACAGAGCAATTCTCAAGTGATCCATCCCCTGTTGTCCAGTCCCAGCATCTGGCAGTCAGAGGCTTAGGGACACCCAGAGCACTCCTGACCATCTTGGCTAATAGCTGTTGATGGCCCTATCCTCCATGAACGTACCCAATTCTTTTTTGAACCCTGTTATACTTTTGGCGTTCACAACATCCCATGGCAATGAGTCCCACACGTTGAGTATACGTTGTGTGAAGAAGTACTTTCTTTTGTTTGTTTTAAACATGCTGCCTGTTAATTTCATTGGGTGACCCCTGGTTTTTGTGTTATGTGAAGAAGTAAATAACATTTCCTTATTCACTTTCTTTACACCTCTATCATATCCCTCCTTCGTCATCTCTTTTCCAAGCTGAAAAGTCCCAGTCGTCTTAATCTCTCTTCATATGGAAGCTGTTCCATACCCTTAATCATTTTTGTTGCCCTTCTCTGTACCATTTCTATTTTTAATATACATACTCAAGGTATGGGCATGCCATGGATTTAGATAGTCGTTTTATATTTACTGTCTTCTTATCTGTCCCTTTCCCAATGGTTCATAACATTCTTTTAGCTTTTTTGACTGCTGCTGCACATTGAGCAGATGTTTTCAGAGAACTATCCACAATGACTCAAAGATTTCTCTCTTGAGTGATAGCAGCTAATTTAGACATGATCATTTTATATGTATAGTTGGGATTGTGTTTTCCAATGTGTATTACTTTGCATTTATCAAAATTTACTTTGATCTGCCATTTTGTTGCCCAATCACCCAGTTTTGTGAGGTTCCCTTTGTGACTCTTCACAGTCTGCTTTGGACTTAACTATCTTGAGTAATTTTGTGGCATCTGCAAATTTTGCCACCTCACAGTTTACCCCTTTTTCCAGATTTATGGCTATGTTGAAAAAACACTGGTCCCAATACAGACCCCTGGGGGACACCACGATTTACCTCTCACCATTCTGAAAACAGACCATTTATTACTACCCTTTGTTTCCTATCTTTTAACCAGCTACTGATCCATGAGAGGACCTTCCCTCTTATCTATAACAGCTTACTTTGCTTAAAAGCCTTTGGTGGGGCAACTTGTCAAAGACTTTCTGAAAATACAAGTACATTATATCTACTGGGTCGCCCTTGTTCACATGTTTAATGACCCCCACAAAGAATTCTAATTGGCATGATTTCCCTTTACAAAAGCCATGTTGACTCTTCCCCAATAAATAATGTTCATTTATGTGACTGATAATTCTGTTCTTTACTATAGTTTCAACCAATTTGCCTAGTACTGAATTAGGCTTACCAACCTGTAATTGCCAGGATCGCCTCTTGAGCCTTTTAAAAAAAAATTGGCGGCATATTAGCTATCCTCTAGTCACCTAGTACAGAAGTTGATTTAAATGATGGGTTACATATCACATTTAGTAGTTCTGCTATTTCATATTTGATTTTCTAAAGAACTCTTGGGTGAATACCATGTGATCCTGGTAACTTATTACTGTTTAATTTATCAGCTTGTTCCAAAACCGCCTCTAATGACACTTCCATTTGGGACAGTTCCTCAGATTTGTCACCTAAAAAGAGTGGCTTAGGCATGGGAATCTCCTTACATCCTATTCAATGAAGACTGATGCAAAGAATTCATTTAGCTTCTCCATAATGGCCTTATCTTCCTTGAGTGCTCCTTTAGCACCTCGATCATTTGGTGGCCCCACTGATTTGTTTGGCAGGCTTCCTACTTCTCATGTACTTAATTAAAAAAAAAACCACCTGATGCACATTGGTTTAATATGGAACAGAACTTAATAAACATCACTGAAATAGAATAATATCTGTGAATACTATTAGGCCAGAAAGAAATCTTCTAAACTTGCATCCCTTGTCAGTTATTGCCCTTAATGTTTGGGAGAAAATTCTGAACTATAATCAGTTATTTAAAGGGATAATCTCCGCTTATCTCAATCAACAATGAGTTTGTAAGCAGGCAAAACTAAGCTTCCAATTTGATTCTAAAATATTAGAGATTGGAATCTTCTGAGGGCTGCTTAACTTCCTATTCTCAAAAAGCTAAGTTCCTTACAGAATATTAAAGGAATCACTGGAGAAACATGTTCTATATTTCACAATTTAAATATTATGACATTAATAAATTTCAGTAGAACAGTTTATCAGCAATCCAAAAGAGCTTGAAACCACTATAATTAAAACTTAGTCCTTAAAAAATTCTATTTTGGAATGTAAGTTGATCCAGAGTGAAAAACAAAAATATATTGCTTCAGGCAAGAGAGTATCTATTAAATATTTAAGTTAAATTGTTTTGCGGCATCTTTTGACTTATCCAGAAACATGCACTGAAATATTTATTTAGAATGCAACATATTTACATTATATAGTTTGCTAATCTAATATTTTTTCCAGGTTACGCTCACAAATATTAATACTGCAAAATCTCAAATTAATGCAATAGGTCTCCAATCTGGTAGCCAAGAACTAATGGACTGCACTTCTGTGTGGGAGACCAATTTTTTGTTCCCAGGAAGGAAAATTACTAATGGCTAACTCTACTATTATTAATAATTATTATTGAGTAAAGATGCTCTTAAAACTAAAATCTAAATCCTGGTGGCTTTTAAAATTGGTTTTTAAATGAATTATTATTTGTAAAAAGGTACAGGACTGACCTTCCTGAAATCCACTGTTTCTCCACAGAATAAGTATGGGGCCTGCAGTCGCAATATGATTTCTCCTCAGTCCCTCCTGAATTTCTGAACCTTGATTGGAAGGGAAAAAAGATCAGTTTAGTCCCATGTCTGTTCAATCCTTGCCCCCTGCTACTGAGGCTTCCAACCTAATTGTGAGGATGATTTTTATGATGTAGGTACCTGTCCACTAGGAACTAGGGGATCTTACTTTTCTTTTTCCCAGAGGTGCTGAGCAACCATAGTCCCACTGACTTCAACTGAAGTTGTAGATGCTCAGCATTTCTGAAAATGGGACTCCAGTTGGAGATCAAATAATTTTGCATAGGCCTTCAGGTGGAATGGATATGACTGGTGAAGAAAAGCTCCATATCTCATTACTTGTCCCCTGAGTCACCTCATTCCCTGTCCTACGGTTATTTAAGCAAAACTGTAAATACTGGAGTTAGATTCTTAGGAAAGAAGATGATTTGTAGAGGGAGATTTCAAAGGCACAAATTGCAGTTAGTTGCTTAGCTCCTATTTGTGCCTTTGAAAATCTCTCCTGTAATAAATGTATAGGATGGTTATTGCAAAGAGCTACAGAACTGCTACTGGAAGATAAGTTGCTATAGTAGTGGCAGTGTCGGTCACTAAATCCACTTTTTCATGATTGCCAGTATTGTCTATCATTATCAAAGTGAATTAACGGTTGAATACAATGTTTTTCTTTCCTCAGCTCCTAAGATATTTATGGGCAAGGCATGTAAGTAATAAAAAGAGGCTCTTTCTTTTATTCCTCAGTGCCTGACCTTCCATGATTGCACCCTTCTTTCTCTGTGTTGTGCTTTAACTGTAGTCTATTTTATTTGCCCTACAGGATAGCTGCAGTCATTGTGGAGAGTGTGTTGAGTATCTGATGCTTGTGGTGAGCTATGGCGGCTGATGATAAAGTTGCCATTTTAACTGATGATGAAGAAGAGCAGAAGAGAAAGTATGTGCTTGCTGATCCTTTCAATGGAATTTCCAAGGAGCAAGATCTCCAGCCCCAAAATGAAACCCCTTCAACTGAGACCACCACTGTCCCAGATGAGGAGCTAGACTGGTTAGAAAGGCACTGTGTCAAAATAAACAATGATCTTCTGATCTCCAAGGTCTTTTATTTTTTCTTTTATTCTGCATATGGCTCCCTTTACCCATTGCTTCCTGTGTATTATAAGCAGCTGGGCATGTCGCCTAGTCAGAGTGGACTTCTGGTGGGCATTCGGTACTTTATTGAGTTCTGCAGTGCTCCTTTCTGGGGAGTGGTGGCAGATCGCTTTAAAAAAGGGAAAGTTGTCCTTCTCTTTTCGCTTTTATGTTGGATTTTATTTAACCTGGGGATTGGATTTGTTAGACCAGCTACCTTAAGATGTGTACCAAAGGTCCCTCCACCACCACATCCTTCCAATGCCAGCCACCTTTTAACATCGCTGCCGCAAAATGCCACCATTTCTTCTCTACTAACTACAGCTAGTGCTACATTACAGAAGGGTCGTGGGAAGCGGGACCTGTTAGCTAACAGTCCCCCAACTTTGGAATTGTTTCCATTTTCTGCTCAGACCAGGAATGGAGACCTTGCCTTGGATAACAACAATACACATTTTATTTCAAAGAATACCACCACTAACCCAGGACTGCCAGGAAATATGACCCACCCTACACCACCGCCTGTTGTCGCCACGAAACCAGTATCTTCTGACCACGTCATGCTGGTTTATGATCATCAAGAAGTAGAAGCTATCTTTCTACTCATTCTCTTGGTTGTCATTATAGGAGAGTTTTTCAGTGCCTCATCTGTTACCATTGTGGACACCGTGACTCTCCAATACCTTGGCAAACACAGGGACCGCTATGGCTTGCAACGGATGTGGGGCTCTCTGGGCTGGGGACTGGCCATGCTATCGGTGGGAATTGGTATAGACTATACCCGTATAGAAGTGATCATCGAAGGTCTGGGGTGTAAAGCTCCTGAGTACAAGAACTACAGGATTGTTTTCATAGTCTTTGGTGTACTGATGTCAATGGCGCTTATTGTGGCCACCCAGTTCAGATTCCATTATAACCACTACAAAGAAGATGAAAACAAGAGGAAGGAAGTAGAGATCCCACAGGTGGATGGAAATGCCTCCACTGAATCCTCTGATGACACCCCCAGCAGCATAAGCCAGTCTCAGTCATTCAGTTTTTGGGACCTGATAAAGCTCCTTTGCAGTATACAGTATGGGTCTGTGCTGTTCGTGGCTTGGTTTATGGGGTTTGGGTATGGGTTTGTGTTCACCTTTCTCTACTGGCACTTGGAAGACCTGAATGGCACTACCACCCTCTTTGGAGTCTGTTCTGTCTTGAGCCACGTGTCTGAGCTGACTGCCTACTTCTTTAGCCACAAGTTGATTGAACTGATTGGTCACATCAGGTAAGCAAATGACAGTAATCACTAAAGAACTGTGCACGTGTTAGTGGAGCTAAGTGTGTAGAGTATTAAGTTGAGTTAGCCTCACGTTTCTCTATTTTAAAGAGTCTCCTCCTGTGAATCTGTTTTTTGACTATATTTGTGCTGCTTATAAATGAGACTTCTTTTAAGTTGTGCTCTTCCTGGCTGAGCTGGACCAAGAATGGTTCTGCCTGGAGCTGATACCCTCCCCCAGTCCTGCAGAAAAGTGGGGTATTCAGGCCACCTCACTTATCTCTTAACTGTTGGAGAGCACCATCAGTGAAGATGTCAGTATTTGCCAGCACCATCCCTAGAAGTATTTCAGGGAGTGATATTGTGTTGGTGCTAGAACACCATACATCCAGAAATAGTGTAGTCTCTCTGATACATCAGGCAAGGTAGGAGTCCAGTGCAATAGAAACATAAGAGAGAACGTAAAGATCCCTGTAGCATTTACCCAATATTTAAAAAAAAAAAAAAAAAAAATGCTAGAAACTGGTGAAAGTTTACTATGAATTTTTTCTAGCAAGCCTTATTTTTAATGTGATCCTTTCCCCCAATCTCTTTCAAATTCCTAATGTGACACAGTGAATCTGTAATATATTCCAGTGCTATAACTTTATATTACAAAAATGTATATAAATACCTTGAATACATTCTCTAGAGAATGGAACTAGGTTACAGTCTCTGAATTGCAGCACTCTGTTTTACTGTGGATTTAAACAGTGAGGCAACACTTCTCCAATACCACTCTCGCCCCTTATTTTAAAGATCTCTGTCCTGTCCTGCGTACACTCAGATACGTGACTGCCTGATGAAGTAAATGTTCATTTTAAACATGTATATAATATAACTTATTCATAACACCCAACATGTTTTCTCAGCACTTGAGTGATATTTGGCAGTTTAACCTTGAAATGATTACTTTAAGGTGCATCCTCAATGATTTTGTTTCAAAACTCCATGATTTGTTTGAACAACAAAATCTATTCTGGGCTTGTTTATCTTGAAGTGTGTAATATTGTCACATCTCGCGGTGGTCCCCTAAACAGAGGCAAAGCATATTTTCACAGAACTGTATATGTAGTCTTGTTCCCATACCCTCTCCCAATACACCTGAGGATCTGTTATCTAGATGTCGGTGCATTTTCAACCATATGGGTCATGCAGTTTTTTTTCTTGCATCCTGTCCTGTTTGTTTTCAGTGAGTTGATCCCACTGTTGTGTTTCTCTTGACCTCAGTCAAAGGTATGTTTCAAGTGATCTCTCAAGTTACTGTGCCTGGCACGTGGGATATCAAATTTTATAACAAGTAGTCTTTAGGCTTTTAATCTAGATCCATTATTTTAAGCAAACCAATATAAATGTTTCTGTGCTGATCACAAGATGTTCTCTCCCTTCCCGTCGCTTGTTTTTATTGGTGAAGCAGGCGTTGTCATATTTTTATATCTTGCTTCCATTTAAGCGGGTTGCATAATAAAGATAAATAGCTTTCATAACTTTACATTTTACACATAATTAGTTTGACAAAATTTACTGGCACTTCGCAGGCCAAGGAAAAAAGAAGAGTGTAATTTAATAGCAAAAGATGCTTTTCATTTTCAGCTCATAGACCATGCTGAAACCTTGAGACAGTCTCTACACCTGCAGCATGAAAATGTCTTGTTTGGCATACTAAATTTGCTTTCCTCCTCTCATACAAAGTGTATTGAATATTAGCTTTGTTATGTGATAGGCACTAGATGGATTGCAGTCTAAAAAGATATGTATTTCTCCTCTGACATTTACAGTGTCTGTTGGAAAAAGAAACATAATCTGGTGGAGTTATGAGGCACTATGTTTTGACAAGAGGTCTTGTGCCAGATGTGTGAATGTAGTATATTCATTACTCTGGATCTAGATGCATTTGGATGGAAAAGGGAAGTGGAAGGAGTGATCATGGAAGGGAAAGCTTTCTTTTTAAGTAAAAGATTAGATTTAAGGATTATTTATTTGACAGTCCATGGTTAAATTCTATATACTGGAGGTTTTGGTAATGACATGGCCCAGGTAAGAGATACGTATGTGGCACCTGATGTCACCAGAAAGTACCCCTTAATGGAGCTGAAGCCCTGAAATTTACATGTGTATATTGACTATAAAGGTATATAAATGAACAAGAGATAATTAATCTTGTCTTTGTGTGTATGCAATGTAATTGTGGAGTTATTTCTGGACCTGGGACTTACTCATGTTAAATGCATAATTTTCTTTTAGGGTCACAGTGATATTGAGAAATGTATAATAATCATGGAAAGAACCGTCATTAGCAGACCATAGTCAAAATGGTTTTAAATCTGGGTATGATGCAATCGATGTTTTGCTGAACAGGAGACTGACAGTTTTGACATATATCTCCTACATGCAAAATTCTTTGGAATCTACAGTTCAATAGCTCCTGGCTGCCTAGAGTACCTTTAAACACTGCTTTTTTCATTAACCTTTGATGTTCGTAATCTTGATATCAATAGGAGTTAATTTACACAACACTAATTATAAAGCTCTGTAGTATAATGCTCCCGTGCAACCTTGGGAGTTAAGATCAACTCTTAACATGAGATCTAATTCCACCTCTTAATATTTTTCTTTATACTGCAGTAGAACCCACAATGTGCTAGATATTGTACGCACATATATAGGAAGAAATTCCCTGCCCTAAGGACCTTAAAGCCTCTAAAAACATGTATGGGGAGGAGGAGCTAAAATATACAAGCAAAGTGGTCAGGGCAGTCAGTCATAGGGCTACTTCAAGTTACTTCCATTTTCTGGTGTTTTCAAAATGTGGTTGATTATAGTACAAAAACTTAGGTTTAGTCCTTTTTCTTTCATGCGTGGTTTAAGTAGGAAAGAGAAATGGCAGGATTGTGGAAGTAAGAGGGTAAAATGGACAAGAATGGAGGTGTAGACCTTGCTGCTTTTGCTCTACATTTCCCATATTAAGGATTTCTTTTTAAAAAGAAATTCCATCTCTTCTAAACTTAGATGGATATTGGGCAGAGTGTATTGCGTCACTCGGCCTAAATTGCTTAGATACTAACAGTAGCTAGTGTCAGTTTAACACATGTCCCTTTATAGCCACAGCCAGAACAATGAATGTAAATCAACTGTTGGTCCTATTCTTTTCATATTTTAGTATTATCTAATACTTATTTATATTTTAGTCATAGCAACTTGCAAACTGTCCGCCCCAGATGCTATCTTTCTCCACTTGCTCTTTGAACTTTGCAAAAAAAATGTAGACTCTTGGTCCACTGCATTAAAGCCCCTTCTCCCAAAAAGTGAAAACTAACTGGCAAAGGTGAGGAGTTAATGATCCTGTATGTGATCCCCTTTGCATTGCTTTATACACATTGACTGGTATGACTGCTTTATTTTATTTTACTTTATTTTAAGGTTACTCCACCTATTAATAAAATAAGTAGCATTAGCTTTCAACTACACTAATGCATTAGGGATGTTTAATGTATCTTATGGAAAACAGGGATAACCAGACGAGACCAGGGTTGTATGTTGTACATCTGTATAATTTTTTAATGGCCCAAAACAGAATGTGAACAATTTTGGCATATACAGGGTTAAGTGTCTCTAGAAACTGTGCTGTAAGGTCTCATATAATAGTGGGCGGGGAAAGGTTCCTCCCATTCCACACCCAGCCCTGAAGACTTCCTAGGTCTGTTGTGAGAGAGATGACTATGACTTTTCTGTTATGGTGTGGAAAGGTCACAGCAGAAGTTTTTATCTTCCTTTAACCCCTACTACCAGCAAAGAAGTACACTGATGTCTAGGTATTCTTCCTCCCATTCTAAAGAATAGAAGCTCTTGCTGTAATTTTTCTAATAGTTTAGCACTAATACCTTCACTATCCCTCCTGCCTGAGTTTTTGGAGACAGGCACAGGCTTGATTCTTGTAATCATAAGCTCTNCTTCCCCCCCCCCCCCCCCCCCCCCCAATTTATCGGCACTTTTCACAGGAAGCTGTGTTTAGGTAGATCTGGGAGCTAGCTGAGCAAACACTTGTCTCCTCTCAGCTACTCACACAACTGTCATCCACCAGTATCATGAAACTGCTGATTCCAGCATTCCAGGTTCAGACCCCCATGTGAGCTCTGAGTAGATCTGGGAGGGTAACTGATTTTTTGATTTGGTGGAGGTTCTGAAAAATCAAAAATAATTGATTTGGGTTGAACTGAATCTTGAAAAAGTTTGTTTTGGATTTGTTTCTGAGTTGGGATTCAAACCTGGGTTTCCTCTATCACAGGTGAGTGCCCAAACCACTGGGCTAAAGGCTACAAGAGGGGGCAGTGGTGGCATCACCATCTACTCCAGCTGCCTCCTCCTCTGTGACTGGCCAAAACTATTCATGACAAATTTGCATATAGTTTTGGGTCCACCAGAGCTGCATTTTTCAGCAAATAAACTATTCATCTGAAAAATGTTGCCCAACTCTAGCTCTGAGACACACAGCAGGTTCACATATCACTGTACTGATACTCAAATTATGTTGTAAACATTTTAGAGATTACCATAGCGCTTTGTGCACAATTCAATGCCAGCGAAGTAGTTATAAGGCTATACATGCAACCAGAAAGTTAATAAAACCGTGTTAATAGTATTTGTACTTCATATCTAGTGCCTTCCACTTGTTTCTCCAGGTATCTCAAAGCGTTTTATAAAGGTGGGCAGTATTCCCCATTTTACAGATTGAAAAAAGAGGTATTTGGAAGTTAAATAACTTGCCCAGTACAACAGAACAAATCCATGTCAGAGCTAGGCTTAACACTCAGGTGTCCTTATTCCAAGTCTCCTTCGTTAACCCTTATACCATGCTATTTGTCACTCTCCCCCTTTCTCTTCAGCAAATTGAGGTTTTGTGACTTAATTGAGTGATTACTCAGGTTAAGAAGAAGCATATGAATGCATTTCCTTGGCATGTTCTCTGATGGAGAGGTATGTAGGTGGTGGTGGGGTGGGTATTTTGCAGGATGTCTTGCTGAGACTTCTGTGCTATGTTGCACTGAAATTCTGCTTCCTTTTTAAAAAGAATGTATTTATTTTTTTTCATAAAGAAGCAGACAATAAAAGGTAAATGACTTACAGCTTTTATATGTTTCCAAATTTCACATGCTTCACAGGATCTCTAATGGAATTATGCAGTCTTACAATTTGTCAAACCTGCAAGACAAGCCAAATAAAACCAGACAATAATACATAGACCTAACATGTCAAGGTGGGGTTAACAGTAATAAGCTAGGAGAAGATGTACATGAATAGGGAGAGGAGGGGGCAGGGAAAAAGAGGTTAGGTGGAATGACGGTATGGCATTCTTTGAACCATCTCAATATTTTATGTCCAGATGTATCTAGAAAAGGGGTCCACATTTCTTCAAATTGAGATAGTTGCTCTCTCTGGCAATGAGCACTTCTTTCTTGGTTGCTAACTCAGACAGTTCTGAATACCACTGCTCTATTCTGGGCATCAGCCTACTCTTCCAGTTGCTTCCTAGTTTTTATATGCTGGCACTTAGCTCTTTTGTCTGCACGTCATATGGAGGGTAGGAAGTTTAAAGCTTCAGGGCCAGATTTTCAAAATAGCTCTCATTTAGACACCTAAATTAAGTGGACAGATTTTCAAAATTGTTTAGCACCGATTGTTCTCCTGGGGAACAGTTGGGTGATGACTAGAGTTGGGCAAAAAATTTCATGTGTACAGTTTATTCACTGAAAAATGCAATTTTAGTTGACCAGAAACTATTAGTAAATTTGACAGAAATTTGCCAAATAGTTTTGATCCCCATTCTCTCTTCCCCCCCCCCGGCCTTAGATGCCATTCACAAAATGACAGGAGGAGGTGGTGGTGGTGGTGGTGTACTATAAATTGTCACGGTGAATGACAATGATAGTCATTGGGCCTGGGAAAGAGCATGAGAGTGACTCTATAGACTGGTGGTTAGGGTCCTCACCTAGGATGTGGGAGGACCCAAGTCAAGTCCCTGCTCCACATCAGGCAGAGAGAGCAATTGAACGTGGGTCTCCCACATCCCAGATGAGTGCCCTAACCACTGGACTAAAAGTTTTATAAGGAGGGCAGTGGCTCCTCCATGTATTTTTGTAAATCTAGCCCTTTACAACTGCCCAAAATTGATTTTTTTTTTTCCAGTTTGTTGAAATTTTTCAATTTTGGTTCAACCTGAACCTTTTTTTTATTATTATTATTTTTGCATAACTGTCAGTGAACAGAAAAATCAAATATTTGCCCAGCTCTGCTAAGCAGCTATGTCCTAAGATATGAAAGATCATGGAAAGATGAGAAAAATCAAACAAGTAGTTGCTCAGAGGTTATGATGAGGGCTCCCTAAGTACTTACTAGCTCCTGAATTCAATGGCTCAGCCCTTCTAAATATCAGGCCACTTCTAATTAGGTGCTTAAACTTTTGACACTCAAATGTGATCATTTTGGGTTCGATTTATAAATATCTAGCTGAACATTCTGAAAGACAAGTAAACAGGAGAACGCTGTCCGTATTCCTTACTTGATTTTTTTGCTTCTGAGCTAATGGAGGCTGGCAGAAAGGAAGGGAAACTGGTGAGGAGGGATATGAAAAGTGTGCTTCCTGAATAGGGCCATTTTTCTCTTTGGGAGAAAGTTGGCAAGAAATTGTATGCACAGGAGTCACTCAAGAAAAAGAAGTGAAGTTGTTGGACAGAAAGATGGTGCAGATGAATGGATGAAAGGAACAAATTTGTTGTAGCTCTTGTTCACTACAGATTTAATCTCCCTACCCACTTTGCCTGTTAATGTCCGGCCTTGCCATTGCTCCCCATTTTCTACTCTAAGTGATGATCCAGTGTCACTATCGTGGCAACACACATCGGCTATGGACCCCCTCTGACCCCCTGCCACACCTGTGGAAGCAGAGTCTGGAGCCAGCCTGTTGGGGTGTCTGGTAAGACTTTCTGCAAAAATACATGAATTACTATAAGGTATAAAATATTACGAACTTTGCAAATCTGGGCATTATTGCAGAAAGCACAGGCTTACCTGATCCCAGTAGGCTGGCTCCAGTGTAGTTATGTTTGGGTAGTGATATCATGAGCATAGTACATGCTGTGGCATTTGTCTGAGTGGAAATCAGTAAGACTGAATATCATGGGACCTCTTTTAAAAAAAAAAAATACTGCATCTTAGATTTTTCAAAGTTTCTTAACATAATGTTGATTTAAGCTTCACAATACTTATGTGAAATAGGAAAGCATTAGCCCATTTTTACACATGGTAAATTGAATTAAATGACTTTGCTAAGAGTGCATAGTGAGTTTGAGGCTGTGGAAGAAATAAAGCCCTGATATTCAGAGACTCAGGCCTGTGCCTTAACCCCCAGGCCAACCTTTCCTTTTTAATTTTCCTGTGGGTCAATCCTGAGTAGCCCTCGTACCCTGGTTATTTAAGAGGTGCAGTGCATCATTCTAAGATTAGGGTTTTTTTTTAACATCTGTGGATCCACCTTGAATATTCTGCAATCCCTCCCACTTGGAACAGGTCCACTAGAAACCTGCAAGTTGAATAACAACATCTTTTACAAAACACCTGAGTGCAGATCAGTAAATACTGCAGTCTCATCTTTGCCCCGTAGGAAGGTATAATAAGCAGGGTGCTAAAAGAGTGGTTGAAATCAAGAGCCAAAAATAATCTATTTTTAAAAAAATCAGAAAAGGTAAAGTTAGGTGAACCTGGTACCTGTCAAATGCAATCCAGGGAGGAAGTTAATATTACCCCTGTATGTATGGGTGAATGGTAAGGGGGTTTAGTCACGTTCCTATTTCTTTCTGATTTTAGAGATTGCATTTCCAGTCAGTGATGGACAACAAGGGAAATTGTTGCTAATTTAGACTAATTTAGTCTGTTATCCAAATCTACCTCTTTCCCTGGTCCTGGAAAAGAGATGATTTATCTCCTCCTACTAGAATGTTTCCTTTTTAGATCCACAGGAAAGATATGATGTACAACAAAAGTTGCTTCTAGTAATGACAGTTTAGCTTGGTGAGGAAGAAGCAATTGGGTTGAAGCCTGAAGTCAGGAAAGGAGAGAAAATGTTTGGTTAAATAGTGTGAGGAGAAAATGAACTGGGAAAACTGGGCTTGAGCTTTCTGGTCAACAGTTATTTTAAAACCTGACTCTTAACCTCTTGCTTCCAAACTGGATTGTCCTGTTGAAAACTAGACAGGTGACAACAGTAGTGTTGTCACTACATGGAGTATTTATTGTTTTTTTGTGGAAGAGTACATATTTCAGAGAAGTAGTGAACTGGATGCAGCTCCTGTAATGCAACTCCTGAAATGCTAACTTTACATCAGCATGGATGAAATAAATTCCTATAATAATATGGACCTATACTCATCTTAAACTGTACGGCTCTGTTACTAATTACAGGACATCATGATGTCTGAATCATTGAGGGATTTAAAAAGGCTGGTGTCAGGTGTGATGGAAACCATATTCTCTCTAAAATATAATGCAGTAGGACATTGCATAAAACGAGAATAGACACTACCTAGTCAGAAGCTCAGAGGGTCTGTTAACCCTAGACAGAAACATCCCTCTACTTAGGATTAATTTGTTTTCCATTAGTGGTTTGAAAATAATTCTCCTGGGGTTTTGTTTAAATTTAATCAATCACATTTTTATTTTTAACTTGGAACAAGTTTAACTGCATGCCTGCAGAGCGGGAAGAGGTTGCGTTTGGGTGTGGGATCTTTGTAAAGGAAGATTTTTGAGTAAGAAATTATTGTGTGAGCACACACTTCCTTGCGCTGCATTTCGCTTTCTTATTAGGATTTAGAAAGCAATCAGGTGTATTTATGGTACCATACAAGACATGGAAACTGCAAACCTCTATGACTATTTTTTTTCCCCTTCCTCCCTTTAGAGTGCTCTATATTGGCCTTGCCTGTAATACAGCTCGCTACATTTATATCTCCTATTTGGAAAATGCCTGGACTGTTCTCCCTATGGAAGTACTTCAAGGTAAGATGATGCAGTTATGATCTTGTAGTTTAAAGCGAGCCACTTAAATTATTCATGTTGTCATCTGAGCTGTGATTAAGAGAAAGTCCAGTAGCTCTTTGCTTCTGACTATAAATATCCCAAAAGACTTTATGGTCTCATACATTTTTACAGTGGTTGTCATGGAAAAGGTTTGACGTCAGGAGGCTGGTTCTGCATTTGATCTGCACACTGTTCTGTTTGTTGATCCAAACAGATCTGTTTGAGATCAACACACCCTATAACTAAACAGAGACAGGAGCATGAGTTGAATACACACCTGCGCATGCTGCTTGGTTGCTGGGGTTCTTAAGCTTCTTTATATCTATTAAATGCAAAAATCTACATGGTTGAAAGACAACAGTTAAAAAGAAGGGATTTATGCTTGTGCTAACTTTTTTTTTTTTTTTTAAATGCCCTAGCCACCAAAGAAAATGTTCTGGAACATCCTGTCTGTTAAAATGTTCTGCAATTGTTTTTCTGTGGTGTTCTGTGATTTATAGCTTAGGCTATTGTAACCTGACAGGAACTTAGGTTTCAACAAAGCCCTGTATGTGCTTGCAAGACAAGGCAAGCCTTTTAGTTTTACTTTTTATTCAAATCAATTGCTTACAGGGCCATTATTTTAAATTAGAGATATTAATGATGTGTGGTCTGTGCCGAAGCATCATTTTGAGTCCTACTGTCAGATGAAAAATCATATTCTTTTAAAAAAGACCTTAGCTGTGTTACTAAAAGCATATGAGATTACTATAATTCAGATTTACTTTCTACTATTTATACTCTTAATTTACTGTAGCATGCAACACAGTTCACAGAAAGATCACACCCCACCATATTACCATTTTTGAGGTGGTTCTAATCTGAGACCTAGATTACTTAACTCTCCCATTTAAAGTGAGCAACATCCGATGAGTCACTACAGGTTGTGGTGTTAATGAACCTTCTGTTTTGATCTAGTGCTTCTGGTTTCCAAATGTTTTTGTTTTTTTAATTATATATATCACATGAGCGCATTTTAATGTAATATTTCAAAATTGTTGATTTGATAAGTTGATTTGACAATATGCTCTAACAGTGTTTCCAATGCCTAATGACTACTGTAGAATTACATATTTAGCAGAACTGATAGAGTAAAATATGGCAAACTTGTGCTGTTTATTACCTAGGGTGGGATTTGGCATTTGTGATTCCTGAAGTTCTCTATGTAAAACTGTTTCATGTATTGGTCTCTGTCAAATCAAAGTAAATGAAATACTTGTATGTAATGGTGGCTAAGTTAATTTTAAAGAAGATGAAATATTTAATTAACATAAAATTAGAAATTTACATTGAATTTCTAGATAAGAATTCAAGGCCACCGCAGGGCATGGAGAGATTTCTGTGCAAACTGCATCTATTGATTGTAATTTTAACCATGCTACAATTTCGTTGCTATCAGTGTATATAAGTTGGTGAGAGCTGCTCCAAGCACGGCATCTTCTTAAGACAGAAAATGAGAGGAGTTTATTTTACACTTATTTCCTAATGAAAGAGTTTGGAAACTATATTCACACATGCATGGTTATATGAAAATAAGGGGTTGGATTAACTCTTAAATTGCTAGAAGTTTAAACGCTGCCTGCCAAATGAGTGCCTATGGGGTGTAAATACAATGCTGCATGTGTTAATTCTCCAAACATGCAAGGACATGAGTTAATGTAACCTGTCTTCAATTCTTGTCAGGTTACAGTAGAGCATTCAGTAGCCTAAATTATAAGTTCAGAAAGCCATTGAAAAATGTAACAGAGACAGGATGTTCCAGAACATTTTCCTTTGTGGCTAAAGTATTTAAAAAAAAAAAAAGTTAACACAAGCATAAATCCACCCTTCTTAACTGTTGTCTTTCAAACATGTTGACTTTTTGCATTTAATAGTAAAGAAGCTTAAAAGCCTCATCAATCACTTTTCTGTCTCAATACAGTGACTGTAGTTTTAACACTAAAATACTCAGGCCATGTCGGTTTCAAAACAATGGGCTGAACTCTATTCTGGCAAAGAATTTTTCCCACTATAAAACTACCTCATCTGTCAAATAGCAGCCATTCTAAATTGGCCGGCTGGGTGATGAGACTAGTGACCTGAAAATATCAATTTTAAAGATATGGAGCTGTTACGAAGTGGCAACTGGCTAAAAAGCTCCAGAAATGAGTACTAGGACCAATCTTGCTTTCTTTTTGCACCTGAAGCTCCAGTTTGTTAGCAAAGATGGTTACTTCTGTGGAGTAAATAACTGGGGAGGGAGGGGTGGTTTGTTCACCACAGTTTTATTAGACTCTGCCAGTTTTTTGGATAGGCTATGATACTAAAATCTTTTCCTTTTACACAATCAGAGTTTGTTTGAAAGCTCTTTATATAGGCACTAACCATCTGGTTATATAAAGGTTATAATTTGATTGTGACTCTTCAAGAAGGAGCAATGCACAGTTGTTATGATCTGAGAAACAATGCCAGATTTGTTCCAATAGAATAGCTAACTGACATAAAATGGAACAGTCCTCACAAGAGCAGCCAAGACAGAGCAGGTCTCTTCATGTGCCTTCTGCAATAGAGCTTCCTTTGTACATCAGGATTGTGTAACAGTGGAATGGGGTCACAGAATCAATTTGTGGCTATTTTAAACAGCTAGGTAGGAGAGTCAGAGTATATGTATCTGACTCCCCAAAGGAGAGAGGGGTATGTGGGTAATTAATAAAATATCTTTCCTTTTTTCTTTGGATGAATTACATCCCATAAAATATCCATGCTCGAAAGCTTAGTTTGCTAGAGGTTAGCATGAGTAGAAAACTTTGATGTAAATTGTTACTGTAGATCTTGTGTCCAAAGGGATGCCAGTGGCTAAAGCAAGATAATGTATGTGATTTTTGATTTATATTTCACATGGACAGTCTCTCTTGAAACATTTAACTAGTTCTAATCCAAACAGATTTCTTACTAGGGTTCGGTTTTAAAGTAGTTTGAAATTGCCAATGCTATATAGACGTCTATCACGAAAACCAAATGATTTAGTAACACACAGAAAATAAAAAGCTAACTTCATCTTATTTGGCTCTAAATGAGGGATTAGGTTCATTTTGAAGGGAATTAAAAACACCAGGCATTTCTCTGGACCATATTGTTCTAGACTTGGGGTGTATGTGTGTTTTTAATATTGTAGCCCTTGTTTTCCTTACCAAATAAATTAGCATGGTACTCAAATTATTAAAAGTACACCAGAAATGTTTTGGATTTGCCAGGTTTTTAACTTGATGATTAATATTTTATTCTTTTTTGTAACTGACAGTCTGAATGCATTACATAAGCTTTTAAGTGATTTCCTTAATCAGCATGAGACATAGTTTTCCGAAAACTGAATCACCTTGTTGGTTTACGCCTTTAAATTGGGGATCCAAGAAGACAATAGTTACTTTCTACTTACAATGAAATCAATCAGGAATCTCATCATTATGTAACCAGTAGGTTTTTCAATATTAGTACTTTTAAAATTATTTTTGGACCCCTGTGTACTGTATAAAGTAGTCTGAAAATCATTCAGCATGTCTAGCATAAGTCGTCTTTCAACAAGCTTGATGTGTTATAAGTAAGGACAGACTCACAATTCAAAAATTATTTCTAGATGTGTACTTAATCATGGTGTGTTTTGTAATCTGCTGACTAATCCTCCGTTACTAAGTTTCCTGAAGCTTCCAAATATTTTTGTTGTAAAGTATCTAAATCAGACTTTTTGCAGAGAGTGAAAAATAAACATAGAACTTTCTAGCCATCAAATAGACTCCTGACCAGAAGATCAATTCCAGTATATTGCCATTCATTAAATGAATACTGTGGAATCCTATATGTCAGTATGCCACCTACAGATTTGTTACTCTTATCTTATTTAATTTACTTTATGCGGCTGTTCAGTCTACACTGATCAGCAATTGCAGAACCGAACTGGCTCTCCCTGATGTTGGTTAATAAATCAGGTACATAGGACTGATCCTTGTTGGTTAAATCATCCATCGTCCAAACCATTTTTCTAAACTGGCAATTGGACAAATGCTAGCAATGGCTAGTCAGGGGATGAGCTGTGACTATATTTAATTCCACCCAACCTCAAAAAAATATCACCAGCCAATCCATGAGAGTTTTTTTAAAGCAGAACCACAGTAAAATAGCTTCAGGTGTGTTCACCATGTAACTCTCTGCAAAATTGCCATTTTATTCTTGCCTCTTGCCCCAAAGTCAGGATTTCAAATTGAGGCTGCAGATAGCAACCTTGCCCTCTCCCTGCCAGCTGATAATTGTTTTTTTATTTTTTTATTTTTTTGCTCCGTGACATCTGACCACTATGTTCTGCCTTAGGCAAAATTGTCTCTGCATATTCTGATTTCCCACGGTAAGAAAAAAAATAAAGGCACCCAAAATGTGTTATAATTTGATTAGCCAAGAGTGCCTCAAATGCATATGCATTATTTATATCTGAAAGGACCTCTACAACTGGTGATGTCTGACAGCCGGTGGGCAAAACTGATTTGTAATGGCATGCTTAGTCAAAGCAGACTTACAACAGTGGGAGAAATCCTGTTGCGTCTGACTCAAAACAGCATAAGTAAAGCTTACTGTACCTTCCCTAATCCTGAGGAACCTCTATGGTCTGTCAGCCAAGATCTCCCAAAGCCAAGTGCAAATGCAAAGTGAGTAGTGCCAAGAGTTTGGAAAGAATTGATTTTGAGGTGGTTCTTAGAACATGCTTTTATTTTATTTTTTTTAAACAGTTTGATTTCCATAGTGGTATGTCAGTGTACATATAAGGATTAGCCTTTGAACTCCTTCCAATGTGGCAGTAATGTTAAGACCTTTCTACATTTAAAACATATATCAGCATAACTGTGTCAGTCATGGGGTGTGAAAAAACCATACCCCTTAACAGTAGAGCCAGACTGACAACACCCCTGGTGTAGATGCTGCTATGCCAACAGAAGAGTGCTTCTGTTAGCATAGCTAACGTTGTTTAAGGAGGTGGTGTTCCTACCCTAGCAGGACTCCTTGTACTGTAGGTGTACGCTGCGTCCAAACTACAAGGCTGTGCTGGCAGCTATCGCCTGTGCTGGCATAGCGATAGCTGCCAGCACAGCCTCAGTATTGCAAATGTAGCCTAAGAAACATTGACAATGTGATTGCCCATAGGCTATGAGCCAGTCTTAGGGTTTGTGAAGCCCCCAGCTAATTTCATGAGGAGGAGGAGCTATTGACAGAAAGATGGGTTGTTGCTAGGGCTGTCAAGCGATTAAAAAAATTAATTGTGATTAATCGTGCTGTTAAAGAATAATAGAATACCATTTATTTAAATATTTTTGGATGTTTTCTACATTTTCAAATATATTGATTTCAATTACAACATAGAATACAAAGTGTGCGGTGCTCACTTTATATTTATTTTTTATTAAAATGTTTGCACTGTAAAAAACAAAAGAAATAGTATTTTTCAATTCACCTAATACAAGTGCTGTAGTGCAATCTATTTATCATGAGAGTTGAACTTACAAATGTGGAATTATGTACAAAAAATAACTGCATTCAAAAACAAAACAATGCAAAACTTTAGAGCCTACAAGTCCACTCGGTCCTACTTCTTGTTCAGCTAATCGCTCAGACAAACAAGTTTGGTTACAATTTGCAGGAGAGAATGCTGCCCGCTTCTTGTTTACAATGTCACCTGAAAGTGAGAACAGGCGATCGCATGGCACTGTTCTAGCCAGCATCGCAAGCAGGGCCGTCCTTAGGATTTATGGGGCCCTACGCAGTATTATTAAACTGGTGCCCCTATGCCCGACGGCAGCCTGGGCTCACAGCCCGGGAGGAGAAGGGACGAAGCAGCAAGGATACCAAGCTCCCCAGCCCACCTCTTCTGCCTGTGGCCCCACCCATACTCCACTCCTGCTTTGCCCCAGGCCCTGCCCCACTCTGCCCAGGCACTGCCCTCTCCCCACTGTCTCCTTCCTCTCTTCCCTCCCCCTCCCTGCTCACCCCCTTCCAGACAAATCCCTGAACCCAAATGAAGCAAATGACATTAGAAAGAAATTGCAGAAGAGTGGTTTTTTCAAAAGAAAATGGAGCATGTTTTCCTTTGCATGCCAGATGGTGAAGACTGGACATGCAGAAGGTACCTAATTAAAAGCACTAAACTTGGGAATAAAAAATGTCAGTTGCAGGTATTTTGATATGCCCTGAAGTTTGTCAGAGATTTATTTGCAAAAACTTCGTAGTAAGGGCAAGTCAGCTGTCTTGCTGAATACAACATTAAATATTATGGAATACATGATGCAACTCTTCTCTGTTTTACATTTTCTTAACCAGTATTTCTAAACTGATTTTATATTTTAAATGTACTCTTAAGCTTTCATAAAGTAATCATTCCAGATTACTACATATTTAACTCACTGAAACAAATCCATTATTTTAAATTAATCAGTCACAGAGGTTTAGTGTGTTCATAACAATATTCATTGCTTTTAGAAAAAGGGAACACTAATTTACTTTGTGTGATCTCCGTAACAATAGACATGTTTATGAAATTTCACCCACTTTAAAAAATATGTTTCCAAAGATTTTAGGCATAACAAAGGATTTTATATCTTACTAAGGTACTGATTTTGCTAGAGGGTTCTCTTATAACTAGTTCATCAAATAGTCAGCAATAAAGAAAGGGAAACTTGTTTGTCCAGCTATCTGGAAGGAAAGGGGTGTTGTCCTTTTAAGGGCTCTCTTCAACAGGGGGGTGAAGGGAGATAGGGATGGACAGAAGACTTTGGAAGCAAGTTTTTTGTACTCTAGTAATTAAAATTAAAATGTGTATTTTAGATAAGGATGGTCCTTTGAAGGATTTATTTCAAAAACTATATGTCTGAAGATCCAAGCATTTAAGGCTAAAGATGAATACGGAGATTGTGCATCTAATAATCTATGCAAGGATTTTTTGAGATGTGATTTTATAATCTTCAGTAATCTTCTAATGAAATATTTTTAAAGCAAATTTTAAACTAAGGTCCTGTAGACTAAACATGTTCTGAGTAAATATTACAGTAATGCACAACTGTTTTTGTCAGTAAATTCAGAAACTGACAATATATAATATAATAATAATATATGGAGATATACCTATCTCATAGAGCTGGAAGGGACCCCGAAAGGTCATCGAGTCCAGCCCCCTGCCTTCACTAGCAGGAACAATTTTGCCCCAGATCCCTAAGTGGCCCCCTCAAGGATTGAACTCACAACCCTGGGTTTATATACAGAAGCTCCCCGACTTACGCAAGCGTTCCGTTCCGGAACGCCTTGCCTAAATTGAATTTTGCGTAAGTCGTGAACGTATCTCCGACAATTGCGCACGCAAAAAAAAAAAAAAAGGTTACGGAACTTTTTCGTAAATCCGGATTTCCGTAATCCAGGGAGCATAGGTACCTAGGGGTTGGCAAATGCCTGTTAAATGGCTTCATTACCACTTGAATGGCTCTTTAATAGTTTCAATGTTGTGCTAATAGGTCTGGAAGGCTTTTTCATTTTAAGTTACTAGATCCCCTAGGGAGGAAGACTCACCAGGCTAGCTGTGGGAGCCTGCAGGAAGGGTCAGAACAAGGATAGGAAGAGGTGGGAGGGTGGACACTAAGACCCTGGGGTGCCCCAAATTTTCAGGTGCCCTAGGCAGCCACATTAGGATGACCCTGGTCGCAAGATATTTACGTGCAAGATATGCTAAAGATTCATATGTCCCTTCATGCTTCAACCACCATTTCAGATGGATGCTGATGATGGATTCTGCTCGATAACAGTCCAAAGCAGAGCGGACTGACGCATGTTCATTTCATCATCTGAGTCAGATGCCATCAGCAGAAGGTTGATTTTCTTTTTGGTGGTTCGAGTTCTGTAGTTTCCGAATCTGAGTTGCTCTTTTAAGACTTCTGAAAGTCTGCTCCACACCTCGTCCCTCTCAGATTTTGGAAGGCACTTCAGATTCTTAAACCTTGGGTCGGGTGCTGTAGCTCTTTTTAGAAATCTCACATTGGTACCTTCTTTGCGTTTTGTCAAATCTGCTGTGAAAGTGTTCTTAAAACAAACGTGATGGATTATCATCTGAAACTGCTATAACATGAAATATATGGCAGAATATGGGTAAAACAGAACAGGAGACATACAATTCTCCCCGAAGGAGTTGAGTCACAAATTTAATTAATGCATTATTTTTTTAACAAGTGTCTGCATGTCCTCTAGAATGGTGGCCAAAGCATGAAGGGACATATAAATGTTTAGCATATCTGGCATGTAAATACCTTGCAAGGCCGGCTACATAAGTGCCATGCGAACGCCTGTTCTCACTTTCAGGTGACGTAAACAAGAAGTGGGCAGCATTATTTCCTGCAAATTGTAACCAGACTTGTTTGTCCGAGCGATTGGCTGAACAAGAAGTAGGACTGAAAGGACTTGTAGGCTCTAAAGTTTTGCATTGTTTTGTTTTTGAGTGCAGTTATGTAACAAAAAAAAATCTACCTTTGTAAGTTACACTTTCACAATAAAGAGATTGCACTACAGTACTTGTATGAGGTAAATTGAAAAATACTATTTCTTTTGTTTATCATTTTTACAGTGCAAATATTTGTAATAAAAAAATAAAGTGAGCACTGTACACTTGTATTCTGTGTTGTAATAGAAATCAATATATTGGAAAATGTAGAAAAACATCAAACATATTTAATAAATTTCAATTGGTATTCTGTTATTTAGTAGTGCGATTAATCGTGATTTTTAAAAACCGCAATTAATTTTTTTGAGTTAATCGCGTGAGTTAACTGCGATTAATTGACAGCCCTAGTTGTTGCATCTCTAGGCAGGTTGGGCATCACAGAAAAAATTGAAAGCTTTGTTATTTCATGAAAGACTGAGGAATATGGCTGACTTCAGTACTTTAATATAAACACTTCCTTCCCAGGACATTTAACTGCTGCTGTCAACTAATAAATGAAAACAGATCATGACAGCATACTTAGTGCTTTCTAAAATGTTTCCTCTCCATAGGTGTAACCCATGCAGCCATATGGGCAGCTTGTATTTCGTATCTTAGTGCTGCAGTGCCTCCAGAATTAAGAACTTCAGCTCAGGGGATTCTACAAGGTCTCCACTTAGGTCTGGGCAGAGGATGTGGGGCTGTGATCGGAGGGGTTTTGGTCAACTATCTTGGTAAGCAAACATTTTATTTAAGTGTGATTGCAGTTTCTTAGTAGTGCAGCAAAACTGGACTAAAAGCATATGTACACTTAATGTATTGCTAATGAAGCCATATTTGTTACATTCAATCACACAAAAAATCTATTTATACACATGTAGATTTGTACATTGATAATTATATGTGTGTGTGTTTGTAATATTACGCCTTGAATTTTTAGTACTATGTGAGCAAATCCACTCCTAAGCACTGCCCTGTCCTCAGCTAGGCAGCTGGATGAATCCTTCTTGAGATGACCAATGGCTGTTCACTATTGTGTGGTTGTCATGCAACCTCTGCACACTCAATTGAGAAGTGAAAGCATAATTTGTTCCGAGTCCATGTGAAATAACCTGCTGCTGAAAGTGCCAGAAGGGAAAAAAAAATAACCTAATGAGTTTGATCTTGGATGGACTCTGATGTGGTATCCGGAGTAGATCAAAAGGACTGTTCATCCACCAAGAGATTAGCAGAAGATCATACAGAATGGGCTGCTATGGTTGCAAACCTTCAGCAATGGAGATGCCACATAAAAAGAAAGTTTACATGGGATATTAAGCGCTGAATGAAGTCATCACAATATCTGTCTTTTCCTGTATTACCTAAACAAATGCTCTAAAAATAATTCTCATTACAGGGGCTGCTGCAACATTCAGGGGGATAGGAATGGCCTGTTTAGTGATCCTACTACTTTTTGCATTAATCCAGTGGCTAGCTGTTCCTGATGAAAAAGAAGGTAAATACTCAGGTCAATGAGACCAAGACTGTTCCTATGTTCTTAACTCGAGACACTGTGTGATATTTGAGATATGTGGTCATAATACAGGAAAAGTAGCCCAGAATCATTCCACAGGAGCTGACACATTTTTTTTTTCATTAATCCTATATATTATTATTTTTGCAGACAGAATAAACCTGTTTCATAGAGATGAAAAATAATAAGCAAACATTTAGTGTCTTTTACCCAAATGTTATTTTGATTCCATGCTGAAACCTAGGTAAAACTGAAGTTCATTTTTCTTTATCCTAAAAATACAAGGGTTGTCCTTCAATAGTTCTTGAGTTGCCTGGGTTTAAGAATGTTCAAATATTTGTTTTGCCTTAATTTCTTCCACCTGTGTTCAAGTGATAATGGCACAAAAGAGAAACTTGGACGGGATAATCGCTGTTTGTTGCATACGGAGTACATGTGTGAACCTCCCAAATGGATTCATATTTTTCTCTTGGGCCATTGTTCTCTAGAATTTAATATTCCAATTATTCTTTTTCCTTCTGCATCTGTGTACTTGTTTGTAAATCTTAAACATAAATCTTGCATCCACTTAAATGTAAGCCTAACTTTAAGCATTGTAATAGTCTCATTGATTTAAATGGGATTACTCACATGAGTATAGCTAAGCATGTGCTTAATTGTTTGCCATAGCAGTGCCTTAAGTATTTTACTTGTTTGTATTTTATTTAAGCTTTCTTTTGAAAATGTCTGAGGAAAAAATAGTATATTTCATCTCTAGACTGTTTTACATGACACAGCTATTGCTTAAAAAATCTAGCCTACTTATTTTATTACTTTTATTTATTTATTTATTTATGTGTATATGTATATATATCCTGCAGCGATCCAGAATTTTTAGGGCATAGTTTGTTAGGCCAATAAATCACTGCATTGATCAGATAGTTTTAACAACTGCCTGGAAATATCTTGATCTGAAACAGCATCATGTCACCTATAAGAACTGAGGGAAAAGTGGATCATTTCTACCCTGTGTTAGAACTGGCTGCTTGTAGCCAAAACCATCACGACAGATGCTTGGGTTTCCTTTGTTGTCACCAACTCCCTAATTTCTCTGTAACTTCCTGGGGAAGGGTTTTTCTCTGATCTGTCCATCAGAAGAACAGTTAATGCATAAATTTAAAGTCAGAAGACACTATCATGATCATCTAGTCTGATATCCTGTATAACGCAGGCCACAGAATTTCACCACATGGTGCCTGGTGGTTATAACTATGAATGGTCAGTCACAAGGAAAGAGTTGGGTGTAAAGAGTGAAATTTACTATTTTTTCAAAAGCCTTATTAAATTGCACTTAACATGGAAATACAAACATACTGAAACAAAAATAGATTCCTGGAAACCTGCATGCCTTGGCGTGGCGGTGCTGCAGAGAGACATGAATCCAGGTCAAGGCTGGAGTAGCTTTCCTGGGCAGCTCGTGGGTGATTGATGTGCTTGGTGGCCTCTCTGCTGTTATGTGTCTGATACTTGTCACTGAGGTTACAGGTGCAGCTCTTCTGTATGTATGACGCCTAGGTTGAAAACAGTCCTTTTCAAATAAAAAATAAAACTGTGATAGAGCCACGTTCTTAACCGTGTACGTACAATAGACGTGTATGTTAGGGAGGGAACAGTGTAATTCTTACTGCCAGGGTTATGAGGCACCTCACCACCACCTGCCCTTAGGATGAGGGAGCTTTGCCTGTGCTGCCTGGGGCTCAGCTCCCTGAAGCCACCAGCCTCTGGCAACGCAAGCACTGGCTTCCAGGCTCTACTGGCCTCGCTGTCTCTGTACATGTTAGAGATAAGCGCCCACCAGCCGACGAATCCTCCCTCTGGAGTGTGCAGCCTCTATTCCACTGAACACTCCCTGGACTCGTGGATTACCTTTTGGTGGCCTGTCTTAACTTGCAGACCTAAAATAACATAATTTTTCCATACATACATCTCACAATGATTATTTGATGACCAGTGTGACACGGGCTTTCATTAGAGACCTTACATGATATTCTTTTGGTGAGCCCAGAGGAATCCCTGTACCCACTGCCAGTTGGTGTCAAGAGGTCCTTGAATCACAGTTAGGGAACAGAGTAATTCTTAGTGTGTTGCAAAGCATGTTTGTGTATGTTCATGTTCAGTGCTTTGATTCTCAATTTCCTTGTAATGATCACTGACTTCATTGATGATTATGTTGCCCTATACTTCAGAGAAGACAATGCTGGCAGAAAGGATCCCAATGCCTTCCAGCCCTGTTCCCATAGCAACCATCGACCTCATACATCAACAGTCAGAAGATATCATGCCTCGAACTGAGCCCAGACTTCCTCCCAAGAAAACGAAGCACCAAGAAGAACAGGAAGATGTGAACAAGCCTGCGTGGGGGATCAGTTCTTCTCCCTGGGTTACTCTGGCTTATGCTGTCTATCAAATAAAGGAGATGGTACAGCTGTCTAAAAGCAATCTGATGCCTGAAAACCAGCCTTTGCAGGTAACCCACTCTTAATACACAATGTTCATATCACCATTAATGTTAACCTAAAAATATACTGCTGAAGGTTTTAAGACCAAATGTAATCTACAGCACCATAAAATTGTTAATATCTGGCAAGCATTCTCCATCAGTATATCAGAAACTTGAAGTTGTGTAAAGCAATAGTTGAACGATAGTAACAAATACAGTTGCTGCATGTGTATGATACAGGGGGAGTGTTCAGTAATTCATTTGAGCAGATCTTTATGCTACTTATCGTCTAATTTCCACTTTCTCCTCTTCCCCTTTGTCATGACAAGATGGGATATACTGGGATTGCCTCTAAATTAGTGTTTTCATATTAGTTTGAACACGTTTGTGTACTTGCAGAACTTTTGTGGCTTGAGGGTGAGCATTAACAAAGTTGCATAATTATTAAGGTGTAACATGCCTGTCTATCTTTTTTTTTTTTTTTCCGTTTTAATTAAATGTTTCCTTTTAGAGATTAGCCCGGAGGCGTGGGGGGAGTGAGAATTGCCAAACATCCAAAATATGGTGGAAATGGGCACCCCAGCGAATTAATAATGGAATATGAAGCCCTTCACCCACTGGAGCTTGGCCTGGGCTTGTGGTGACTGAAAGTGACTACGACTTGAGAGCTGTTCTGTGGCCTGTGTGAAATGAGTTGTTGTTTTCCAGTGTTCACATTACAGAATCCCCCAGCACCCTTATTAGGAATCTTGGCAGAGGGGCCAAGGATTGGACGGACTCAGAGACTGGACTATCATCCGATCTTTTGGGGTGCTCCCTCCAGAACGGAGTTGGAGCACAGTGGTTGTTGGTGAGGCAATGTAGGGAAACTTGTGCTGCTGCTGTCAATGCTGGTTTTTAAAACAGTGTGGGTAATACACTTCCTGTTTCTCCTGTCTGCCTGGGGGAGGAGTGGTGCAGCTTCCCCCTTACATATTTGCCATCCCATATGCACCCAAATGTCATTTCCACCAGTCCTACCTCTGGAAGGTGATGATTTTGGACATGACTTTGCAGATATGGCAAAGCAACATTTGAAGAAATCCCAACTTCACCAGCTGTCTCCCTCCTCCCCCATTGGCCTATATTCTTGTAAACATTCCTACGCGTATATTCCCGTCTCAATTTGCATGCTGAGCTTCCATTAGCTTTAATGAGACTAACTTGCATGCCTCAGGGAGAGTGAGCATCCATATTGAAATGACTCTAGAATGTCTGTTTATACAAGAAGAATTTCAGACACACACATGTTGGAAAAATCAAATGTCTCCTTTTGAATGACAATGAAATCCTCATTGACACAATGCTGTCGTGTTACACTCTCTACACATGCCACTCGCCCAAGTAGTTTTCCATCAGTCTTCTCTTAAGCAATTATTAATATAAGCCCGGCCCTGTTGGTGGCATCAATTGGAAATTGGAGAATGGCAGTCACACAGAATCTGCCATCCCTCCCAGGGCAAGAAAACTGGTTTATTGTTTGTGGTAAGCTCTAGGAGAGAGAATCAACAAATGGTCATAGTGTTGGAGATACTCTCAGTAAATGACTTGAGCAATTATGAAAGGCTCTCAAGTCTTTTATTGCCTCCTATAACTCTCTGCCATCTTCAGGAACATGTTCTCTTAATAACCTCTTTCCCCTTCTCATAACTTCATGCAGCTATTCATGGAGCCTTTTTATTAATACTATTAAATTTTGGGCATCGCATTATCTACTCCACACGTGACTGATAGAATTGAGGACCATTCCTTAGATAGGATTGTTAGTATTTATGGGAACAACGAATCTTTGTTGGGAGAAAATTGTTTCCATGGGATAGTTTTATTAAGGCCCCAATCCTGCAGTTGGATCTGCACTGGTATATCTTTGCACCCATGCAATGCCCCACTGTCTCTCATTAAGGCCT
Source organism: Platysternon megacephalum (assembly GCA_003942145.1). Classification (NCBI taxonomy): domain Eukaryota; kingdom Metazoa; phylum Chordata; order Testudines; family Platysternidae; genus Platysternon; species Platysternon megacephalum. The sequence continues at coordinate 1,320,954 of QXTE01000015.1, forward strand.
GTGTTTTTAGTATCAAACATCAAAAACCCTATTTCTTACTCAACCAAATCCAAATTTTAAAGTTAGGCTAAATATGACTCTTAATGTTTCCTCCCTCCCCATCTGGTTGCACTCGTATCAGGGCAGTCTGCTGTTCTGCAACTGGCCAGTTTCAATTATCTCTGTCTTCCGGATTGTGAATAAAAGATGGCCAATGAGCATTCAACCCTACCACGACAAGAAGACACTTAAGCACCTGCAAAGCATAGCTTCTTTTCCCACTGTATTGTATGTAAAATTTTGGTATTTAAAAACTGGTGTAGACCCAGAATGAAGCAGTATTCCACACCCTCCATTTGAAGATGCACACATGATGCATCTCAGCTCCATTAAGCTAGAGATATATTTAAACATTTCAGCTCTTTGGAGAAATTGCCTGCTTTTACAGAACACACCCACATTTTAATTCTAAAAATTAAAAAACACACTCCCTATGCATTGCTGTTGCTTTATTTCACCTTATTCTTTTAGCCTGAATTTAACAAAACACTAAACCCAGAAAAGGCTGCCTAGCTATCTTGTTAAACGTTTTAAATAGCATTCCTAAAAGAATTCACATGAAAGTTGGTCATTTGGAGGAGAAACTTGAGCATAGAAAAGGGGATTAATGACAGAAAAACTTTGGTTCCTCCTCATTTCACATTACTGCTTGCTTATAGTAATCCTTCAAGGAAAGGAGCATGCTCACCACTCTAATTACTTGATACAAAACAAATCTTCCAAGATAAATCGTGAGGTTAGAAGATGTTGTAGTACTAATATTGTACAAGACTTTTTTTGTCTTTGGCCCTCAGGGAATGCAGCTAGCATTTGTCTTTAAAATAAGATCACATAATCTGGGAAAGCTTTTAAAAATGTGCACTGAGCCTTTCAGAAAATTGTTCTCAACTACTTTCTTCTTGACTGAACCAGAGAATTGCCTGCTTGAATCACTGACCTACCCGTTATTACTAAGAAAAGGCCTATTGCTAAGTAAATTGGATGAAATTTATGTGCTTTTACTGCAAAAGTGCTGTCACTCAGTGGCTCTGAGAAATATCTTACTTAGAAAAAATGTTAAGGAAATATAGGTGGATTTGCAGAAGGGAGCATGAAGTATGTTTTAGCAAACAATGCAGTCATAATGATTATTGTTGTCTGTATACAGTAGAAGACTATTCATAGTTTTTGTCTTAAAACATAGCGAGTTTGTTTTTTGCATGCTTCTTGTGGAAGTGCAGTTAGGAAAAAAAATAGAAGGTAAGTTTTCTGCTTGTTGTTACATTCATATGTAGATAACATTACTATCTTATTGCTTTCCTGCTTTATGTTCACTTGCTGTGTTGCATGCATTCAGTGTAAGAACACTTTCCGAATGTGTCTGAATGCATTTTCCCATAGGGTAGTGTAATGAGAGTATGCACTTACATTTGCATGTGTTTTTTTTTCTCTCTTTAGAAAGCCAGTGAGAATCAGAGTGCTCCAGCAGCCAGTCCAACAGAACAGCCCCCAAATCTGAGAGAAACTGATGAATCCAGAGATTATTCAATACCTGCAGCGACACTCAACTCCCAATCTGACCCAGAGCCCCCTAGTGTTGGATCAGCTTCCCTTTGTCAGTAATGCTCCATCTGCTGCTGCCGGGCACTAAGATGAGTTCGTCTTATCAAATCCACTGCATGAAATCGTGCTGCTCTGCTGGGAAATGGTGGAACAAGAGCTCAAAAGAGCCTTTCACCTTATGTGACTAAGAACTACAGGTGCTCAGCACGTCTTGAAATCAGACACATCACATGATGCAGCACAAGCTTTTAAATATTTAAGACCATTCATATGACAATATACAGTAGCAACATTGCAGGGGAAGCTAAAGGTCTGGAAGGCTTGGCAGAGGAAATGGGACTGAATCTCACTGCCTTAGAAATTCTCAGTTGCTTTGCTAAAGTTTGGTCAAATGTTATGAGATTCTTTGCAATCTGCAGAGAAAGGGGAGCTTATACTGACAGTTGTGTAATGTGAGGAAAAACACTAAGTCACTTGATATAATTTCCCCTATTTTGATAAGTTAGTTTAAATTTAATTTTTTCCCACAGAGAAACTAAATTGGAGAAGAAAACACTATGGTCTTTCTTTTTAGGAGAAAAATTGCATTTCCCTGAAAAAGTTAAATAAACAATTAAGAGACAGTAGACAAAGTAAATACATAAATAAAGGCGCAGCCTAGTCTTTTGCAAAGACTTCTCAAAAACCTTGAATAGCTTCAGCAAGCATGTTTTTATAATGTGGTGATGGATTAAGTGACACCGAGTGGAATCTTTGAATAGTAAAGCTACCATTGACGCTCTTCCGAGAGGTAGGTTTAGTTTGGCAAGGCATAAACTTTTGAAAAGGGCATTTTAGAAAGAACCAAATGGAGGTGAGGTTAAATCAACTCAGTATGCTTACAGCCCTTCACTAAACGGGGTGTTTGCTAAATGTATGTGTATAATTTTAGGTTTGATGATATGCCCAAGACCACAGACCTTGGTCAAGATTGCGCAGTTTGAGATTGATTGAGAGTGTCCACTGGAAACATCTTTTTATTTTATTTTTTAATTTCATCATATTAAATATTGTTGAACTAAGTGTTCCTACTGTGGTTATGTATAGAAGATAATAAGAGCTTCAAGTGCCTGGGGAGGGAATTGCCTATAAATCATAATGATTGGGGGTTAGGGAGGGGGAGATACTGTTAACAGGAGTTTCAGTGAGCAAAACTCTCCGAAATAAAGGAACATGATTAAATGACAGTATGTTTAGAGACTTGTTTTACACAGACAGTGTCAGACACTGGAAGATTTTGAGTTATGTCTAGTCATGCTTTTCAATGTTAACTGTAGCCAGCCCACTGGCTGGTTCATAACACAGATTGCTGCTGAGAGGAGAACTTGGGTTCAAGATGGAAATCAATGGGCTGGCATGGGGTATAAGTCAGGACAGTGTTTGGCCCAGTGTCTCATGTCTGTGAACTGATCCTGAGAGGGGCTGAGCCCATGTAGCTTCTATTGACGTGACTAGGAACTGCAGGTGCTCAGCCTGTCTTGGAATCAGACACATGCTCAGCAGGCTTCCTTGCAGAAGGTGCATGCTGCCTCACTTGACTTCAGTGCACAGCCTGTGGCATGATACAGCTGGGTGTGAGGGAGGAAGAGAAGAATAATGGTTTAGAATGAAGCGGTGAGTAGAAATTCCAGACCCTTTGATCCCCAGTTGAATGAACTAAGGCCTCCCCTCCTATCCTCGCACATGCCTTAGCAAGGCCTATGGGGCTGAGGTAGAGCGCACACATTGGTGCCTGGGACCAGCACCACAAAGAGAGTACAAATAAATGTTAATAACTAGCCACTAGTTATGTTTTGCACTTGAACTTAAATGTACTGTACTGTAAATTCTCATGACTCGTTGAAGTGTCCTTTAAAATCAGAAATGTATTTATTGTATGTTTGTATAACGTTTTGGGAATGGAGAACTGAACGGGTGACAGGCTAAAGGTGTTAAATCTTCTCAGCTAAGCGAAAACATTTATACAGAGTTAATGCAATATGGTGTTACCTCAAATTCTACTGAACAGCACCTACATTGTGAGGTGGAGATCTTACATATTGTGTTTACACTTCCAAATTGTTTTTTTGAAATGCCTGCTTTTTTGGAACTGTACATTCATTCCCTGTTGTAAAATGAACAAGTACACATGGGTTTTGATATTTGTGAAAATTGTAAAAGTGCAGTAAGAAAAATATAAAATATCTATAATGTGTTTAAAAGAACCTGTCTGAATTTTTTTATTCAATTTCCCATTTTGTGTAATCACATATTGGCCCCATACCTGATGATGATCTGATTTAAAAAAATCAATCCTAAACAGCTTTGCCAAGATTCTCCCATGAAAGATTTTGCACTGCCTTAATGTACATGAGGTGAAAGGCAAATCAGTATCTCAAATCAAAATCTGTTTGTGGGGGGGGGAGCAGAATGTAGGAGCAAATCACCCAAGTCTCATAGTAATGAAAAGCTAGTAAAGGGATGATCTATAAGGGGTCAGTGCATCCCAAACAGCCCGGCATAGATGGATGAGTGTGGTTTGAGTTATGCAAGTTCTTCTCATTGCAGGCCAAGAGATAAAGTAGAAAGTGGTCTCAGCTGCCACTTGTAACCACATTTTCATAACTTTCTGAATATTTGTATCTTGGCTGCTTAAATGGGTTTATTGGGGCTATCTTCAAAGTCTGGTTCTAGTCCTCTTAACTGCAAATTCCTAACTAAATGAATATATTTGCACCAGTGTGTCCAGTAGCAGTGTTTGTTGACACAGTGAAGTTTATCTTGGCAGAACAAATTTAATTTGCTTTTTTCTTCCGACTGCTTAATTTGTGGGGCATGTGGGAGCAGCAGAAGGGGGAGACCTTGGGAATCTATAGATCTTCCATACTCATTAAGGGGAAACCTCCTACAAACCCCAACCAGAAGCTGGGAGTGGATGACGGGATGGATCACTTGATGATTGCCTGTTCTGTATATTCCCTCTGAAGCACATGGCATTGGCTGCTGTCAGAAGTTAGGCTACTAGGCTAGATGGAGCATTGGTCTGACCCAGTAAGGCCATTCTTATGTTCCTTCTCTTCAACCGTACGTATCTTACTATCACCACACTGTGGTTCTGCCGAGGTTTGGCTCTTCTGTGGGCATGGAGAGTGCTGGGAAGATTTCACTCTATGCAAACACTTCTCTGGGGGCTGGAGGGAAATAGAGAAACACCTCTTTGAAGAAGCAGGGGAATGCAAGGGAACTACACCCTTTAGATGTGTTGTGAGGTATAAGACCAAAGGTCCTCAACCTCCCCCCCGAAGGACAGGTGCACCCACCTGGCTGACTGCTCTTTGTGACGTGTACTGTTTTCATAAAGTGGTTAAAATGAACCAAGCAAACGTTGCTAGCTGAAAAATATTTTTATTTAAAAGCTTGACACAGCATAGTATGTCGAGTGCACTGTACATGAAATTCATATATTTCCAAAACCTGAAATTGTTGAAAAAATAAATGAAGCAGAGGATAAAATAGTATACAAGCCTTCATTAAGGGAGGAAGGATGCTCTAGTGGTAAAGGCACAGGCCTGGGGCTTAGGAGATCTGGGTTCTGCTCTCACAAAGACTTAGTGTGTGACCTTGGGATGTCACTTTCAACTCTCTGTCGCAGTGCTCCTCTAAAATGGGGATAGTACCGACCTATCTCACAGGAGTGCCATGAGGATAAATTCCAGTGTTTTGGAAAGGTCTCAGAAACCAAGTGTGTGATATGGGGGGGGGAGGGAGGTGGTTTATAAGTACATAGATGAACATTCATAAATCCTCAAAGTTCATGATCTTAGTGATATTTGGAGGCTTTAAAGGTTTGTTTTAATGTTCTTTTTGAGCTAGTCATTAAAACATTGGTGTGTATCTCAGGCTGTTGTTGCTCTTCTCTCCTGCGGTGCGGGGCGAGGTGTTTGAAGCAGCCACCCTACTTGATCATCTACTGAAAAATATCGAGAAAACAGGTAAAGTGCAGGAAAAATTCAACTGTATTGAATTATATGTTTTTTCCCCTCAGTGAACATATTAATGTTAATAGTGAGCTATGTGACTATATCATTGTGGAGGTGCAGGCAGTCCCTGTACATCACCTTGTGGCTCAGTTTGGTATGCAGCAGTGCCCCCCCCTTAATTTCCCCTGATTGGGGGGGCAACAAGTTTGCTTTAACACCCGGAGGGGAGCTAACACACACTAACAAAAAAAAGTTCTCTCTTATCAAGGCTTCAGGACAGGAGTAATTGAATTAAAACCCGCCCATAAGGGCCTCACCTCAGAACCTGTTTCAACTCCCAAATTTAAATCCATAAACAAAGCCTCTAGTTAGGCTCCAGGACACAAACCAGCCTGAGAGAAAACAACAAACATCTATCATCACCTGCACAGTTTCTACTTCCCTCTCTCTTGCTCAGTTTCTTTTCTTTATCTAGCCCAGCCCCAGGGTGGAGCAGGGTCTCCTTGATTACACCCCAGGCTGTCCTAGCTGTAGGTTCCAGCCAGTCCCTTAAAGGGGTAGTACATTTCTTCACAAGGATAATATACTCGTGGGGGGGGCGGGGCATCATCACCAATCTATTAGCTGCTTTGTTTCATAAAGCTCAAGGGGGTTGCCTGGGTTTAAATTGGGACAAGATATGTCCCTTTAAAAAAAAAAAATCATGATTGTGAACCTTTAGCTACCTGAGCACTGTGGCTGAAAATCCTTTACTTGCTTCAGTATGGTGCAGAGAGCCTGAAATGTGTCATACTATGTTGCCTTTCCTTGATAGGCCAGATATTTATAACAATACATTTCAAGTACTTAGCTTCAACTATGCAGGTGTAACATAAACCTCCTCCAGCCATGTAAGGCCATTGTGCTAGAGGAGAGATCCACCCCTCTGCAAGGCAGCCAAAGACCTTGGACTTTATCCACCTCTCCTGTGGTTCTGACCACTGTTTGGTGAATGTATCTACTAATGTGTTGGGTTTATCTTGCTAGTAGTGGAAAGCACCAAAGCAAGCCCAATATGATGCCGGGACTGGGATGGAGAGAGGTGGCCGTGAATCTAGCAGAGTCCTCCCCCACCCCCACCCCCACCCCCCGTATTTTATTGGTGACAATTAGAGACTTGCTCAGTAGAGCCCTCTTGCTGCTAACAACATCATGGTCCCAGTTTGGTTTATAAGTTTAATAAGTAGGGCTCATCTTCTCTCACACACCCGCTGTATGGCGCTAGAATGAGCTTGTCTTCATTAGACCATCTCGCTCATTCAGGGTGTTTAATTAGGTGTTAGGCTTCTCTTTATTGAAAAACAGAAAAATTCTCATTTTAAAATTTTAAGTTAAACTCTAGAGCCTCCTGGAGTCTCCCTATAATTCTCTCTGGGAAGTGCTAATATAAAGGCAAGCTCTGATGACTTTTCAGTGTAAGGAGGTACCCATGTATATGGTAAGCTGTTTCTTTTTAGCACTGTTTTATGCTATTTGGGTCCTGTCTCCTTCCTCCCAGAAGACTAGCAACTGAGACATCTCCAAGCATGTTCATCAGCAAAGGGGAACTTTCCTTTTGAGTGCGCCCACTGAGTCAGCCTGGCTTCAAACACAGCGCAGCCTGTTCTGCGGAGCGACACCTTTTAGAAAGAGGTGAATGTTGGAATGGGACAGTTCCTGGAGGGTTTGGAGTGGCAGTTGGGGGGAGAAATGATGGCCCCTGCTCTCCTAAGAGGAGATACTTAGTGGGGTTAATGGGAAGCAGTATGTATGAAAAGTGAGGGGTAAGGGACACAGTCTGAAGGACAACAGAGAGGGAGATCCCATTTGTACAGGGGTAAGGGGAGGATAGATACCCACAGAAGGAATCTCCTATTCTCGTATGGATGTTGGCAGTTGACTGTAATTATTTTCTTGCCAGGGTAAGATCCTCACCTCCTGAGGTAAACCCTGGAGAAGGCCACACGGTCAGGAGATCTCCAGGAGGATCCATCCAGCACTTACTCCCTGCTTGTGGTCCTGGGGGCAAGGTTTCTTCCCAATCATGAAATGAGCTGCAGGACCCACTGCCAAAGCTGGTGGATTCTCAGGACACCAGGGCCACTTATGGGTGCTCTTTACCGCATAGCTTCAGCTTCTCCCTGGCCATCCTTACCCCAGGTACCCGCACCGACGAAGACTCCTTGGAGCAGCTAATACGGTCCCAGGCTACATGGCCTTTACTGAGCACACTTGTGGGGCTGGAATGGTGGGGTTTTGTTTTTTTGTTTTGGTTTGGGGTTTTGTTAGTTGTGGGGGAAGATTGAGGCTGAAAGGAAGAATAAGAATACACTGGGGAAAACACGTTTCCCTCTGCAGTTCCCAGAGGAGGAGATGGAGAACTGGATCAGGTGGAGGGCCCTTGGCACAGGGGGCCACAATGAAGAGGGCAGAGATGGGTGGGAGAGGAAACAAAGATGGTGGGGGCTAGGTCGGTGTGTGGCTTGGCTAGAGTAGAAAGGCTAAGAGAAGAGCAATGAAAGCAGAGGAGCACAGTTGTGCAGGTCTCTCAAGGAGAGGGTGAGGAACTTAAAACTCATGGAAGGTGAGATGAACCCAGTGGAGGGATCAGAGCGGTAAGCAAGACACCTTAGGAAAGGTGTTCAAAGGAATTTATTAGCAGATAGAGCACTTAGTAAAAGTGCATCATAAATTACTTCCTCTTCTTCTGGCACTCTCAGCACTGAGGGCATGGAGAGAGAACAGACCTCTATAGAGGCAGTCTCTTCAAGGGAGTTGAGGCACAGTGGTAGGGCAAGTTTGCACTGCTGCTGCCTGGTACCTGCCCTGTAAATAAACAGATGAGGCAACAAAATACCAACTACATGAAAGTAACATTCACTTAAGAAACCAGCAACTTACTACTGTTTGAACAGTGAAGCAGGAATAAATCCTTCAAAGAATCTTGGTTGCCCTCTACAGCCAAGTCAGAAGTAGGGCACGCACTCAGCCTAGGTAGCCTTCCTTTCCAACTTGATTTCATTTTCTTCCCTTACAGGGGATTTTCCAAATGGTTCAGAATAATCCAATACTGTTGGAGTGTGAAACATTTTCACTTTCGTTTTGTTCCTGCATTTCATCATCTTCTTCATAATCCTCCTCCTGAATGGAATTAGCTAGTCGGTTCGGCTCTGGCTCTATGCTAAAGAGCTGCTGTTCCAAGAAGGAGCCTCCAATGCCATATAGCTCATCATATGCGTTCACTTCTGCAGGTGACACGTGGGGAGATCCCAAAATAAAGTTTGCAAATCTGCCAGATTTAAAAAGGGGAAAGGATCAGGCAGGAAGAAAATCAAATACACAGAATACTGCCAATTAAAGCTGACTTGGAGCAGAGACCTGCATGTTTTGGGTATGTGTATAGACAGCATTCAAAGCAGGAATCATGCCCCCATGGCATGCTGGAGTTTAAGCCTGAGCTAAGGATTCACACACACAAGAGGGTAAATCGTAAAGGGCAGCATCCAGTACTGAACTTTGTCACCTCAGTTAGCTGTTTTCCTTCGTCATGCACCTTTCAAATGTTTTCAGTCTTTGTTTCATGCTTTAATTAAGTAATTTTGGTTCCTTAGAGAGCGAGTAGGGCATAGTGACCGAGCCAGGCACATCTGACTTGTGTTTCCAGCTCTTACTGCTCGCGGTGTAGGCCTAAGTAGGTCACTTGCCTTCTCTCAGTTTCAGTTTCTCAATTAGCGAAGTGGGGCTAATAATTTTTTCCCAAGAATGTTATGAGGATTCATTAATGTCTGTGGAGAACTTGAGAGAGAACCCCTGTAACTTACATAGTCCTTTATTTGAATTCAAGAAGTGCTGATACTCTATTCCTGACAGAAACAAGTGCAAGAGCTCTACACCCATGAGTTCCTGCACTACAGCATCGCATACAGCCAGGCCCTGTAGACTCTGCAGCAACTGGGCCTAAACTCTGCAGCAGGATCCCTGCTCTCTATGGCGCTCTGGTGTGACAGGCTGGAATTTCTGCAGCAGCTCCAGGTAAACTCCAAAATGGAGGATTCACTGAATAAAACATGAAAACAAATAGTACAGTAATATTCTGTGTACTCTTTGAGATCTTATATTCCATTTATTTGACACTGGCCCATGCATTTTGACATGCTGCCAATCTTACTTTGATAAAGGACAGCTGCACTGCAGAAGTCAGAGGGGATGCTGGAGTTTTTTGGAAAGTGGGGGACTTTTGGTGCCTGAACTTTTGGTGAGGGGTTGTAAGAAAAGCACATTAGCGAAACAGCTGTTACAGTGATCACCAGTTAATGTTAATATTCATATCATGTCATTATATTTCTGAGCTAAAACTTCACTGAGTTTAAGAGGGCTGTTCACTCTTCTTACAAATGTACTTCAGACTCAGGCAGACATCATTGCTTTGGTTTCATTTGGTAGGTTTTCTTTGTTACCATAAGGGGAAGAAATATAATAGTTCTTTAATGAAAGCTTAGAGACACGGTCAACTTAACAATCAGACTTCTGCCAGACTCTTTTTTTTACATACTATTATTACACACAATTCCTGAGAATAACTAAAAGTGATTGGAGAAAAACTCTCTCTTCTCACTTTGTTTACTTTGTGCATTTGGCAGCATGTTGCACATAACCAGTTAGTTTTCCCTCTGCTTGGTATGAGTTTTTCCATGGTAATAAGCGAGACAGACATTTTTGAAAACTACAAAAACCTGACTATAGAAAGTGTCATGGGAAGCCAAGTGCAGGTGCAGTTCCCATTCCCGAAACTCCTTTGAACTCAGTTTTGATAACAGATTAAATTCCAAGCTGATGGCGCTTTAAATTCTGAAGCACAATTCAGGAGAGAGGGTGAGTTCTGTGGCCGTATAATCCCTAGAGCCCTGCTGCTAATATTTTACGGTTCTAATTTTGGTTTTCGGATAAGCATGTGGAATTCTGATGAGTCTTATGTCCCTAACTCCTCTGGCTGCCAGCCCCCATTTTATATGGCCTCTCCTTTATAGCCCACCATCATTCTTCTAATTTGCTAGCAGTGTCTCTGTTGAACTGTTCCAGACAGTCTCTCCATCCACTCAGATTCCCAGGGGCAGAGTATGCTATTTCCACAGTACTCCTAGTCCTATTTCAGGGCATGTCTACAATAAATACTATATTAGATCCTCACTCCCACTCTTCCTCCTTTATAGCCACTGCAGTAATTACTGTGGTGGTTCATGTCCACACAACCCTCCTTCAGTTTGTGGAGTGCTTCCACTGATCTAAGAGGGGCAGTGTGGGGAGCTGAGAGCCTGGTCTCTCAGCTCCACTTGCTGCTCCCCTCCAGGAGCCCAGCTGCCCCACAGGCTCCTGGCTCCCTGTCAGCTCCCTCCTCCCCTCCCCGCTCTCTGTTCCCTGCTCACCGCCCCCCCAGCTCCTGCCTCCACACTGGCAGCCTCATGGGCTCCCAGCACGGAGCTGGGAGCCTCAGAGCAGCCAGGCTCCCAGCCAGGAGCCTGGGGGCAGCTCAGCTCCGAGCAGGGAGCCTGGAGAATGACAGCCAACAGCCAATGCAAGTAACACAGTGTCTACATGGACACTGCATCGCCCTAACTACACCGACAGAAGCCCTCCTATGCCTCTCATGGAGGTGGAGTTGTTATGTTGGTGTAGTAGGGCACTTACATCGGCGGGCGCAAGGCTATAAGGTGGATAGAAAACTGGCTAGATCATCAGGCTCAACGGGTAGTGATCAATGGCTCCATGTCTAGTTGGCAGCCAGTATCAAGCAGAGTGCCCCAATGGTTGGTCCTGGGGCTGGTTTTGTTCAATATCTTCATTAATGATCTGGAGGATGGCGTGGATTGCACTCTCAGCAAGTTTGCAGATGACACTAAACTCGGAGGAGTGGTAGATACACTGGAGGGTAGGGATAGGATACAGAGGGACATAGACAAATTAGAGGATTGGGCCAAAAGAAATCTGATGAGGTTCAACAAGGACAAGTGCAAAATCCTGCACTTAGGACGGAAGAATCCCAGGCACCGCTACAGACTAGGGACCGAGTGGCTAGGCAGCAGTTCTGCAGAAAAGGACCTAGGGATTACAATGGAGGAGAAGCTGGATATGAGTCAGCAGTGTGCCCTTGTTGCCAAGAAGGCTAACAGCATTTTGGGCTGTATAAGTAGGAGTATTGCCAGCAGATTGAGGGATGTGATCATTCCCCTCTATTTGGCATTGGTGAGGCCTCATCTGGAGTACTGTGTCGAGTTTTGGGCCCCACACTACAAGAAGGATGTGGAAAAATTGGAAAGAGGCCAGCAGAGGGCAACAAAAATTATTAGGGTGCTGGAGCACATGACTTATGAGGAGCAGTTGAGGGAACTGGGATTATTTACTCTGCAGAAGAGAAGAATGAGGGGGGATTTGATAGCTGCTTTCAACTACCTGAAAGGGGGTTCCAAAGAGGATGGATCTAGACTGTTCTCAGTGGTACCAGATGACAGAACAAGGAGTAACGGTCTCAAGTTGAAGTGGGGGAGGTTTAGGTTGGATATTAGGAAAAACTTTTTCACTAGGAGGGTGGTGAAGCACTGGAATGGGTTACCTAGGGAGGTGGTGGAATCTCCTTCCTTAGAGGTTTTTTAGGTCAGGCCTGACAAAGCCCTGGCTGGGATGATGTAGTTGGGGATTAGGTCCTGCTTTGAGCAGGGGGCTGGACTAGATGACCTCCTGAGGTCCCTTCCAACCCTGATATTCTATGGTTCTATGTAGTGTGTACACTGATATAGTTAGGTCGACATAAGCTGCCTTATGTCGACCTGTGTCATGTAGACCAGTGCTCAGCCTATGGAAAAAGATACACTGGCTGTCACTCCAATGGGTTTATGTTTGGTAATGCAGAACCTTATGATTATAGGGCCAGATCTTGCCAGCATTTGGGGTGAGATCCTCACTCCCACCCTGCCCCCTTTACACCATGTACAAGACTAGGAAGCAGTGCAGAAGGATCCTAAGAGCTCCATACCCAACCAGGGGATGATTCCCACCAAAGCAAGCACTGTGGGGACAGCCATCCGGCTGCTTTCTGAGGACCCCTTTGCAAGCCCCAATGTAGGAGGCATACCAGGAGCAGGAATGGGAGGAACCTAGCAGGGACAGGGCTGCAGGCATCACTGCAGAGATTCTGGGCTGCCATAACTTAGAGAGGCTCCCAGGTCTGTCTAAATTAGCTGAGAAGACCCTGCAGCCCCAGAGCAGCCCAGGACCAGAAGGGCACAGAGGTCCCTTCAAGCCACTTTAGCCCTTTAAGCTGCAAGATCTGTGCCCTGGGACACCAACAGGACTATTCACGTTAACAAAGTTACATGTTTGATTGAGTGTTGGCAGGATCAGGCCTATAAATTATGCTGCTTTAAGGAGTATTTGGCTCTTCTATGTAACAGTGCCTATAAAATACATTCAGTTTTAAGAGATGAGTGTCTTACTTTTTAGGGGACTGAAGTTTGGACACGGCTAACCAGGATGAGAAATCTGGACTCCTGCAGAATGAGCGTAGCTCCTCCAAGGCTTTCACAGTCTCTGTTTCCCCCTGCTCCCTGTATTCCTCTTCAGTAAGAAGCTGAAACACTTGTTTTTTTGATTTAAAAAAATTCTTGATTTTTCTAAAACAAAAAGAAACACAATTAATATTTCCAAATCTATCGCACATGGAATTCACATATGTTACAAATACATTGCTCCCCACATCACTATGACCTTTTTCTTTCTTTCTGGCATCTACTATTAAGGGAACAGCATAACATCATCTTGCCTTTGAATGAGGGAGAGGCAAATAGCTACTTTAAAAGTCCAACATAATGAGCCTGATTTTCATTCCCAACGTCCATGTATATTTGCCTGCCTCGTCTGGGTCGGATCCAAAGTCACTGAAGTCAATGCAAAGTCCCACTGACTTTCAAAAGGTCCTTTATATACACAGAGAACCCTGATGGAAACTAATAAATGGATGCTTATCTAGCCATTTGCAGGTGCAACAGGGATTTGCACATGCAAAATAGGCACACAGGGACGATGGGGCTGAAAATCAGGCCCAGTGTGCGCTTGGAACTTTGCAGATGAACAGTGCTCTTAAAATCTTTTGCAGATTGTTCATATTGTTTACTTGTGCCTTAAAATTACACAGCTGAGTAGTTTGAGACAAAAATATTTATAATCTGATGTAGCTGTTATGCTGCATAGTAATTTATAATGTATTTAGATATCACTTAGACAGTGTGCTGTGTTCTGTTCCCTTCTATTGACTGCTTTCAATTTTTGTTGTTGTGGTAACTTTGGAGTTAAGACGAGCAAGGGCTGGATGCCCATAAACAGAGTTTAAACTCTATATAAATGTACCTGCACTAGCCAGCTGTGTTTGACTTACTCCCTCTCCCCTCGAGACAATGAAAAATGGATTGAGGCTCTTGTTTGTCATTGTTTGTGTGGTAAGGGTCAAATCCTGATGCCACTGAAGTCGGTGACAAAGCTCCCAGTGGGCTCAATGGGACCAGGTTCTAGAGCTTACTAGGAGATCAGATTATCAGCAGTATGTACAGATGCCTACTAAACTGAATTATGCAGTTTGCTTCCTCTGTGGTCATTTTTATCAAACCGTCAAGGTTTGGGTTTGTTCTGTAGAATTAAGTAACAAACAAATAACTTTAAAATGTACTGTTTGTAAAACCCATCCAAAACTTCCTTTCTGAAAGAGATTTTTCGTATTACACTGTATGTGCTACCACTCTCTTGGCTCTGCAGGAGCAGTCAAAACAAAAACTGAAATCATGCCAGGGGTCAGCACAGAAACAAAGACACCATGACATGTCAGAGTATATACTTACGGTAAGGTATATTCTGGCTACATTCAGCACTGGCTTAAACTGGTGCTTCTCCCATTGACTTCAGAGGGAGCTGAGCACCACTTACATCAGATAAATGTTCTTACATGATACTGTTTAAAGCAGGTTGTTCTTTTCAGCTAGGGTGGAAAAATCCGTGTTTGTCAAATGACAAGTTGTGCTAAAACCCCCAAAACCCACCGCTTATCCAAGCTTCTAGGGGAAGGCAAAGAAATATTAAAATGGTTTTTAAAAACCGAGTGGTGGTAAAGCATAGAAAATATAAATAATAATTTTTAAAGTTGCTGTGGTTTGTTATAAAGCCAGCTTCAGCCTTTGAGATCCCGTAGGCTCCTTAGTTCAGTGTAACAGGTTGGGACTGCCTTTAGAATCATCATTTGTGTGTTACTGTTGGCATGATAAAACATATTTTAAATTCACAGGACAATAGCAAACAGAAGCTTGTTCCCATGTGGCTACACAGCATATACAGGAAAGCCAAAATCAGGATTGAAAAGTGTTCCAAACTACGGTCTCCATCCTGGAAGCAGCTCCATATGGGTGGACCCCAGCTCCAGCACACAGCCCCACTTCTATAGAGTGGGCTCCATGCAGGTCCAGGTTTCTGCCTCTATTGAACTCAGTGTAGTGTTGGGGCCTGGTAAGAGTAAATAAGGACATCTGGGGTGAAAACCTGGGTCTATTGAAGTCACTAGCAAACTCCCATTGACTTCAATAGGGGTAGGAGTTCACCCTGAACTCTACCCTTGACAGTGATGACCAATTAACCTACAGTTTTATTAGAGTATCCTAATGTCAATATCTCATGTCATCTTGTGGTAAGTGTTTTGTCCCATAGGAATCTGCAGGTAACTCTTGTTAAAAATCAAAGTCCTGTCAGACCTATTAAACCATGATGTTGTCACTGCAGTCTAACCAATCAATCGAATGAAAAGCCATCAGTTACCAGATGCTGCAGAAAAGCTGTTCAATTTGTATTTATGAAGGTTATAGTCACAGTTCTCTATACAGCAAGATCCATGCTTAAAACTCCTGCATTGAGAATTGTTAAATTCTTATGCATTGGGGTTTCGAGCCTTGTCTCTAATGTAAGTATTCATTAGGTAAGAATATGTACTAGGATTAGTAACTGACAGATAATCATAATTTTATGTGGGTTTTATTATTAACCTTTTAATATTACCTTATAATACAGTGACTTATACGTCCAGAAAATGGATACTAACCTGCCCACAAAACAGACCATGCCAAGGGGATAGCACAACAGAGGATGATAGCATCCTTTTGAACAGAGGATGATAGCTATTACTGCATATGCAACCTGTGGGATGGTGACACCAAAATAAATCAAGACAAAGGCTATTAATTGTAATGTCCACGTCAAGAGGGTTATGCTTCGCTCATTGGTAAGTGGTCCATGCTTGTAACAAACCACAAAGCTGATAAATCCAACAGTCAGAAAATACCCTGTGAAAGCAGAAAAAAATGCCATATATAGAATGACACAAAGGATTAACTTTAATGGTAGACGGACAGCTTAAAACTGCCACACAGCAAATCCCACTGTTACTCCTCATGCTGTCTACTATGTACTTTGGGAACATGAAGGGCCTGATATTTAAAATACATATGCAAAAAAATGCATGCAGTGGCACACTGGACTTGCATATGTAATTACGATGACTGCATATGCAAACTGTGTATCTGCATGTGCAGATGGCAAGTTAAAGGCATAACTGGCTATCTATGTGCCGAAATATCCTGTATGTTTGTTTGTTTAGATTTAAATCGTAACTTACAATGCTTATCCAAGGCGGTAGGCATTCTAAAACACCATTAGCAATACAATTACATGTCAGAATTTAATTGTCATTAAAATGATCAGTTTAATTCACCTGTATGTGCAATTGCATTGTTGAAAGGTCCTAATTATACCTCAATACTTGTGTAAACATATGCATGGATTAGGCTCCGTACTAACAATAAGTCAGTATTTATTTTCAAATAAAATGTTGTAAATGAAGCTGATAGGCTTGCAAATACAGTATGTGTATCAAATTAATCTCATTCATGCTAAAAGCACGTGGTCAAGCCATGCTTCCCCTCCTAACTGGTGAAGAGTGAATGCTGAAAGGTCTGGAGCTTCAGTTTGGATAAGCATCCAAAGAAGTCCGTGCTTATTCAACACTGTACTTTTTGGTTTCAGTCATGCTTCTGCAAGAACAATTTTTCTCACTGTACTTTTCTCTATGTGCTTCAGGGGTGCCACCAAAGCAAAGGTGAGTGAACATAAAAAAATAATAATTGAAAAACGATATCGTATTCAACTGAGTCAAAAGCAGTTAGTGAATATTAACAGGCACAGAGCATAAGGGGCTGGCATAGTGGCCTAAGAGCAGTGCTCTGTACTGCTAGAGCAAGTGGGGAGAACCAAGTTACAAGCTTGTATCCCAATCTCTCTTCCCCTAGGCCAGCAGGGGGCATGAGAATTCCTTATGACTTCTACATTAGTAAATGCTTTAAGAATAAGTGCACCCTAGCTGCACCTCCCGGTGCTAGAGATGCTTGCTGTGCTCAGGGAAGATAGCACTGTTTCTACCATTACCACTGTCTGATCGGGCTAACTCCAGGGAGGATGGCTTTAGCTGGTAATAGAGGCTGCACAGTTGTTTTGACCCAGGAGGATGCTGAGGAAATGTGCTGAAGCAATAGGCAGCCCCCTTGGCAACTCCCCCTTCCAGGCAGCACAACCCCCACTCCAAGCTCCAGACAGAGAGGAGATTGTAGCTGTCTTCTCCCACAACCACCTCCCTCTTTGCTTCCATGGTGGGTGTGAAATGGAAATGACTGGAAACATAAGATGGGCAAAACGTTCCCTTTTCTTCATGCCTCTACAAACCAACATCAAACTCCCTATTTAAGGATCAAATGAGAATAAATGCTCATTTCAATGGATTAAGAGCCTTCAGAATCCTCCCACACCTCACATTCATGAGAGAAAAATATTAATCAGACGCAATTCTTACAAACTGTTCGTTCTGACCTCTTAACAAAAACCTGTCCGCTGTACATTTCTGCTCATTCTCTTACCCAGTAAGTAGTTTCTATATTCAGACCACAGCCACTTCATTTCCCCTTTCAAACAGTAAATAAAGTAGAGAGAGGACATCCAGCAGCCACTCATTAAAATCCCAAAGGTGCTGTGCTGGGAGTAAAAGAAAATAGTTAGTAAACCAGCTAGGTTGTGGTTTATTATTTATATGATGGTAGCATCCAGAGGTCCCAATCAGGATTGGGCCGCAGTGGGCTAGGGATTTCACAAACATACAGGTAAACGCACTATCTGTACTGAAGAGCTTATGAGCTGATTCACTCGTTAACCCTGCTATATCATGCTCTGAAGATAAGTGAGGTGAAGAGGAGCCACTGCATGGGATTTTTGTCCAAACTTCTTGAAGCTGTATCATGTCTCGGTATTACAATAATAATAATTAATACTTAACTCTGACATGTTTTATAGAGACCAAGGCATTGGGGGGAGGGGGGGGAGGGTGGCATAAGATTCAGCCCTGCCTTCGTGAGATAATTTTGCTACTGGATATGAAAAATAAAGTCAAGGTTACAACTGCCACAAAAATTATGGTTTCATTTTGACTGATTTGTTGACTCACGACATAAGCAAATTGAGCTGAGAGACTAAAATCACACCCCTGTAATTATGGTTTCAGAATAAATGCTCGTCATTGTACATCAGCAAACGTAACTGTTTTTTTCAGACTTTGGAGGGCAGTCTATCTAGGGCCTGATTCTGATCTTAGGTACATTGGTTTTACACTGAAGTAAACCCCCATCAAAGTCAATGGAGTTACTCTGTCATAAAACCAATGAGAGATCAGAATCTGGCTCTAGACTTGCTATTTGCTATTTTGTTTTCCACATGGTACACCTACCTTTGGAATAAATCTTTTAAGTGTCAACAGGAGAAAGACTAGCGTAGCAAGAACACCCAATGCCACTCCAGCAGAGTAATAGAACATAGCACTCCTGTTAGGGAACAGCAAGGTGGGGGACACTGTAAAAACCTTTTACTGAGTTGCAACTGGTTTGGAAGTAACAAAAAGTGTAATGCTGTACTTAATCAGAGACTGAACACAGATTTTCAGCTATGGCTTCATCTGCTTTGCACTGCGGAGGCAGAACGAGGCAGCCAGAAAACTCCCATAAAGAAGCAGCTGAGAATTCCCTGACAGAGAGGAATCTTTGGGTGGCACAGATGGCTGTAGGTTGCCTGCTCATCCCCAACCCCTGTGTTGGGGTGGCAAGAGGTCTGTGGGAGGGTGGGGGGCAGTGCATGGCATTCCAGCTGGTCCCTGAATGGTGCCCAGATGACCTTGTGGGATGGGAGCAGCTGGAAGAACTTAGAGCTGCTCCTAAGTTACACAAGGGTCACATTAGGTCCCAGCCAGCTCCTCTGCTGGGCTGAGTGTGAACTCAAGGGAGCTGAGGATCTAGTACTTTTTAAAAAAACAAACAGCATTAGATTACTAGAGTTGTGAGAATTAAAAATAATCTCATTGCCTTTTCCTTATTTCAGCTTTTCCATATCTCAAAATCTCAACAGTGAAAACATCTCCTCAGTTCCACTTTTGTTTATCATGTTTCTAGTCAATTTAATTTCCTTGTCCACAATGCTGTAATTTTTGGATTGCACGAATATTTTTAAAAAACGTTTTGATGGAAATAAAAAGAAAATTTAGAAACTCTCTTGGTTTTGTAAACTTATTTTTACAAAATCCAAAGGTTTGATAAAATTTGACCTAATACTGTTTTAAAATTTGGTGATTCGCAAATTTTAAAAGTGGAACAGAACTTTTGAGATGAATCACAAATGAACTGACTGTACGATGCCAAACCCCACATGAAAAAAATGACTGCAAATATCTTCCCTTCTACACTACACAAAATATGAGGGCTAGCTTGTGCTCTTTAATGTGCAGCCATGAGTACAGGGTGAGGTGGAGGCGGGGAGCAGTAGAGGCAATGAGGCCCAGATGACCTCATTTGACACACAGTTCCTCCCTAAGATTCCCACACTCTGGGGATGGAAATTTGCAACCTCCCTTTATGCAGCACCCCCCAGGCTTCATTGGTTCATTGGGAGGGAGGTGATGGCTCTGCTTACTCCTTGCTCATAGGGAGAATCCCAGGTGCAGTCCTTGTACACCCACAAGTGCTAGGAGCCATGATCTGGGAAGCCCTAACACAGCCACACAAGTGAAAAATCTTTACATTACTTCTCTCCTCCTCATGGCTATGTTATTATGATAGTTTACATACATTTTTCTTATTTCATTTTTTAAAAAACAAACAGTTGCTTGGGATCATTGAGCTATGCAAATAAATAGAGAAGACAATGCAAGAATAGGAACACGCCAAGAATGCAATGACTCTGAAAAGATAAAGGGGCTAATACTTACCTACTCAAGGCGTTTGCAAAATGGAACAGAAAAACGCCAGCTACAAACAAAAGGATGAGTTTCCTATCCACCACTGAAAATCCAAAAAACAGCATTTTAGGCTAATTCATCTGGGTGATTTTAATTGTACAAACATTATCAGACAAGTCTCAGCTGTTCCATTAAGGTAACTTACAACTCAGAATGCACTATTCAGGCAATAATGTTGGCAATATTATCCAGCCCATTCATTGGATGAATAGAAAGCATCACTCTACTTACTGTTTCGTTGTACACTCACGGTGTAGGGTACTTTCTTGTAGGGTTGGACTGTGAAACACATATTCTCTCCATATTGGTTTATGTTTATGACAGTTTCTTTAGATGCCTCTGATTGCCAAATGATTTGAACAACACACTTGAAAAATTCAAAAATAGTTTCTGAATTATGACAATTGCTTTCAGCTGAGATAGGCACAAACTTGAACATTTCTGTGCTGTTAATTTTCACCTGTAAACAGAGCAAAACAAAACATACATAGTAGGAACTCGGATTGATAGGTATCTTTCAAAAACACTCCCAGTATTTGAACATAACATAGGGAGAAATAACGGAACAGAAGCCTAGGGAATAATAATCCCACTGCAGTCTCTTAAATCAGGTACCTAGTCCTACTGTACTTAATGATTCATATACAGCCTCACTGAAGTCAGTGGGCTCCCATGTGGGTGCATGGATCCTTTTGAAGAACCAGATCCTAAGGTTACAATTCCATCATGGGCACTGTGATGCTACAGTTGTTTGACACACTACTAACATTGACTGCCCACGTTTTCTTTGGCAGATGCCCAGGCTCACTTTCCTCATAGGCTATGAACCCACTGTTCCTGAATCTTCTTGTGGATAAGGATGCTAACTGCACATTAGATGTTAAGGGAGAACAAAAATGGAAATTGTCAGAAAGCAGAAGAGAGTGCGACAAAAACTGGAATAAAAAATCAAGCCCTCTTCTCTTCAAGAAGGACTGAGCTGTAACACTCCTCTTCTCTACCTTCTGAACAGGAAAAGTCCTCCTGATGCTTGAATTGTGAACTAATGAGCCCGGGCATCTGAAATAATGGATGCCCAACGACAAGGAGAAGCATTATCTCATCTAATAAGAGAGGCTTCTTTATTGAAATGCAAGAAGAGAGTGATCTGCTGGGGAAAATCTTAGCTGTCCACTTTTAAGCATTTACGTCAAGAAACTTTCCCAGTTGCTGGATGTGATCACTGCCTAAAGTCTGCCACCGCTCATAAAAATGACCATACACATTGTATCTGCCTGGAGAAAAAAGTTCTGGGCAGGGAAGAGGAATCTCCAGTTCCTTACACCTGGGAGCCCATTCCTCCAGCAGAGGTGAAGTGAAACTGTTTCTTTCCCCACCCAGGGAGTCAACTGCTCAGAAGAAGAGCCAAGGAGAAGATCCTGAACTTGCTCCTTAGCACAGGGGTTAAAGAGGTGCTCTAAGCTTCTGGTGCTTTCAATGGTAGTTGAGACTTAGTACTTTGCAGCCCAGGGCCCAAGGTGAATCTCTTACAAGGTGCACCCTTGCCACTCCTGTCAGTATTGGAAATATGCATCTGATATTATGTAGCCTTGTTCTTGTTTTTGCTGTCAAAAAGTCATCATATAACATCCAATACACACAACACAGTTGAGTTGACATTTCTCTGTCCTCTCAGCAAAGAAATAAAGCCCCCCATCCGTGCAACAAATAAGAGACATCAAACTGCCAAGTCAGCCACACTAGAAGTGAAAGCAGCATGCCACTAAAAGATGCTTCTTTCTAGGCTCCGTCTATGCAACCCTCGGACTGATTTCATAATGAGATGCACCTGATATCTTATATCTTGACCAGATTGGTTGCTGGGAAAACATGTAACATATTAAAAAACTGAAGCAAGCTCCAAACACAGAATCTTACCTGAAGAGCTGACCAAATATATTTTAAGTGCATTGTTCCATTTTGCATATAACAGTAACAATCTGCATCTGGTTTTTGGATGACGTCCATTTCCTTCAAATGGCTACAGTTTTTATCTAAAGAAAGAAAAACACTAAATGAAGTGCATTTCAAAGTGTGGGCACATGTTCACTTCCTCCATTCATGCTTTTGTTGTATTGTAGTTTGATATTCCAGGGGCCATAAGCAATTTTCAGAAAGTCTGACACAAAAAACCTGCTACAGGTTAATATTTTCAGAAGCTCTGAAATGACTTAGGAGCCCAATTTGAAAATTCAGACATGGCCTAGGCACTTAGAAGCTTAAGTCCCAATGATTTTCAATGGGATTTAGGTGCCTACATCACTTTGGAACATTGTCTCTAGCCTGTTTTGGCTTTTTACTATATTTAGGGAAAAAATGGCTTTTGTGCTAGTATTTTGATAGTATTGGGATAATGCCCATGGGCCAAATTCACTATTGGCATAAGTGGGTGTAACTCCAGTGCTTAAACCAATAGTGAATTTGACTGTAGAAGTCTAATGAGGAAAACAGGCTTTTAGTGTTAAAATAGTCATTTACCACACGATATTGCTGCTGATTGAAGAAGTTTTAACATTATAACCTATTTGAAGTGGAGAAATAGTGTAATTTTGTTATTTTTAAGTAGTATATTAAAATATGTAATCAAATTATTTCTCCTACATGTTCTGAACGTTAACGTAATTTTCAGTGATGATACCTTGTGGTGAGGGTAATTAGCTGTCTCTAGCAGTCCTAATGGCATTGGCAACTTGTCTAATCAATCATTTCCATTGTCTTGCTTCATGGAAATGTTAGAGACTCCCTACTACTTTCAGGATTAGATACATACCTCACAGTATAAATATCCCTAACTGATTTGTGGGGCGAATTTTCAAGAGCGTACATGCAAACCTGCACACACACACAAAAACTGCCCTACAGTGTATCACCTCAAGATTCCAGGAACATAATTAAAGAGCAGAATAAAGAACAAAATACAGCTGTTAACTCAGGGAAGAATTTGGTCCACTGAAGAGAAAACTAGGTATGAATGTAACAACTATCTGAATAATACAGGACAGAATATTGTCAAACACTGAGGATAGCACAAGGAGCTCCTGTGCAGACTAGGGGCTAGTCTACACTGGCAACACTAAAGCGGCAGCGCTTTAACATGGTTTGTGTGGTCGCGGCGCAGCGCTGGGAGAGAGCTCTCAAAAAACCACTTCAAGGAGAGGCATAGCTCCCAGCGCTGGTGCATTGTTTACACTGGCGCTTTACAGCGCTGAAACTAGCTGTGCTCAGGCGGGTGTTTTTTCACACCTCTGAGCGAGAAAGTTGCAGCGTTGTAAATTGCCAGTGTAGACAAGCCCTTAATTTAGTCAACTCAAAGAAATGCTGTTTGTAGGTAAAATCGATCTTTCTAGTTGCACCAGTTTAATTTAAATTGTGTTTTAAACCGATTTAGTTAAACCGATGCAAATCTCTGTCTGGACACACTTATCTCAGTTTAATAAACCACTCTGAAACTTAACTGAAACGTCACCCAAGGGTTTGCACTGGTTTAACTAAATCAGTTTAAATCCACACTTTAGGTTAAACTGGTGAAACTTTCTTCTGCAGACAAGCCCTTTGACTAGTTAACTCTCACCCACAGAAGCTGGAAACTCTCAGGCCAGGACTGAATATGGTCCATGGATTGACTGGCAATCCCAATCCTTGAGTACAGCAGTTTAGCGCCTCACTCATCAAGCTATCAGCATCAACAGCTTGAGATGGAGATGAAGGACTACTCCTTCAGAACAGAAGAACAGCCATACTGGGTCAGACCAAAGGTCCATCTAGCCCAGTATCCTGTCTTCCGACAGGGGCCAATGCCAGGTGCCCCAGAGGGAATGAACAGAACAGGTAATCATCAAGTGATCCAACAGAGGCTAGGGACTCTGTCCCTGCCCATCCTAGCTAATTGCCATTGATGGACCTATTCTCCATGAACTTATCTAGTTCTTTTTTGAACCATGTTATAGTCTTGGCCTGCACAACATCCTCTGGCAAGGAGTTCCACAGGTTGACTGTGCGTTGTGTGAAAAAATACTTCCTTTTGTTTTAAACCTGCTGCCTATTTATTTCACTTGGTGACCCCTAGTTCTTGTGTTATGAGGAGTGAATAACACTTCCTTATTTACTTTCTCTACATCAGTCATGATTTTATAGACCTGTATCATATCCACCCTTCGTTGTCTCTTTTCCAAGCTGAAAAGTCCCAGTGTTATTAATCTCTCCTCATATGGAAGCTGTTCCATACCCCTAATCAGTTTTGTTGCCCTTTTCTGAACCTTTTCTAATTCCAATATATCTTTTTTGAGATGGGGCGACCACATCTGCATGCAGTATTCAAGATGTGGGCGTACCATGGATTTAGATAGAGGCAATATGATATTTTCTGTCTTATTATCTACCCCTGTCTTAATTATTCCCAACATTCTGTCCTTCTAATTAATTGCTTCTTAACGCCAACAGATTAGCATCTGAAGTTGCAATGGACAAAAGATTTGGGAGCCCATGGAGTGGTAAAGTTAGGTGCCTTTCACCTGGAGCCCTACGAACAGGGAAAGGGTGTTTCCTCTGAGTCCACAGGGAAAGGGTGTTTGCTCTGAGCCCACGGAGGAGTGGATCCTGGAGCCCACAGAGGAGTAAAGTTAGGTGCCTTTTGCCTGGAGCCCTACGAACTGGGTAAAGGTGGGTGCCCCTAGAATGTGTAAGTAACAAAGAATTTTGTGCTGGTAACAATTAGGCCAACCAGTAATGTACAGAAAGTTTTCAGCAAAGGATCACTCTTTGATATACACCTGGGATGGCCCCTGCTTTATTGTGAATCGGGCCAGCCCCCTGTGTTTATCAGGTAGAAATCCTGAATGGAAAAAATGGGAAACCCTGGCGGAAATGGTTTCATTCCTCACAGCTCAAAGAGTGGAAGAGTAAACCACCTGACCCACAAGGAATAGTATAACTGTCTTCTCCATCCTGCCAGCCACCCTTCTTGGCTAGCAAAAAGGAATGGCTTGGGGCCGTTGGAAAATATGTATCGGGTGGGCTTGTCAGTGCCTACCCCGATGTTGAGGTAGGAAAAGGCCAGAGAAGTCGTCGACTTATTATGGCCACCCTCACGTAGGTCACTGCTTCATGTTCACCCTGCAATATTGGTCCCAGACTCTCCCACTATATATGGGGGGAGTGTGGGAGTTTGTTCTCTCTTATCTGCCCCCTCACAGGTCCCGTACATGAGCCATGACATCCCACCGTTGCACTAGCACTCTGCTGTTCATAAGTGTCTGGAGTCTGATGCTGCCAACGCTCTATGCTGAACCTGTGATCCCTCTGAGCCTCTGGAGGTGCTTGCCAGCTGGAGCCCAGGAAGTAAAATTGCTGTGCCACATGCATGGATTCTATGGGAATGGAAGCAACCCCCTGGCCCTGCAGCGTCTCTACCAGTTCTACGCTGTTGGCAACTCCTCGGGTTGCCCCTGGGAAAGTGTTGCCAATTGCACACAGAGTGCCCCGGGGAGTCACTCAAGTTTTGTTATGAAACTAAGACCACCCCAGACTCCGTCCCATTCTTCTGTAAGCCACTGTGGTCTCGAAAGAGACGTAGACCATCAAATGCAACCAGTAACCGCCTCCCAGGTGGCGGAAGGTGCAGGATAGTCATGGTTTCCTCCGCTGCTTGGGGAGCAACCCTGCCCCTACGTGTCATCATTGTCGTCGGAATCCAGACACCTCCGTTACCCAGAGATGAACTGCAGCTGTCTCTGATCACGCCAGCAGGCAAGAATAACACACGGTTCCTCGTAAACTGGGAACCGCTGAACTGGACTTTAGCTGGACCTGACTTGAGTCAACAAGGTCCCCCAGACTGGGTAGTTCCATTAAAGGGCACACATTGTGACAAGCTCATGCCAGCAATTTGGGCACATTGCCATTTCAGAGGGATTCCATGAGCCCAGATTGTACAGAATGGAATTGGGCCAACAACAAAAAACAGTTTTAAATTTTGACCCTCTGATCACAAACCTCACTCCCCTCTGACGTTTAAGAGCCCCAATTTCAGGGCCCCATGTGTTAAAATTGGATCAAGAACATTTGGTTCCTCAACCTCAGACTTCTGTGAAGGAGGTTCAAATCCACTTAAAACGCATGAATATCTCTCACATAGCACCTCTATGCGCTCCCTTGATTGGAACTAGCCTTAAGGGTTGGGATGAATGTGGCAAGGGGCTGACCATGTAAATAGAGTAGAAAGGGAATTAAGTGATCGGATTGCACCTGTAGGAACAGGAATCTCTTTAGTTGATACCACAAACATAAAAGTTCTGGCTAATAAACTATCATATGCCACCGAAAATATAGAAAAGATGGGAACCCCATTAACAGCATCTTTGAAACAGTTAAGTCAGGAACAGCAGTTAATAAGTAAGGTATTTCCTGGGTGGAAAAGACTCATGAAAAAAATGAAGAGTTAATAATGTCTCATTGACCTCAGCGTGTGAGCAAGCTCAGGCTCTCACCCAGAACATAATCATGGGAATGATTCGGCAAGCCATAGCAGGACAAATTCCCATGGAGGCAATCAACTTGATTCAGCTCCATGTAACGGAGGAAGAATTAGTCCTCCGGCCCTGGTGGAGACTATTAATGCTTAGTACAACCACCACCAGCAAAGCTTGCAGTTATTCTTAGAGTAATCCACCCAGTAGTCCCACTGGGATTAGAGATTATTGATAACTCACTAATGTACTCCAGAGATCCTAACAATTGGGCCTAGCAGAAAGATAATGTCTGGAACACAGTAAATGTAAAGGGGTGCAGGAGAAAAGAAGGTTTGGGCTATATCTGTGAAGACCAAGCATTGGAGGAACATGATGAATGCTTCTTCCCACAACCTGGGAATAGGTCTCACTTTTCCTTCAATGTTATCCAGGAAGAGGGGTCTGTTGTTATCTTTGTTGGTAAAGCATGTGTGTGTGTGTAAGAACGAAATGTAATATTGTATTGATTAATGGACATTGGATTCAACCCATGGTGCCTTACATTTATCGCTGTTTCTGTAATGTAACCACTATTGTTAGTTGTGATATTAAGTTTACTGTGCCTATATGGACTGTACAACATTTGAAAGCCTATCCTGAGCTCTACAAGGAGGTTTCCCCCATTTCACTGGGAATGGGTCTCACTGCCATTAAGGGACTATTAACTCATCCCACCTTACAAACTGAGCCGCAGAAGCTCCGAACTTTGGGGGAGAATGACAAACTCGAGATTCAATACCACAACCAGGAGATCTCTAGGCTAGCAGCTACAGTTACAAACACAGGCCATCACTTCTGGTGGGACACTTTGCTTGGGTGGAGTCCCAGTGCAACAGGTCTTTTAAATATCATGCTTCACCCTATTGTGGTGATGATCAGTTTCCAAATTATACTAGCAATTGGTCTGGTTCTACTCGTTTGCTGGATCCAGTGACTGATGCAGGGGCTGCAATGGATTGAAGATCAGATCACGGAGAAAGGATGTGATGGGGATACTCGCTCTTCGCAAGCACCCCATCAACCGGGGGACTTGTTACCTAGCAGCTCTGTGTTCTTGGGGAACCAGGGCGCAGAACCCAGCCTGTCTGACTCACGAAAGACACCCCGCCTCCCCACCCAGCCTCTGCTAGAACTAAATCTGCATCAGAAGAAAGACAGAGATTCCAAGGCAAGAACCGCACGGAACTCTGGGACCAGAAAAGCAGGGGAGCACTGCATGATGGGGGAATCTCTGCTCCAGATGTTAATAAACCCACGCCTGCACACACCCAGCTCAGTAGTTATCAGACCAATTCTAGTAATAAATCCTTTATTGGTATCCAAAATAGTGAAGCTCCCTAATTGCATTGTGAGCTCCCTCCAAGGAACATCGCCCAAAGCCAGGAATGATCAGCTCCCATGTCTAGCCTGAACAAATCAACTTTGGTATTCTCCCTTGTTTACACATAAACAAATCTAGTGTTCTCCCTTGAACCATTGTTTTTTCTCTACAAAAAACCCTATCCATGCTCAAGTAAGTGTTCTGATGCCTGGATCCAAAATCTGCATCAGTTCCATTGGGACTTCATCTTCTCCTGACTGATCATGCTGGGGGCTCTGCCTGTCTCTAGCACTCCGGACCCTCAGCTACCCCCACCACCTGGGACCCCTGATCGATTCAAGCTTCATGGAATGGTGAGAACCCAGCTCTCTCTCTCTCTCTCTTATATTTTTATATATATATATATATAATGTATAGCCTTCTGACCCTGACTGGTGTGATCAGTTATAGTTTTCTAAACCTGACACTTATAATCAAGCTTAAGTTAGATTTAATATTATAACTGTTTTGTTTGTTTGGCTCCCCTATGGTTATTACCTGGCAATAAATGACTTTCATGATTAAACTGGTTACTTCTCCCTCCCTCCCCCCCTCCCTTGGGTGAGTTTTGGTTTCCTCATTCGCTCTGCAGCAATGCATCTCGTACCTAAGATAAAAGCTCCCTGCAGCGCCCAAAAATCCTGTGGGGTTTGCTCAAGTACATTACTACTGGAACAACTGTAATGTGAAAGTGGGGATAAAGACGTGCTGAACCTGGGACATATAAGGGTGGCAGCTTGCTCGACCCAGTCTGCTGAATCCAGGGGCCCATGAGGGGGACAGCTTGGAAGTGCCTCTCGACCCAGCCTACTGAGTCCAGGGACATATAAGGGGTCAGCTTGGGAGTGCAGATTAACCCAGTCCTCTCAGATGTGCGCTGTTAATGTGTGTGTGTGTTTATCTAATTCTGGGGCTGGAAGAACCCAGCCCTGGGGAACCTAGGTCCTGCAGAATCGCTCCATTGGGAGGGAACTTGCAGCAGGGAGAAGTAGAGCTCCGTATGAGAACACAAGTGACACAAGCAGTACATTGATAGAAGTACAGAACCCTCCCCCACCCCAGAAGAGTAACCCTAATAAATGAGCATACCCCAAAGTAACGGGCAAAACTGGTAACTGATTTGGGGTCTGGAGAGAATGGTCACTAGCTGTCCATATACAAACCTGTAAACCAAACCCTTCTAGGTCATGAAAGAGTGAATATGGCTCTTTAGTCTGGCCAGAACATTTGAACTATTTTATGAAGAACTAGGGGGGATGGACGAATAAAGGATAACATTGGAAAAGGGAATCACAAAGGCATCCATCTGGCTCGATAGAGGATCCTGGTACTTGCTATATTATCTGGGGAATTTGTTACTTGCTGGTGTCAAAAACAGGTTCATGGATGGGCACCATCACTGGCTAAAAGTGAGGTGAACCTAGTAGTAAGGGAACTCCATTCTCTTAGCAGGACTGCACCTCAGTTTAGACTGTCTGCAGGTAATTTATCTTCCCTGCTAGGTAACAGGTTCTTAGGGCAGGGAGATTTCTGCCTGCCCAGAAAAAATGGTAGTTTGGATTCCTTCCAGAAGCAAGAGCTGAGGGTGCTGCCCTATTTGTTAAGTGATTACAATAAACTGTCTATTCAGATTAGAACTGGTTTCCCTGCTAGTTATTCCCAGAGAGCTAGTAGATGTTTTCTTACCAGTACCACCCTAAGCATTAACATATCAATATGCATGTTCTCTCTGAAGAAAACCACCCGACCCAAGCCATCCTCCACTTCAAGTATGCCCTCAACTCCATGAGAGTGACATCCGGGGTAACTATAAACCAACTGAGTTCCAAGAGGAAGATCCCTTTGAACAAGTGACTTCACCATTAGGAGAAATAAGACTTAACCTGAGGTAAGGAAGGGAAGGCAACTGTCTAAATGTGAGAGATTACGAGCTGTGGAGAGAATCTGGGTCAACTGTAGAATCCTAAAACAGAACCAAGGGCAGAGAACCTTCAGTGCAAGAAATAAGGAAACAAGCAGGTAAAATGCCTCTTGATCTATGCATCAGTGCTGCAACTGTAATCTCAATAGTCCCTCTGACTTTCATTGTCCTCTCTGATGAAAGATACACTCTGCCTCAGCTATCATGAACCAGACTACAGGGAGAACGGAAGGGACACCATCGCCTTAAAAATCACACTTCTGTGTGAACTGGTTTTATCTACTATTACAAGAAAGACCTTGGTTTATTGCAACTGAAAAAAGATGAGGGGGCAAATATTTTTCTTTATTTTTTCCAGGGTGTTTACTTTGTGCATTTGACAGCACTTTATTTATAGGAATTTTCATGGTTTTCCCTGTTCAATCAGTTAATAGTCAGCTGCCCCTTTGTGTTTAAGTGGGTCTCTCACACAGCAACACGGGAGAGAAAATATTGTTAAATATAGGAAAGTGTGATTGTAAAATCACAAAAATAAGACATGGAATTCTGGGACAGGTGTGGTACCTGCAACTGTTTTAACTCTTTTTATTTAATTGGCTAGATTTCAAGTAGACAGTTTCCCTTGAAATCCTGTCTAAGGAACAGTAGGCTCTTTGATTCATTCACTACAGGTTCCAAAATGTTCCAGTGTCTTGTGTATAGCAAACTGAGTGTTCAGAAAGGAGGAGCTAGCAATGAGTCAAGGAAGTACTGCATTTTCCTGATTCTTTAAATGCTGCCACTATCAGCACCCATTTTATGGGAGCTGTTGTATGAACAGTGGCGGTCTACCATGCAGCTCACCTAGGCAGAATCAAATAGATTCAGAGATTCCGAGGCCAGAAGGCACCACTGTGATCATCTAATCTGACCTCCTGTACAACACAAGCCAGAGAACTTCCCCAAAATAATTCCTAGAGATCTTATAGTAAAACACCCAATCTTGATTTAAAAATTGTCAGTGAGGGAGAATCCACCACAACCCTTGGGAAATTGTTCCAATGGTTAAATACTTTCATTGTCAAAAATGTACGCCTTATTTTACGTTTGAATTTTTTTAGATTCACCTACCAGTCACTGGCTCGTGTTATACCATTCTCTGCTAGACTGAAGAGCCCATTCTTAAATATTTTCCCCACATGTAGCTTATACCACACTACTATTATCTCTTGAAGTTCTGTGGGACTAGGAATTCCTCAAGAGTCACAGCAAAGATGGCTGAGTAGGTAGGCTGTATATTGAATTTCTTGGCTGGGGTTGGGGGGTTAAGACAAATAGATGTAACCATTTCAGGCTGAGAATGGGATGATATCTATTGTTCTAATTCAGAAATAAACATAATAGAAAAATATTGATTCTAAGAGATTTGTAGGCTTCAGGCCTCTGGATCTTTCTACAGGGCAATGCTATTTTAGGTAGAAGTGGAAATTTTAGAAACTCTAGGCTATTCCCCTCGGCCAATACTGACTGGAGGCAATCAGCTTCCACTACCTTTGAAACTCTAGAAGCCTGCCTTCTCTCTGAAAAAATGCCTGATTTGGGATGTAGTCTGGATCTTCTGAAGGGATGGAACTGGTTATCCCAGGGCTGGTCTACACTGCCAAGTTTTTTTGCCAAAAGGCAGCTTTTGGCGATGAAACAGCAGAGGTGTACATAGTGCAAAGCCACTTTTTGCGACAAAACTCCTCAGTTGCAGCGCTTTAATAAAACCACCTCGATGCTAGTGATAAGGCTTTTTGCGCAAAGGTTTTATTGCCAAAGTGCCAGTGTAAACACCTTGCTTGCTTTTATCGCTGTAATTGGCCTCTAGAGGTGTCCCACAATGCCTGAAGTGACCGCTCTTCTCATTGTTTTGAACTCAGTAGCCCTGCAGGCATGTGCCCCTCCACTTTCAAAACTCCATTCTGACAGCCAGTGTGCTGTGCTGCTCTGCTCCGGGGAAACAAAGAGCAAATAATTAACTAGGGTTGCCAACCCTCCTGGTTTGGCCGGGAGTCTCCCAGAATCAGGCTCGATCTCCCAGAGGCTACTGAAGCCAATCTGGGAGATTTAGGCCGCTAAAAGCCCGGCAGCGTAGTAGGGCTAAGGCAGGCTCCCTGACTGCCCTGGCTCCGTGCCGCTCCCGGCATGTCTTGCAGCAGCTCATAGGCAGAGGTGCAGTTAGGGGGCCTCCGCGCGCTGCCCCCGCCCCAAGTGCCGACTCCACAGCTCCCATTGGCCAGGAACGGGGAACCGCGGCCAATGGAAGCTGCGAGGGCGGTGCCTGCAGAGTCGCCTGGCCACCCCTGAGCCTAGGAGCTGCTGTCAGACATGCTGCTGCTTGAGGGAGCTACCCGAGGTAAGCACCGCCCAGACGGAGTCTGCACCCCAAACCCCTCCCACACCCAAACTCCCTCCCGGAGCCCGCACCCTAACCCACTGCCCCAGGCTCAACCCGGAGCCCACCCGCACCCAAAATCCCCCCCAGAGCCCACACCCCCTCACGCACTCCAACCCCCTCCCACACCTAACCTCCCTCCCGGAACCTGCACCCCTCACTCCCTCCACACCCCAAACCCCTGCCCTAGGCTCAGCCCTGAGCCCCCTCCCACACTCCAAACCCTTTGGCCCCTGCCCCCCCAGCCTAGAGCCTGCACCCCCACCCTCTGTCCCAGCCTAGTGAAAGTGAGGGTGCAGGAGAGCGAGAGACAGAGGGAGAGGAGCTGGAGTGAGCGGGGGTGGAGACTCAGAGAAGGTGTGGGGCAGGGGTGTGGCCTTGGAGAAGGTGCAAGGAAAGGGGCAGGGCAAGGGTGTTTGGGTTTGTGCGATTAGACAGTTGGCAACCCTATCATTGATGCGGAATGCTCCTGCTGTCTTCCACACTGAACACAAGAGGCAGGCGTGTGTGTGTGAGAGAGAGACTCTGTGCTGTGCAGAGCCAGGGAGGGAGGGAGGCAGGGGCTGATGTCGGGGTTTCCCCCTCCCCCTGCCTCAGGACTGGTTGCTTCCCGCGGCTTTCTGAACATGAGACAGCATGCCAACACACTCACTCTCCCCCAGCACACACTGTCTCTCCCCCCCACACACACACACCCTGTCACACATAGTAGCTGGAAATCTATTAGGATGCCCATGGAACAATGGGATTGAGAAACCTGCATCATGTGATGCTGTACCTATCCCATGAGGCATTGCAAACCCTTCCATAAGCACCCTGCTGCCAGTTGTACAGTGGGATAGCTATCTATAGTGCACTGCTCTCGTTGCAAGAGCTGCTAGTGTGGATGTGCTCCAGCGACACAAAGAGCATAGTGTGGACATGCAACAGCGGTTTAAGTAAAGCGCTTTAATAAGAGTGGCATAACTTTTGGTGAAAAAACTTGGCAGTGTAGACATAGCCCCAGTCACTACCTCTGGCAGAGTTACCTTGATTGGAATAATTATAGTAAGGCTATCTCCTACCTGGCCAATAGAAGAAGAAAAACAAACAACATTAGAGTTGGATCTTTTATAAAGCTAGCAGAAGGATAGCACCTCCCTAGACACTGGGCTGGAACTTTTATTTTCTACTAGTTCTATTAGAACTTGAACTTTGGATCCCCCAAATGAGTCCCTCCATCACAAGTAAAGGCAATGGGCATACAGCCACAATTTCACATCTTCTGCATACTGTAAACCAAAAGGCTCTGTGACAATGGCAATATTCCTCACTAAAAGTCTGAATAAATCTTGGGTCACTTTGTATAAATAGGTGGGAGAGATCAAGAACAGCCAAGTGAAAAGTCTGCAGAAGTTAGAAGGCAGACAATTCTCCTGGTGGCCTTTAATGAGTCAAAGGCCAGGACTCCTGCCCAGTTGAGACAGTCTTTTTACAGTTGCACTGGTTTGGTCAAAGCTGTGTAATTGGTTCAATGATGAAAATGGAAATAAGTTGGCTAGGGTGCATATAAAGTGTGATGCCCAAAGAGCTAAGAGTGGAGAGGAGACTCCGTTATTACATTTTACTTACAAAACTGCCCATTTTTCCTTTTCGACAATGTGTCTTTTACCTTTGCAGAATGACTATATTGACAAAGTGAATCACCGAGCATGTGTTGTGCTTCGTTTCATAAAACCTTTGTGGATTGGGGGAGGGGGGGAGGAATCACCAAAAACCTGCTTCACGTGGATTTTTATCCAGAAACTAAGTTTCTCTTACAGCGTTTGTTCTGGGGTACGTCCCAGCCACCCTTGCGGAATCTCAGAGCTCAAACCCCGCGTATGCCCGGTACCCCCGCTCTCCTGATCAGGAAATAACATGAAGCGGCCAAACGGCCAGCTCCGCTGGGTTGCTCCCGGCTTCGCGCGTCAGGCGGATCGCGCTCCCTGGAGAGGGGCGACAGACGAGAGCCTGGGGCTTTGCAGAACCCCCGTCGGCCCAGCCAAGCGCCGGGCCCCGCGCGGATGCGGCTCCGCTGGGATGTCTAAGAACTCCCCTCCCCGGCCACGGGGCGGCCGCCCCAGGCGTTACCTGCTCCCGCCGCCGCCCCGCTCGCCCTGGCCGCCTTGGCCAGCGAGAGGAGGAAGAGGAGCCGCAGCGGGGAACCCGCGGGCTGCATCGGCCCCGCAGCCGTTTGAAGGGGCGCGTCGGAACGTGGAGCCGGCAGCCGAGACGCCACGAGCCCGGGCCGATGGATGGGCCGGCGCCGCGGGGCCCGACTCTTGGTCTGGCCGCGGAGAATGGCGGCAGCGGGAGGCCGGGCCGAGGCGATCGGCTGGCTGGGTCTGGAAGGGGCGGCCCCGCCTCTGGGGCGGGGCGGGGCAGGGGAGGGAGGCGCGCGGGCTGAGGCGGGCGCCGAGCTGGGGAGGCCCTGGCGGGGCGAGGCGAGGAGTCACGCCTGGAGCAGGGCCCCCAGCCGTGGGAGCTGTGCGGCTGCTCGGGCTCCCTCTTCCCTGGAAGCTGCCTCGGTGGCAGATCGCGCTCCCGCTGTTCCTCGGACCCAGTGTCCCCGGGGAGCCTCTGAGAGGGGAGGTCTCTGCAGCTGCTGTGGATGGGAAACGTTTAAACCTTTGCGCCTCACATTAGTGGCCCAGACGGTGTTTGGGGTCCCTCCAGAGCAGGCTCAGACTGGGGCTAGGGTGTGAGTGTGGCGCGCTGAATTCTCCCCTGCTGTTCACCTGAGGTTTTGGTCACATCCGAACCAGAAAATAGGGCCCTGATGGCTTTGGATCTGGCTGAGGTTGCCATTTTTGGTTGGATGTATTCCTGGAGCTTTCATTACATGACAGTCTTCAATTAAAAATTAATCTTTAATTCCTGGAGACTCCAGGACAATTTGGAAGGGCTGACAACCCTAGATCTGATCTGGAAACACATCCCAATACCCTGGAGTTGGAAGGGTTTGAATTTGATGTTCTGGGTTTGATCCATCTCTGCTTTGTTCAATAGAACATCTATATGTAAGCGGGGGAATGGTCCCGCTCTTGTGAGGAACTTTCCTGGCTTCTGTGCTACCCCGGTGAAGTGGGCGAGCGAAAGGATCTGAGTCCTCGCTCCCACTTCCTTGACCCAGAGGCCTCCCTGCGCTTGAGGACTCTCCTGTCTGGCAGAGTTCTCATAGCCCCAACAAGGCTGGGCCCAGGATTCCTGGGGTGGCTCAACCCCCAGCCCCNCTGCAGGTTGGACACTTGCCCTGGCGGTGGCCACATGCTCTCAGGCTGTAGGTGGCAGGACCCTTCTCCCCAGCATCGCCCCCGCCCTGTCAGGGTTACGATCCCCCTCCAAGTCTGGCCTGCAGGGCCTCTTGGCTGAGGCGTCTCCCTGTGCTGGGCCCACTGCCCAGGGTCCCCCTCACTCTGCCCAGCTGCTCACCGCACCCAGCTCTGGACTGCTCCAGCTCCACACTGCCTCAGCACGGCTGCTGCTGCTGCTCTGCCTTCAGCTCCCTGGGCTGCTTCTCTGGCCTCTCTGGCTCTGGTTGCTACAGCTCTGCTCCCAGGACAGGACAGGTCTGCTCTGCAGGCTGCTTCCTGGGCTGCTTGTCTGGCCCCTCTGGCTCTGGTTGCTGCAGCTCTGCTCCCAGGGCACGTCTGCTCTCTCTGGGCTGTGCTCTGGCTTTTTGGCTGCAACTCTGCTCCCAGCACAGGATCTGCTCTCCCTGGGGCTTTCTGGCTGCAGCTCTGGCCCCTCTGGATCTGGCCCAGCTCTGCTCTCCCGCTCAGCTTGGGCCCCTGCTTTCTCCTTAGCTCGGCCCCACTCTGTCTGACTCAGGCACATTCCTGCTCACACGGAGGACGGGACCCACCCTGGCCTTCTGTCTCCTTGATTAGCTGGCCCGCCCTGTCAATCTGGAGCATTGGCCTCTTGCCATTGTTCCTGGGGACTATCAGTCTCAGGGTCCTGATTTGCCATCGATCCCTCCCCTTTTAGTGCTGGGAGCTAGCAACCAAAACACCCCCACTGAATGTTAGTAAGGGGGCAACAGTCCCCTTACATATATGTGTCTGCTGAATTTCCTGGTTTGCTCCAGTCCACAGCTTCCTATTTATTTCGGGATCTAGTTCAAAAATTCCTTCCTTATGCTTAAAATCATCTAACAAGTTGCTCCTCCCTTTCTCAAACCTGGGCTACACTCAAAAATTAGATGGACCTAGTTACATTGCACAGGCTGTAAAAGATCTTGTGCCCTGTGTGCCATCAGGGCCATCCCTAGAGATTGTGGTGCCCTACGCAGCCCCCCTGCAGGGGGGCCAGCCCTGAGCCTCTGAGGGGGTGTGTGCCCCAGGCCTCTGTAGGGGGTGGGGGGCATCCCAGGCCTCCGCGGTGGGGAGCTGCGCCCAAGGGCTTTGGGAGGCAGGAGCAGCCAGTGCAGGAAGGCAGCAAGGGTCGGGCCCACCCCCACACTAATGGGGCGGTGGGAAGTGGAGCAACCCAGCCCCAGCCTTCTCCGCTCTGCTCCCCCGGCTCCCAGGCTTGGGGTAAGGGGAGGAACCGCCCCCCAGCACTCACTGGCAGCGTGGCTGGGGCCAGGTTGCTCCACTTCCCACCACCCGGTGAGCGCAGGGCGGGCCCGACCCTGACCCTGCTGCAGTCCCCCAGGACGCATAGCTCAGGGGATGGAGTTTGGGGGGGAAGTGGCAGAGTGAGGGCAGGGCTGGGGTGGGAAGAGGCGAGGCGGGGCAGAGCAGGAGCGGGGGCTAAGGAGAAGGGGGGCAGGGGCGGAGACAGCTTTCATGGGCCCTGCTGTGCATAGCCCACGAGGGGCCAGTTCAGCCGTCCCGGGGATCGGGTTGGCCACTGGAGCTGGATGCAGCACGCAGCTGCATAGGGTGCCCCAAATTTCCTGGTGCCCTATGCAGCTGCATAGTTTGCATGTGGGTAGGGATGGCCCTGTGTGCCATAGTTAGGTTGACCTAACTCCTGGTGTAGACCGGGCTAGGTCAGTGGGAGAATTCTTCGGTCAACCTAGTTACCACCTCATGGAGGGGTGGACTAACTACATCAATGGACAAACCCCTTCCATCGATCTAGGAAGTGTCTACACTATGGTGCTATAGCGGCACATGGACCTTGTCTATCTTCTTCCCTATTTCCACAGTTTTAGCACTGGCTTCCTCTCTGTCTTTTTTGAAAGAGTCTCATCACTGTTGACATGAGACCCAGTTTCTTTGCAGCTATTATCATCTGGAACAGGCTTTGTCTCATCAACTGGCCATTTTACTTCAGTCTCACCCAATTATGTATCTTTTCTTGTCTTAATCTTTTAATATTTCTGTCCCACTGTTTGTTATTTAAGTCTAGTTTTGTTATTTAACTTTGTTTTGACACGTTGGGAAACAGTTGGATTTGAATTGGAATAATTTGCAAGAAGTCTCTGAGCTACATGTATTTTAAACTTTAGACAATGTAGTAATAAGGAGGTTAAAGAGCAGATGATACTTTAGGGAAAACTTTGAAAAACATTCTGTTTAGGAGCCATTCTGTTTTATGTGTCATATTTTGAATCTCTTCCTCATTTTTTTCCCCAATGGTAGGGACACTTGCATGAAAACAGAATTATTATTTCTCAGGAGTCTTCTCTGCCTGCTGGCTATCTTCAGGTAGGGCCTGATGATGCTCCCAGTGAAGCCGGTGGCAAAACTCTTATTGACTTTAGTGTAGGGTTGCCAACTTTCTAATCACACAAAACCGAACACCCTAGCCCTGCCCCTTCCCCGAGACCCTGCCCCACCCCTTCCCTGAGGCTCTGCCCCCCGCTCACTACATTCCCCCTCCCTCGGTGATTCGCTCTTCCCCACCTTCACTCACTTTCACTGGGCTGGGCCAAGGGGTGTGGTGTGGGAGGGGGTGAGGGCTCTAACCAGGGCCGGCTTTAGGCCAATTCTCCCGATTCCCCTGAATCGGGCACCGCGCCTAAGAGGGCCCCACGCCCTAAAGAAGAGCGCCTAGGTGCCTTTTTAATTTTTTTACTCACCTGGCAGCAGTCCGGGTCTTCGGCGGCATTTCGGCAGCGGGTCCTTCCGTGCTGTGGAAGACCCGGAGCAAGTGAAGGACCCGCCGCCGAAGTGCCGCCGAAGACCCGGACTGCCGCCGGGTATTCGAATCGGGCCCCGCCCTTCCTAAAGCTGGCCCTGGCTCTAACTATGTGTGCAGGATCTGGGGTGGCGCCAGAAATGAGGGGTTCCGTGTGCGGGAGGGGGCTCTGGGCTGGGGCAGGGAGTTGGGGTGTGGGAGAGGGTGAGGGCTCCTGCTGGGGGTGCGGGCTCTGTGGTGGGGGTGCGGGGTTTGGGGTGCAGGAGGGGGCTCCAGGCTGGGAGTGTGGCTGAGGGATTTGGAGTGTGGGAGGGGGCTGCAGGTTGAGGCAGGGGGTTGGGGTGCAGGAGGGGGTACCGGCTCTGGGCTGGAGGTGCGGGCTCTGGGCTGGGTCTGGGGGTGAAGGGTTTGGGGTGGAGGAGGGGGCTTCGGGTTTGGGGGGGGGGCTCGGGCAGCATGCGGAGCCCCATGCGCTTCCCCCTCCCCCCCCCGGAACCAGACCTGCTGGTTGCTTTTGGGGCACAGTGCGGTGCCAGGACAGGTAGGGACTAGCCTGCCTTAGCTCTGCAGCACCGCTGACCAGACTTTTAATGGCCGGGTCGGCAGTGCTGACTGGAGCCACCAGGGTCCCTTTTCGACCGGGCGTTCCAGTAGAAAACCGGACACGTGGCAACCCTACTTTAGTGGAGCAGAATCAGGTGCATACATGATCCTGTAGTTAAAGCACAGGACAGGGCATCAACAGGATTTGGTTCTATCTCTGTATCTCAGTTTCCCTATGTGTTAAATACATATTTAAAAAAGAAATATGGGGTATTAATTATTTATCATTGATAATGTATTAGTACCAAAAAGCCCTATTCAGGTACCTGTTTCATTAGGTGCTTTTAAAATGTATACGAAAAAATCGAAGAATTTGCACCAAAGAATTTACAGTGTAAGGCCCTGCACACATGCTTAACTTTACTCTCATGAGTAGTCCCATTGAAGTTGTGAAAAGTTCACATTAGCTCCCATTAAAGTGTGTAAGTGTTAACAGGATTGGGTCCTTGTATGTTACGTCCCATTTCCCTCCCCTCATCTGTTTTTGGTCTTTTTAGAGCCTGATTCTGCAAATGCTTAACATTATGCATGTTAAAAACAGATCACATGTTGGGTAATAATGGACCACATGGTCAATGTCAAATACAAAAGCTTCCTGGAGGGACATCACCCCCACTCTGTCCTCCCCAAAAGAAATGTTGACAATCTTCACCAACAATGGACTCAGTTCTTTTCAATTGGTCTTCAAGAGCCAAGATAGGATTGGGCTTGGATCCAAAGCACAGGAGCTGGCATGAGGTGCTTTCACCACTTTAGCACCTCAGATTGAGAAACCAGCCGAAACTCAGGCATAGAGGATTTAGTATTTGTCTTCTCAATCTGTTACTCTGCACACTCTCCCCTTTCCTCTCCAGACACATAAAGTTTGGTCTGGATCCACACAATTCTATTTGGAAAGAAACAAGATTTCCTCATTAAAGGGGACGCTTGTGTCAGCCACCAAGCTGAGACAGCACAGATTAACCAGGCCCCCCAGAAGCAATCTCCTG
This sequence comes from Platysternon megacephalum, assembly GCA_003942145.1. Lineage (NCBI taxonomy): Eukaryota > Metazoa > Chordata > Testudines > Platysternidae > Platysternon > Platysternon megacephalum. Next base: position 1,360,906 of record QXTE01000015.1, read on the forward strand.
AGTGAGATTTTGCAGATGCTATGGTGTAGACAAAGAAACTTTTCTTTGCCTCCTTCATAGCCACAGCAGAAGACTTCTAGGTCAGATGCAGTCTGAGTTCTCCACCACAAGTGCGCTACTTTTCTCTCTTGCTTCACAGGTCATCCACAAATCAGGGCAAGATGTGAGGATGTGGCTGGAGAACAAGAAGGATGTTTAAGCATTTATTTATGTGTCTGTAAAATGTTTTCTTTTATCATATACTGTGAAAATCAATAAGCACGAATATGTCAAGACTTTTTGGCATTACTAATGTCTAATTTTATAGCCAATCCTTTATTTGCCCTTTACATTCTGCTTTGTCAGACTTCATACTTCTTTTTGTCACTGCACAATTAATATGTGTGCCAGATGGTTGTCTTCTTTTTTTTAAAATCTGGATTATTTAGCACCTGATCCAATTCCCAGTGGAGTCACTGGGGGAAGTCCATTGCATTCAATGAGAATTGGATCAGACCCTTGAATAGCTAACCCTTTTCCTTCATGGCCAATATTGTTTTTCATCTTGGCTTTTTTTAACGTGTACAAGGCCTGCCCACTACCTTGCACCTTGTCTAGTCATTTACACCTGTGCCAAGTGGGTGGTTAAGCACTGTCATTCTGATTTGGTAGCCTTTTACACCCACTTTGCACTCACTCAGCACAGATATAAATGTGGATTCTACCTTGCAAGCTGCAAGGCAGTGGTGAATATGGCCCAAAATAGTTTACATTAGATACAATGTGCAATATCTTTGATTTACTAAGCATGAACTTCAGACTCTAAAGAAAGGAGCCACCAACAGTTTTATTTCTTCAATGGTCTTTATTCAATTTGGATATTTGTAAGATTGCCTTTACCAGCCTCTCTGTCACAACGGAAGTCATGGCTGAAATGTTGGACATGTTAGTTATGTTTATTCATGTAATGAATCAATTCCTATAAATATGTCACCTCTCAGTTATATTTGTTAACAGAACTGGTTTGTTAATAGCAACATTTATTAAAGGAATCACTCTCAGATTTTTTGGTTTGAGATATTCTATGTTAACCTATTTGACTTTTTTTTTTTCTTTTCTGAGAGAGCAGATCTCTGTTCAATTTTCTGCCTTTGCATTTTCATTCCTAGAGTTCTTTGCACTTCACTGCTAGGTAACTTTCAATAACTGTATTAGGGTTACAGTCAGTCAGTATGAATCAGAAGTAAAATGTAGCTTTAGGGGACCACACTCTGTCAAAAACCATTAGAAACCTTTCCAAGGAGAACATATTCAATCAAGCAAGGTACAATATCTATTAGACAGTGTTCTACCACACTAAGTATTCCTTGATAAAAGAGGCTATAATTCTGTTATGGTGGTGTCGGCTAGTGTTGTTACAGTTAAGGATGTAATCATTTCCTATTTGCAACTCTTATTTTCAGAGTGTTTGACCTCAGTTGTAATGTTGCCCTAGCTCAGGGGAGGGCGAACTATGGCCTGTGGGCCGGATCTGGCCCATCAGGGCTTTCAATTTGGCCTGCGGGATTACCAGCCCCGTGGCACAGCGGGGCTAAGGCAGGCTGCCTGCCTGCCCTGGCCCCACGCCACTCCCGGAAGCAGCCGGCACCTCATCTTTGCGGCCCCTGGGATGGGGCAGAGGGCTCCGTGCGCTGCCCTCGCCAGCAGACACCGCCCGCCGCAACTCCCATTGGCCAGGAATGGGGAACCGTGGCCAATTGGAGCTTCGGGGGTGGTCCCTACAGGTGAGGGCAGTGCGCGGCGGAGTCAACTGCCCCACCACATCCCACGAGCCACTGCCGGACATGCTGGCCACTTCCGGGAGCAGCACGGGACCAGGGCAGGCAGGGAGCCTGCCTTAGCCCCGCTGCGCACCACTGCCACCCCAGAACCGCTCAAGGTAAGTGGAGCCAGGCCAGAGCCCACACCCTGAACCTCTGCCCTGAGCCCCCTAACTCCCTGCCTTGAGCTCCCTGCTGTACCCATCCTGCACCCCAACCCCCTGCCCTGAGCCCCCTCCCGCACTCTGCACCCCAACGCCCTGCCCCTTCCTGCACACCGCATCCCCTCCCGCACCCCAACCCTAGCCCTACATTCATGGCCCTGCATACAATTTCCCCACCCAGATGTGGTCCTTGGGCCAAAAAGTTTGCCCACCCCTGCCCTAGCTAAAGCGTGGTGTTCAAGCTTAAAGGCAAATGATTTTTTTAAATACATTTATTTACAAATATGATATGAAAGAATGGGGGAAGTTATTTACTGGTTTCAGCCATACTAGCTGAAGATGTTCCCTCACCATACCTTATAAGGTAAGTAAGACTGAGCAGGATTAGAGTATTTGGTTGGGAGACAGAGAAAATTTAAGTGTTGCAGGCAATGATGTTGATGATTCGGTAGACTCTCAGCCAGTACTGAGCCAAACACTACATCAGTGTAGAAGACCTTGTGCTCTCTTTTTGATGAGATATAAAATCAAGGTCCAGGCTGTGGCATCAGGAGCTCAGATACCACAATGATAGTCTAACTTTCTAGTTTCCTTTACCATGCCTATCTGTGGTGACTAAAATTTCTGTGGTACATTTTGCAGTATTGTTAATGCTGGTGTCTTGGACACATTCCAATTTGGACCATTCTATTCTGATTCAATACACTCCCTGTACAATTCCAGTTAGATACACTTCCAGTCCTTAACTGTGTGTGGTGTGCTGTTAAATAGTAACCTTCAGTGGTGGGTAGAGAGGATCCTAAGGTGTGGCATAAAAACCCCAAGAAGCCATGGTGAGTTGGAAGATTTCTGAGGTGAGAGCCATCAACTTCTTCAGCATCTAAGCTTTATTATGAAAAAAGTGAGTTTTATCTCTTATGGTTGACAAAGAGAACCTTTCAAATGGGAACCAAGTATAAACCCGTGCAGTGCTGTCCCATGATGTCTCCTGAGCCTTGGTTGCTTCTCATGGCTTTCCCAAGCTGCAGCAGGGTGAAAACTCCCCAGAGTCATTTGAGTTTTCACTGCTGCTTTTCAGAATCTTCTGGACCAGATGAAGATAAGATTAAGTTACCCTGGACACACTGCTGTTATATGATCCTCTGAAGCAACTGGGGATCCCACAATAATCCCTGATGGGAAACTCAAGTAACAAACAGCAGGCACACACTCAATCAAGTGTAGCATCAGTTTTAGTATCTGGTTCATCCTCTATCAGGGACCTGCCGCAGTTGGACACAATGAGTTTTTTTTCCCATCTGAAACTTCCATAAGGCTATGTTACATCACCCAATATTTGAGACCCCCTAGAATAAGATCATATCATCTGCAATGATTGCATGCAACTGTTTGAAAAGTTAATACAATTTTTGGTATAATGCTGAATTCCCTTTCAACTCTCCCTCTCCCAGCCATTCTGCCAGCGTCTCTTCTTCTTGACCTTTCAGTTAAGATCCTTAATTTGGGATATTGCAGATTATGAACTATATGCATTTTATGACTTTTTAAACCAAAGTTGCTACTTTTGGATCATTTAAGCATTATACCCAGATGAATAGAAACTTTTTCATTAATCCGTGTTTTAGATAATTTTAATATAAGCTTTAATAAAATTTTAAAATCTGAAACATTCTCTGTTGTGGGGCTGGTGAAGAGTATAAACTGCCTTTGCAGGAGGATTCGATAAGTCTGTCCATTCCCAACTACTGTGATGCAATGATTTGTTAAAATGTATTTTACAGACTATTGCATAGCTCTTAAAAGCTAGTAGAGGATTCTAATCTCAACACTCAATTGAAATCGCTACACGAAGTCAAGATGACTAAGGGCTCTTTCTCTGGTCATTTCCTCTTTTTTCCCCTCCCTCCTCCACCTTTTCTCTTTTGACATTAGCAAATGGTATAATTTGTTTGCATTTACAGAATGTTTTATCTTTTTGGCCGGAACCAGTGGTGCAGGTTTGTTAGATCTACAGCTATTCTCTTTTTCTCAGGGCTGGCAGGTGGGTGTTGGATTGTGTGTCATTCGTAGGAGGTGAACGTCAAAGGAAGTGGGATTGACTGTGAAAGGAGATTTGTAACCCAAGTACTTAATATTTGGCTTCGTAGAAAAGCAAGAGAAAATGGCAAAACAGACAGCCTTTCTGCTTTTAGCTTGCCCCATGTAATCAAAATAGCACAGTATCTGTATGTGCTTAAGCTTCTGTCTTTACCTTCGTTTATTTGGAATTGAGAGCTACTTTATTTCCCTTTAAACAACATCACATGCTTTGGTGTATTCTGTTGAATGTTTATTCTGACAATACAAATCATTCATGCTCCGTAAGTGCCCTTGCAAATAATACAGTTTATAACCAAGTACTTTATGGTATCTTTTTATATTTGATTTAAATGAGCTCTCATAGTTAAAAATAGTCAGAAGAGCCATTTCACACTATTTTTTTAATCTCTAACTGCCTTTTCAGAAGTGCATTAGTTTGAAATATTTTTCAGCCAAAATATGGTGGTGTTTTTTTGTGGGAGAAAAAATGATCTACAAGAAAATAGGTAGAGCTACTTGTTGTTACAGTAGTTTTATGCTAATTTCTATGCTTGACATTTATAGATTGTGGGCCAGATTCTGCACTGTTAGGAATATTTACTACTTCTAAAATGTAAGTACTCTAGATATCTTTCATAATGCATGTTGAGGTTCAGTTTGGAACTGAACAATAGAAATGATTTTTGAAAGGTTAGTAAAGTGTCGCTTTTTACTGATTAGGCAAATGGAACATGTTCTTTGCACTCTCTTATGCCCTGTGTTTTTCTCTTAACTCTTTGCATATTTAACCTGAGAGCCTGAACATAAGTATTTGGCAAACTGCACATTTGAAAAACAATATGTCAGAATATCTGGTTTCCAATTATACCATAGGTATGAGGTGGAGAGTGTTTGGTTGTCATCTCATAGCATGTATCCAAGTGAAAGGGGGAAGCAATCTGAAGTTTCTTTAAGTAGCCTGGTGTAGATAATATGGCCCCTTTTCTTTTTGCTTGGCTTCTGGTTTTTGTAGATCCCTGGGACCTGATCCCACATTCATAGGACACCCACATTTTGTATTGACCTCAGTGGGAAGTTTGGGTCGTAAGGAATGCAGGATCAGACCTATGGTATAAAAATGTTCTGCAGGTGGATATGCCCATGCTAATGCTGGGAACATGTTGAGTCTGATTCTGATCTCATTATATATCCTCATGTAATTTCACTGGAATTATTCCTGATTTAAACAGTAATGAGTAAGGGCAGAATTAGGCCAATGTTCTCTAAAACATCTTAGTAGTAGTGGGCCATTGAAATATATCTAGTTTATTCTTAGAATGTCAAATTTAGCTTTTTCTGTGACATGCAAGCAGTATTCTAAATCTTACTGGATTTCTTCTCTGCTTCAGATGTAGAACTGAGGCAGAATGTTTTGACCCAGAACGCTACTATTTACCATGTGCATCTTTCGCTGATGAAAATATCAGAGTCTTCATTCTGTCAAAGTCATTATAGGGAAGCCCTAATGGGACCCAGGTGAGTTTCTTGAGGTCTCCATATAAAAGTAAGGAAGCCTGTTTCTCCTTCAAAGAATGATACCACCTAAGGAGACAAGACAGCCATGACAGTCCATCAGCCACTTTACATGAGAACCCACAGGGCAGTTCCAGATCATTCAGACACAATACCCTGGGAAGTCATTGATTGCCTCTCAAAAAAATATCTTTCACAGTTTGGTATCCACTTCCAATATGTGCCCACACAAGACGAAGTGATGGAAGTGCACTGACCTGTTGATTAATAGGTCAGCTCTATTAATACAGGCCATTTTAAACTGGAAACAAACACTTGGAAAAAATGTCTGAAAGTCCTTCAAGAGTGCACATAAGATAACTAATTTCTTTCTCTGCACTTTGAATGGATTGATTTATGAAGTGCCCAACCCATCCACTTTATCTGAGGCACTGTGCAAGCTCTACACAGGGTTAAACAAGAACTTGGCTCAGTACCTAGAAAAAAAATCATTCCCTCCAATAAAACAAGGCAAAAGAAACAGTGCAAAAAGGAAAAGCTGCTGAATATAAGGAGATCAGAATGGTCAGAAGAATCTATCTGAATAGAAAGGTTTTGCACTGGGCCCTGAAAACAACTAGGAGTCCAGGGAATTTCCTCCAGAGACAGGGTTCCTGAACCCTCAAGCTGGAGAGCAAGGACAACTTGGAAACCTCAGTTACTTTGGATGGATATTGTGGGAGATGTGGTCCCTCAAGCACCCAGGGCTGCATATTTTTTTCAGGAACAGTCACAGCAGAGATGTTAAGACTAATGCTTTCTTTGTGTTTCAAATATTTTGCCATTTTTAAATATAATTTCATAAGTTAAATTAGGAGCTGGGTGTAAGCGAGAGCGGTACTGGTCAGAAAGTGGATTGGATCTCAGCAGAGGCTATGATCCTTCAGAGAGCTAATGAAACAGTCCTCACATTGATATCCTCCTTCCTTAATGTCACATACTGCAACCGCCAGAATGAACCTCTGGGATATTTCCTGGAAAGTGATCCATTTGATCCTGAAGCTATAGTCAGATTGTATTGCACTGGTGTGCTGGATACATATACCTTGCATGGATCCATTCCATGTAGGTACTTCTCAAATATAGCGTATGTTGTGTTATCTTTTCTCTTTAAGTTTGGGGTGCACATTGTCCCAGGGAGAGGCTTCTGCAGGGTATAGGAGAAGAAGATTGTATCATGGATGTGAATGAGCCCCCTTCTATGCAGGAGTATAACGGAGAGGGGAGATCCATATATGGCGTGACCCTCAACCTCATGGGAGACAATCTGGGTTAATGCATGGGGATGCTATAAATTGACACAAGATGATACAAGATGACTCAGAGAATCATCAGTGTGGTATTATATAGCCTTTCGCCCCAAGCCTAATGGTTTCAATCCAGGCCAAACCAGTAGTTACTAAAATCTGTTACTACCCGATGGTTTTTGATGGTCTGTGTGAATTGAATTGGTGCTTTTAGCTGATAAGTAACCACATCACACTCCACCACCCTGGTTGGCACCCTTGTTGGCAGTCTCAGAAGAGTGGCCAAGGCTTGAGTAGGCATGGGAATTGAACAGCCTTCACCCTTAAAGGTGTTCCCTCTGGTTTATGATTGAGGCAGAAAGGCTAGGCATGGTTTTCAAGGCCACTGATCATGCTGTGTCTGTTCTGGGACTAAACAGAGGATTTTATCTCCAGACTTGTCAATCAAACAGCTGTCAGGAACACTACATTCACAAGATGTTTATTTTTAAATATTGTCTAAAAAAAGAACAAAGACCTAACAGAAAAACTAAACCCACCCTGGCTTCCATTAGAATTCACATCACACTTATAGTCTGGCTTTGTTAAGAGACTATAGGAACAATGTTTGTCTTGTTTATGGACGTATATGTATGATTCTCTGCCTTGCATTTTCAGATTTGCATTCATATAAACAGATTTCCTTATTATTATATCAATATACAGTAGAACCTCAGAGTTCCAAACACCTCAGGAATGGAGGTTATTCGTAACTGTGAACAAAATGTTATGGTTGTTCTTTCAAAAGTTTACAACTGAACATTGACTTAATATAGCTTTGAAACTTTACTATGCAGAAGAAAAAATGCTGCTTTCCCTTTATTTTTTTAGTAGTGTACGTTTAACACAGAACTGTACTGTATTTGCTTTTTTTTTTTTTTGGTCTTGTCTCTGCTACTGCCTGATTGTGTATTTCCGGTTCCAAATGAGGTGTGTGGTTGACCAGTCAGTTCATAACTCTGGTGTTCGTAACTCTGAGATTCTACTGTAATAGCTTTTATTAATTATTCTGGAGCCTGACATTACATGCTTGGAAAAATGATTTGCTAACAACCTTTAAAAATGTGAAAAGAATGAGTGTCTTTCCAAATTTCCTTTATTTCCTGGGATTATATTTTAGCTCCAGTGTGCTAGACTACATTAATGATTAATCTTTGCGTTGTCAAAGGAGGTTGTCACGTATTTTTAGATCAAAGAAGGTTGTTTTGTAGTAAAGGGGTTCTTGAAAAGAGTGTCTCTTATTTTGAAATAATACATTATAATTATAATTGGGGTTGTGTTGGTTGATTATTAAGATACATTTTTGGAAAAGTCATGAAGGAGTAATGGTAACCATGTCATAAATCATGGAAATTACAGCAAAAGTTCTGAAAAGCCATGAATGTGTTTGGCAGACACTAAAGCACTTTTTATCCAACCAAGACTCTGTGAACCCTCCTCCTCTCTCCGAGGACTACAACAATTTCTACCAGCTGAAGATCTGGCCTGTATGTTAAAGGTTATAGGGACATCTTATTCTCTCCTAGGTACTTAATTACTGATCTTTCCTGTTTTATGCAGTCCTGCTTGAGGGTCTAAGGTTTTTTAAAATATTCTGATAGAAATCTTAGGTCTGGATTGTACCCTGTGCTTGCACAGATGTTCAGTAGGAGAAGAGAGACAAGAAGCTATCGTGCACCCCTAGCACATCCTAGTCAAGCATTAGGTATAATCACAGGCCCTACACTCAAGGGAGTGCTGGGAGGAATTTCATGGACACGAACACTCCTTGAGGTGGTAGGCCATGCCTCTGCCCAAGAGAGCAGCCATTGGATTTAGCCAAACAGATGGTGGGAGAGATGCAGGGGGAGAAAATTATACCATTGTAAGGGATGGTTCTTGCACTGAGGAGATCTAGTAGGAGTTGTGCATCCTGCAACAACTCCTGGAGTAGTACAGCTCTGCCTCAACCCACAGGGGACCTGTGACTTTCTGCTACATTCTGACTCTTAAAGTTTGTGGGGGTCTTTCTGAAACTTTTTTTTTTTTTAAACCTGCATGTGCTTGTGACTTCACATTACTAATCCACCAATAATCTAACCGCAGTCTGTTTAGTGTTGCTGCCTATTCCTTGCCCTTGGCTGTTCTCTTAAGACTTCTAATAAAGTTTGTACTGATCTTCACTCACTCCTTTCCCATTCATACTAGTGCAGTATGCCAGTGTGGCACTCAAAAGTCATGGATGTTTTGAGATGATAGAATTTCTGCCTTTCTTGTTGTGACAGATGCTCATGCTTAATTAGCAAGTTTATAGCCATCTATATCCCTTAATAATTAGTGCATAAGTATCTGTGAAAGGTACTGTTCGTTTTCTTCAAGTGCTTTAAAATAATGGGCTTATCATCTTCCATGCTATCAAGCAGATTATTTCTAAAGGTTGTAGCTATATTCAAATATTTCTTTCCTAGACTATTATGAATGTTTTCACTGCTGCATTTTTCTGTAACTAAATGTACACATGGGTGAGACTCTGAGAAACTAATACTATGAATGACTTGTAGTGGTGTTATAGATGTGTGAATGGCTGTTGGAACCTATAAAGTAATTGATGGGTTTAATCAGCCACACATTATGTTGGAATCTTTCCCGTGCCTGTCTCTGAAATTAGGTAATTTACTTAAAGGGACCACCCTATAAAACACAGATAAATAAAATATGAATATTTGTACATGCATAAAGTATAGAGTTACGGAGAGCCAAGATGTCATTTTGTCCATGCTAGTAATTCAGTTCTTGCAGTCGCTTGGGGTACGCAGGACATGCCTCACATAGGCTTTTACAACCGTTTGCAGTTATTCAAGCCTTTTATATTATCAACATTAGCTTTAATTGGCTTAATAAGATAATATAATTACAACTGAGAATTTTCAGGAACCTGAGTATAGCAGTGCACAATTGCTGATGTCCCTGCATTTCTTTCATATCAGGCAAAAGAGAGTCTTTTCAATTCTGGCATGTATCCCATGGAGACAAGAAAGAATAATGTAAACGCACAGTGGTCTGGGTGGGGTATTTTCTATAAACTAAAATTTTCTAAAACTTTCAGTTTTTAGAGACGTCCCCATGTGCAACAAACAAAGAGTGGGCAGCCACATCCCCAACCACACAACTTGCCCTTTGTCTTGAGCATATTACACAGATATGGGGTGGGATTTTCAAAAGTGCTCAGCACCTACCTAACTCTGCTTCTGTTGATGTCAGTGTTTTTACTATTGCTGAAATGAGAGCAGAGTTAGGCCAATGCTGAGCACTTTTGAAAATCTCACCCTTACTGACTATGGGCTAAATCTCTGATGGGCAACCTACTGAAGTCAGCATCACAAGCAGCTAGGCTCCACAGTTCTTTAAAGGCACAATTATTGGACATTTTGGCCTTAGGGGTCTGGCTTGCCAGATCATGTATACACTTATTGCATATAAAATGCATAAGGTATAGTTAGATGGTGGAAAACAGTAATGACTCCATAATTAAGGCCGTACCTCCCTTTGCATTATAAACCTGGTTTTTAGACTCCATCTAAATTTTCTACTCAACTCTTCTCTTCATGCATTTTGGCTTGTGTTGATCTTAGTACTAAGGTAGATTTTATCTGTGTATGTATTGTATTTTTGTTGTTGTCAAAAGTTTCATGTTAACCAGATGATGAGTTTCTGACATATGGGACTTTGAACATGATGTCTTTTCACTTTTGGAAGAGTTTCTTAATGTTTGTTAAGTGAAATCTTAAAAGTGACAGGGCGTAGAAATTTCACATTTTAATTACGGTATTTTATTATGCCCCAATTTCTAGTGCATAGGATGACTTTTCCAAAAGTAGGGTGCCAATTTCAGGAGTGATTAGCCAAGTGATCTGCACTTTCCATAGTTCATGATTCCTCTGAGGGAGCTTACAAACTGTGCAGACACCCTACAGAGCTTTTAAGTTACCAAAGGAAATTCTCTGCTTCAGAGATCTTAGAAGTGGAGGATCTTGCCAGCTTCATAAGCCAAACAGCTCCATACATACACCTGGCAATACCTGGAAACTATGAGCCTAATAGTTGTTGCTCCAAGTGTTCAGAAGCTCTGCAAACGCTCTAGCAGTGTTTGTAAAATGTTTAAGCCAGACAGATGTGGCTCAGGCAGCTTAGATGCTGAAAGAAACTCAGTAATCGTCTAAATTCCTTAGTGGAATAGCTGCTTATTCTGTGAAGATAGTAAAATTTCAATGTCTATGTTTTCTCCTACATGTGTCTTTGTACCCCTGGTGTGAAGAGAACCAAGCAGGAATGCCAATCTTCTGGCTGTAGAAAGAACAGGAAGAAGAGCATCTCGTGGCCATGCTGGTTGGCGAAGGAGATGACTTCCGGCATCAGGCCAGGAACTGCTCAGGAGCAGGTACTTCCCTCGTAGACCAGTGCAGCTCTTCTAAACAGGTGCCCAAGTCCCTGCAGCACTGATCCCTGCTTCTACTTTCCCACCCACCTTGCTCCCCAGTCAGTGATAACTTCCAGTCTCAATGGCCTAAATTTTCCAAAAGAATTAGTGATTCTGCATGTCCATTGTGAGATATCTTAAAGGAACCTGAGCTTCAGAGGGTGGGTTCTAGGCTCTCTCTGAAAATCAGGCACTTTTAAAGTGTCACATTTAAACCCAAACTAGAGGTACTCAGGATTACTAGTCACTCTCATAGAGATATACATTTTCCTTTATTCTTCTCCCATTCTGTGTTAGTGTTATTTTGGCTACCAACTTACTATTTGGCTTCAACATGGAGTTACATTAGTTCCTTCCACCTTGAGTCACAGAACCACAACCCTGAGAGGGACCATTGTCAGGTCTACAGAAAATGGAGGATGGAAGCATCTGAAAGGAAATGAGAGTAGCATGAGGGATTTCAGTCATACGTATGGAGAAAAGCTATAAAGGGATAAACAAACCTTTCAACTTACAGAATTATTTGGTTTTTGCAACTGCAGACACAACACAGCCCAGAGAACCTGGGAGGGACAATCTTTGAGAATCTGCATGCCTCTGGTTCTTCAGTTAGGGAGAAAAGGAAGAGGCAGAATTGGATTAGGAAGGAGGGATGCGTCTGAAAACTGAAACTCATATCCAGTGGGATAGAAAGTGCAGAGCTTCCCCTTGCTGTGGGAAAGTAGGATGAGGGGTGCCAGCACTATGGTGTTCATACTGAAATGTCTGTCACCCTGATACCCACTCTCCTTGGGCAAACGAAACCAACTGTTATGCCTGTTTAAGATAAGATGCATGAATCCACAAAAAGCAGTATGAACTTCTGAGGAGAAGAGTAGCCAGGGGGTTGAAATGGGGTTGTTGTAGAGGTTGCTCCTGTACTTGCCTCAGCAGAGTCACAGATCAGACCCACAGACTGGATCTGTCAAAAACAATTAGAATAGCCTGGAGATGAGTTGCATATCATGAGTATTTATGAGGCAACAAAGCTTTCACAGCCTCAGTTTCCTGGGCAAATGGCCAACTTGCAACGAAGACGCTCAGAAAAGGAATATGAACAGATAAAGTGACAAGTATTTGCACTCTGACACCACCTACCTTTTAGGGTGCCCACCACTGCACCTTTGATTACTACCTAACCCAAGATGGGTTGGAACATGCTCCCAATGGGAATCCACCCCAGACCATCACTCCTCTCTGAGTGTATATTGAGTGTTGTAAGTATTCTAAATAGAATCTTCTATCTCTTATGTGAAATATTTGACTGGTTTTGCAATGCTTCAATTTTATTTACTTACTTATTCTGATTTTATTTTAATTGTTCGTGCAGAGACTTGTCAAGAAGCAGAGTGGTGGCATTATGAATAACAGGCTTTTGTTGTTCATAGTAGTGTTTATTTTCAGGGTCACCTACAGCTAGGTGGGTGCAAGCCTTGCAATGCAATGTTTAATGGTGCACATGAGGCGTGTTCGTGCAGGGAGCATCATGCCCCCCCCCCCTTGTTCTAACACATTGTGTTCTCTTCAGTGCAAACACAGCATGAGCCTCGTTACCTGTTTGTTTTATAACAGTCTTTCACAGGGTTGACATGTATATTTTCAGCTCTAGGATGAATAAGTTACATCAGGATCGCTGTGTTTTCAACTTGTGCCCCAGAGAATCCTGATCGTCCTTTCACTTGCACTAAGGTAAATCCAGTGACTTCAGTGGACTTATTCCTGATGCGCACCAGTGTACAGTCAGATCAGAATCAGGCCCTATGTTCATATTGGCTTCACTTATGTAGGTGAAAAGACCATGTGTAGTCATTAATACTAATCACAAGTTTCTAACACCTCCTTGTGAATTGTAGGGAAGCTAAATACACTGTGAATGAGTTTGAATTGATGCAGTACCCCGTCATTTCATATTTAAGAATTATTCAGTTGCAACCTTTTGCTCTGCGGTAGTCATACTCTGAACATGAACCTCTTGGTATTGCGACAGTTATCATGTACACCCCCACAGGAATGATGTTGTTTGATCTTTGCTGTTGCTTGGTTCTGTCCGTAATTATAGGAGCATCAGCTTTCATAAACTGAATAAGATGATGCTTATAACAAAGAAAAGCAAGCCTGGATTTGGATTTCTTTGTACAAGTAGGAGTAGTGCTGGCATCAGTAAGCATTCTGGCATAGTTTATTCTGCTATCTTCTAGTCCAAAGTGGGGGAAACATTGAATTTCATTTTCTGCTGCTGCCATACTCTGAGTGTCCAGAGGATGATTGTTTATAGCAAGTGTACCCCTTCATGATCTCTGCCTTAATGCTGATACAATTCATGCAATAAAGACAATAACAACTACTGTAGTTTCAGTTTGTAACTCAAATCCTGGCTGTTAAATTGGATTTGTGTTGAGCACATAAATGTTTTTACAGTTTTGTAGTGAAAGCTTTTTTGTGTGTGTTTTTGCTATTGTAAGACAGCTTCCATGAGGGGTGATTGTGTTCAACAAGTTCCCAGTGCCACTGGGATAATGTCAGACTATACTGTATGTGCACATTGCTTTTCAAAGACATTTTATACAATGCATGGTTCTCAGTGTTTGAAGGAAGAGGAGATCTTGGTTTTTACTGAGGAAAGCTTTTCTGCTTAACATAACAGAAATTCTCTCAAAAGCCTGTCATATTACTATGGAGAGATAATAGCCTTTCTCTAGAGAAATGTGGAGCTATTTTTCCATTATAAATCCAATTTTGACCCCTACCCACCATATCTAACTTTGCCAAAAGTAAATCAGTCCATCTACAGTTTTCTATGTTTGATTTGAAGCCAGAGTTCAGTTTTTTTTGTTGCTGAAAGTTTGAGGCAAACTGGAGGAGGCATTTCATAGATAAGTGAGTTTTAAAAATGAGGTGATTTTCTTTTTGAAAGTGTCTTAGTTTTTCTTTGGTTTGTTTCTCACATAATTTGGGCTAGAATTAGAATTGGGCTCACTGTTTTGTTTTTCCTGCTGTTTTTGATGAGGACATGTTTGATTAGGAGAGTCTTGTAGGTTAATAATGTTATGCTTGGGATTGATGAATCCTCCTGAAGATGGTGGGTGTAACAGCAGCCCTTCCTTCAGAATATATGTAAAAAAACAATCAAGCTGAAACAATAGGAGCTACTACCCAATATACAAGCCACATGCAAGGCTGGAGTAGGATTGCAGGGGTGTGTGTGTGTGTGTGTGACATGACATGACATGACATGACATGACTGAAATACATACAAAAGGCAACAGAAAGCCAAGGATAGCCAGAGAAGAACTTGCAGTGTGACCCTGGAAAAAAGCTGCTTTTGGGTAAAGTGCTGGCTAAAAGGAGGATTGGAGCTGTAAGCAAAGAAATTGTCTCCTGCTGGTTAGTTCTTAGTGTGTTGAGGGATACCAGATTTTGCACATTCTTTGTAAATAAATAGGATTGCATCAAAGAAATACGTGACTTCAATATCAGTTTTTTCATTGTAACTGAAACAATTCACAAGAACACAAATTTTGGCTCACCATTGGGTCAATAATTTACAGCTCCAATACTCCCCCCTCCCCCCTCACCTCCTGCCACCCAGGAGCAGAACATAGTCCCTCCCCCACGGGTCTCCTCCTCCTTGGGGGGAGGGCAGGGAAGATGGGGGGGCCCCCAACTGCCATAGTGCACAGAGCCTCAACATTGTTTAATCTGGCACTAGTTCTGTCTCTGCCTGCAGGCCAGTGGAGCTAGCTGGAGGCAAAGCAAGGAGTATGCTACATTGTGTAATGGTTGATAGAGCATATTCCACACATACACACCAGGACTGTGAAGGAACAGAAACTCACAGGGGTGCCTCTGAGGCATAGTTTCTTCCCGGTGTTTCCCCTGCAGCTGTGTGCAAACTTGGAACTGAGGACTGAGCCTAAAATTTCAATGTTGCCTTTAGTTATTACATGGAGTTTTCCTTAACATACTTAGCCCTGCATAATCTAGTGCAGGCCTTATTTTAACCCTTTATGGAGTCCTGCCACAGAGCAATTATTAAAAAAAAAATGTACAAATGCCGAATTAAATTCCAAAGCAAAAAACCTCATTATGCTAGACTTATGGTTAAAGATATGTATCAGTAGCTTCAGAAAAAAAAAGGGGGGGGAGGGTTCCATGTTTATTGTTTCTCAACGATTTCCAGGTCAACTCTGTTCCATTTACACATTAAATTATTGTTATTCTATCTGCCAGCCCTGCAAACTCAATCTACGCTCCAATAGCCAAGCTGAGTTCTTTCTGACTGACACATCCCCATCAATAAAGTTTCCACTATCAAACTTAATTAACAACCCTCTTGATGATACATGAGCCAGAACTGAATCCTACTTATTCTCCCGGAGCTGTATTGGGCCTGCACTGCTGACAGGAGTAAATATATTAAAAAGTTGCATTAGCTATGCGGGAAGCAATTATGTCACTGAATACACACAAGGAACTGTTCAAGTTGAGTCTGAAGGTGCTATTTTTACAGGCTTTTTTCAGAGGAGAACCACACTTTAATATCAGAGGAATATAGGGGCAGATTCATCCATTGTATCACTGGATTGCACTGGAAATGAATTTGGCCCATAATATAAATTATCCCATTGGGGTTTTTTTAAGTGACAGTGCAGTTTTCTGTTTGATGGGAGTTCAGATACTAAATGCCATGTCAGCCTAATTCTTTCATTCTTAACTGTGACAAGCTTTCCCAGCCCTTCTAAAACAAAACTGAGTCATGATATTCTATCCGGTTGAACGAGATTCAGAAACAAAAAGTGTTTTGAAACCCTTTATATTTTTGTTCTGAGTAATATCTATCTATCTATACATCTACTCCCAAATGGGAAAGGTCAGGATTTTTGGATATCCCAAACTGTCGAATATAATACATTAGTTTGAGTTTCACTAGCAGTTTTTTTTCTAGTATGCTCTGTCACCTTCAGTATTCCATCTGCTGCTTTGGAGAGGTGGCATTGTGGGGTATCGTTTTTAGCTAGGCTTAAGAACATTTTCCAGTGGGCATCCTTTGGGTGGAAGATGGGAAGATCATAAGAAGAGAGAAAGCTGTTGAATCCCTGTATGGAGCTGGCTATGCAGTAAACAACACAGTCATCGGAAAGCTACAGAGAGCTAACTGGACATCCTTGTGACCAAGCAGAGATGGACAGAAAGAAGGAAAGGGAGTGGGGGTGGGCTGCAGATACAGTGCTTCAAAGGGCTATATTGTTATATGACATGAAAAGAAACCAGAGTGCCTAGGAACCTATGAGCATTCAGTTACAGTTAGATGGAGCATCTGTATTACAAAAACTAGCTTGAAAGGCACAAATTACTTAGAAGCTTGCAATTATGCTTAGCCTGCCCCTCCCTGTGGAAATCACTGCAAATTACATATCATTTTGATATGAGTACTAAAGATGCAAGGAAGTGAGAAAAAGCACCAAAACCACCATCCTCAAACACATATGTGCAAAGATGCCGTAAGGTAGTCAGCTGCTAAAAGTGAATATAGTGGTAGATCTCTGGATAGCAAACTCATAATGGAACTACACTGATTTATGCCAGCTGAGAACAGAATCTAACAGAATCTAAGTGGGACACTACAGCTGAAAGCAGAGTAACCATACACACAAGTGTCAGATAATATTTCTGGTGGGTTGAGTAAATGCAGATCAGCAGATATTTATTGTGCATTGAAAACCTGGCCCTACAGTTAAAGTTGCCTGCATGTATTTATGTGTGCACACAAGAAACCAAACTTGCATGTGGAAACTTTTGTGGGTCCAAACCAGTTAGATGTTTGCCCAGTTTCCAGGAGCAAAACCATGTTTTAGCAAGCACAAAAGCTTCCTTAATGAAGCCAAGGATCTGGTCCACTATTTAGTATCCAGATATGCCCCTCTCTTCAATCCAGTCATGAAGTCCAAAAAATAAGCCATTTTATAGATACAGTATTGCACAGTAACAGTGACTCATGCAAAAAATCACATTTTCCCTGCATAGGATCATAGAAAAAGGCGTATTAAATCATGGATAAAGAATGTCGCATGGTGGGTCGACAGCCTAGTTTTCACCCAGCCTCAACCTAGCCTCTAATTCTGTGTGCACAATTACTATGGGTAAACATGAGACTTTATAGCTCACCCTCAGTAGGGAGTGGCATGTAGCTACATCTCTCAGACAGGCACTATTCTTTCCCTGGTTTTCCTATAGCTCCGGGTGGTGAGGAAGGAAAGCATGTTCTGTTTCTCCTTTACCAAGCATAGTTAACTTCTTCAACCCATCCCAGCTCAGATCTACTGGTTGCTGTGTTATGGGAGGGTGGACCCCAACCTCTGCCCACTCACACCTCTTTCTCCCACCAAAATGGGCACACATGCATGGACAGCTATCCCCATGCACAGAAAGCGATCTGGGTAGCTAGTTTACGTCCCTTTATTCCATTCTTTATTCTTTATGTCCCTTTATTCCATTGTGTGGCAAACAAGGGCAAGTTTCTTACAATCTTGCCCTGTATCTGCAAGTGCAATAGAGGATTTACATTTAATAATCAGGTTTCAGAGGGGTAGCCGTGTTAGTCTGTATCAGCAAAAGCAAAGAGGAGTCCTTGTGGCACCTTAGAGACTAACAAATGTATTTGGGCATAAGCTTTTGTGGGCTATAACCCACTTCATCAGATGCATGGATTGAAAAATACAGTAGGCAGCTATAAATATACATCACATGAAAAGATGGGAGTTGCCTTACCAAGTGGGGGGTCAGTGCTAATGAGACCAGTTCAATTAGGGTGGATGTGGCCCATTCCCAACAGTTGACAAGGGGTGAATATCAACAGAGGGAAAATTATTTTTTGTAGTGACCCAGCCACTCCCTGTCTTTATTCAGGCCTAATTTGATGGTGTCAAATTTGCAAGTTCCAGTTCTTCAGTTTCTCGTTTAAGTCTGTTTTTGAAGGGTTTTTTTTTGTTGAAGAATGGCCATTTTTAAGTCTGTTATTGAGTGTCCAGGGAGATTGAAGTGCTCTCCTACTGGTTTTTGAATGTTACAATTCTTGATGTCCGATCTGTGTCCATTTATTCTTTTGCATAGAGACTGTCCGGTTTGGCCAATGTACATGGCAGAGGGACATTGTTGGCACATGATGGCATATATCACGTTGGTAGATGTGCAGGTGAACGAGCCCCTGATGGTGTGGCTAGGTCCTATGATGGTGTCTCTTGAATATATATTTGGACAGAGTTGGCAACGGGGTTTGTTGCAGGGATCGGTTCCTGGGTTGGTGTTTTTGTTGTGTGGTGTGTAGTTGCTGGTGAGTATTTGCTTCAGGTTGGGGAGCTGTCTGTAAGCAAGGACTGGCCTGTCTCCCAAGGTCTGTGAGAGTGAGGGATCGTCATTCAGGATAGGTTGTAGATCCTTGATGATGCGCTGGAGAGGTTTTAGTTGGGGGCTCTAGGGGAGGGCTAGTGGCGTTCTGTTACTTTCTTTGTTGGGCCTGGCCTGTAGTACGTGACTTCTGGGTACCCTTCTGGCTCTGTCAATCTGTTTCTTCACTTCCCCAGGTGGGTATAAAGACTGGGAGTGGCTGGGTCACTACAAAAAGTAATTTCCCCTTTGTTGATACTCACCCCTGTTGGGTCAACTGTTGGGAATGGGCCACATCCACCCTGATTGAATTGGCCTCCTTAGCACTGACCCCCCACTTGGTAAGGCAACTCCCATCTTTTCATGTGTTGTACATTTATACCTGCCTACTGTATTTTTCAATCCATGCATCTGATTAACTGGGTTATAGCCCACAAAAGCTTATGCCCAAATAAATTTGTTAGTCTCTAAGGTGCCACAAGGACTCCTCGTTGTTTTATTTAAAAATCAGTTCATTACAGGCCCAGCTACTTGATTTGTACAGGCAAGTGTGATAATTGTGCATTCAAATGATGGGTGTACAATTTTTTATATGCAAAATCAGAGGCCGGTTTTGAAATCTGGTCCAGAGGATCTTTGAAGCTAAAGCAGACTATTGCATACTATATACTGAATAAAATCTCTGAGCTTTTTATATACGCAGTACAAACGTTTTTATTTTATTTTTTATGTTTTTGTTGTTGTTGTTAAAGTAAGGGTGGGTATTAGGTATTTGAGTGAATAACGTATAGAACTTTGGCTCCAACAGCTGAGCCAAATATGTTGCTAAGGGAAATGAGTTAGTTGGTGATTTGGTATAAACAATTTGTTAATTTCAGTTAAGGTAATAGGTGCTTTATTGAGGTCCTGCTCCTCTTTCAGTTATGTGGGAAGAGGCAATGGATCTAAAATTCATCCAGGTCAGATATTGGGGTGGGGGTGGATTGGTTGAGTCTAGCTCCCTGTAACTGTTTTCAAATTGGACACTTGTAAGTCCCTGGAGACTCTTATTGCTATTATTAGGCCTGCCTACCACCACTGTTCCCCTACATTCTCCCCTGACTCCTAGTAGAACAGCTGGACACTAATCTTTTGTTTCATATTTATTTTTTATTCCATTGTAATTGTGAAAATCCTCCCTCTTGCATGCCCCCATCTGAATATACTCAAAACAATTAATCAAAGAGCAAAAGTCACTTGATAACTTCAGCGCTCTCTCAAACCGTAGTCTTAGCTTTTTGGATATACACTGAAGCTCAGTGCTGACTTTCAGCAGAAATAGAAATGAATGAAATATTAGATGAAGAATTTACAATCAGACGCTATGAAACATTAGAAAAGCCAGAGGAAATGATTGTCTATCATTGCCCAAATGCTCCAGACCTACATATATATGTAACCTTGCTTACCAGAGATTTGCTAGCTATGGGAAAGCAGTGGGGACTATGAATTTCTCTTGCTGGATAGAGAGGGATATTTATGTTTCTCTGAGACAATTTTAAACTGTTAAATGCAGTTTTTAATTATGTATCGACACTTTTTTCTGTATTTCCATTTTTAAACATTTTTCTATCTTCCCTATAATTCCCCTCCTTCTCACAGAAAACTGGAAATCATTCCGTTAAAATCTTGGTAATAATTGCATAGTAGCACACAGCATTATCTATTTTATTAGATTGTGACATTTTGCCACAGGCCTGGGCTGCGGCAGTGTGGAGCCAGGAGCTATACTGTCTCAGAGGAACACTAGAAAGCATTCTGCTGCCTGGTTACAGGGGGGAGAGAAAGCGTTATGTGATGCCACTTCAAGTGGTACAGCATACTCATGCGGCACATGGTGGCTAGTTCCACTGCGTGGTGAGCAGTGGGGGCGGAGCCAGAGCTCTGCCTACTCCTTGTCCTATTTCCACGTGGGGGAGCAACTTGGTAGCTATTCTCATGAGACCTTAGGCTTCTTCCTTGCTTCTCCACCAAGATGTGGACATATGAGGGGGTCTGCAATCTAGCCCTCATTGATTAGTACATTTGAAAGGTGTACAACACCCCCTCAAACGTAAAATTAAATACATTCCACTCTAGGATAGTTGCAGTTTCATACACTGGATATCCATTATAATGAACCAGGATACTAGTGAATCTAAAAATATCACTCACATCTGACCAACTTACTGAACTGGGTCTTCCAATGCCAAACATAACTATGTATTTAAGATTTAAATAAGAATGTATTTAGGATTTAAAGACGGATGGGGCAAAAAAATATATAGATGCCCCCAAAGAGTTTTCACTTATAGACAGAGAAGAGAACTGATCAGTCTTCTGCACCACATTTTCCAGCTCCTGCTTTCTTGTAGGAAAACCAATCCTCCTTACTCAGCTCAAGAGTGCAGGGGATGCAAGGAAGGGTTGCAGATTGCAATATCTCATCTGGTAAGCGCACCCATTTTGAGACTTTTGCAAATGGGTACTGACAAATATTGAAAAGTTCACAGGGAAGTTTCTGAAATTAGAAAGGTTTTCCACTTAGGGTAGAGGATCAGAAAGCCCAAATGATTCACCTTCTATGTTACTGTTTCAGGATGACAGGCCCCCGTAAGGGAGATGGGGCCAGCTTCACCTGGCCCTTAATTAATTAGCTGCTTCCCAGCCTGAGGGGGTGGGTCTAAGGGGGTCTTAATGGACACCTGAGCCTCATAAAAGGAATAAGAAAGATCACTCTGGGGTATGAAATGTTTGACTAGGCTAGTTCATGCTCGATTCTAGAACAGAGGAAAGGCTCAAAGTTAGCCCAGAAAGAGGGTGAGAATAGGGTCCAGAGGGTAGGCTGAAGAGAAGCCCATGAAGAGTGGAAGGGCCTTTGTGTTTGTTAGGACTTGGCAGGAGGGCCAAGCCACATTTCTGGAACTGATGTGTGTGTGCAAAGCTGAGGAGACCCATCTTGGAGAAGGAAACTGAGGCAGGGGTGCTGACAGTACCATGCTTGAGCAGAAGAGGGTGCTATGGGATGGCCATGCCTATAGCAGTCATATTATATACAAAAATGCTACATTAAGAGAACATTAAGGTTGCAAACTCAAGAACTCAAAAGCTAGGAAATGCCTGATTTAAGGTTGTCCATCCATCCTTAATTTGTCCCTTTGTGTGTATGCATTATAATACAGTCTTTAATTACATGATACCATACTATTTTTCCACAGGTCCTTGCCTCATTTAGTATACAGGATGGATGGTGCTCACTTTGAGCATCTATTCTATATTTTGTCCTTTCCTTGCTGTTCAGTGGGTGACCCCAGGCCCTATTTACTGCACACAATTCAACCCTGCTCTGAACACACATTATTAATTTCTTTATGGGCTTTTCTGTGGCACTCATCACTATAGCATCAGTGCTTCACAAACATGAATTAATTTATTTTCACAGCAACCATGGGAGGTGAGGCAGGTTTCCCTTTTCCCCCCTGCCAGGTTCCTCATTCCAGTCTAGCCCCCCACATCTCCAAGGTTCTTGTCCCTTCTGCATTCAGATCAGGCAGTTTCCTCCTCCACTCTGCCTGCGCCCAGCAGGGGGGCATTGGGAGCACAGGAAACAGGCTACCCTGCACCCAGACCAAGACCAGGACTCTGTCCCAGCCTGCAGCAGCCATGACTGCAATTGCATGGAAAGTCCTGCTCAGTTTCAAGCTGGAGCATGCTCAGTGCAGATGGAATCTCTGGGGAATTAAACTGCAAAGCTTTAACAAGTCTCTACTGAGCATGTGTGACTTGTGATTTTTCAAAGTCTTGTAACTTGGCCAAATGTGGGTGGATTGTCACAGGGCTAGCAAAAGGTACATCCCTGACACAAAGGCCACTCCCTGGCCAAATTACAAGTACCTGCTCCAAAGCCTGGGATACTAACGTTTCTCTAAGAAGAGGTAGCCAGAATTTTTTAATTTAGGCAACACAACATATTTTCCCTAGTCTTGTTCTTGGAAATGGCTGAACCATTTTAGCTGGAATTTTTCAGAAATATTCAGCTTGAGGCAAACCTCCACCATGTAAAATTTCAGCCCAAATGAAATTTCAGCCCTGCCTAGGGTTGCCACCTATCCAGATTTTCCCAGGATCATCCATCTTTTGTGGGAAATCTGTAAGGATGCTCAGTACACACGTCCAGCTGTCCAGTTTTCTGGACTCAGGATCATCCTCAATGTCCTGGACTTTTGTACCTCAGAGGTAGCAACCTTACCCTGTCTACAGTAATCACCTGTGACATGGTATAAACCAGGGGTCTCAAACACGCGGCCCGTGGGCCGCATGCAGCCCACAGGGTTATTGCATGCGGCCCGTGAGCTCCTTATGACCCCCCCGCCCTCCCCCAATGTTTACCTAGAGCGGCTGCCTGCCTGCCCTGCCCGCGCACCGGGAATTGGCTGGAACCTGGGGAAGGAGGGACGCAGGGGTTTGTGTGGCTGTTGCTTCAGGCACCGCCCCCAGCAGTTCCCATTGGCCGGGAATGGGGAACTGTGACCAATGGGAGCTGCTGGGGGCGGTGCCTGAAGCAACAGCCACACACACCCCTGCGCCCCTCCTTCCCCAGGTTCCAGCCGCTTCCCGGTGTGGCGCGGCGGCAGGGCAGGCAAGCAGGGAGCACCTGCCCCCGGTGCGGGTCGGGCCGGAGCCCGCCCCCCGCACTCCTCCTGCACCCCGACCCCCTGCCCTGAGTCCCCTGCTGCACCC
>QXTE01000015.1:1385042-1417940 GCA_003942145.1 Platysternon megacephalum
CCCCGACCCCCTGCTCTGAGCCCCCTGCTGCACCCTGCACCCTGACCCCCTGCCCTGAACCCCCACCTCACCTCTCCTGCACCCCAACCCCCTGCCCTGAGCCCCCTGCCGCACCCTGCACCCTGACCCCCTCCTGCACCCCTCACCCCAACTCCCTGCCCTGAGCCGCCGCCACACCCCACACCCCTCCTGCGCCCCCTGGGGGCAGGGAGGGGGCAGAGTTGGGGTGGGGATTTTGGGGAAGGGGTTGGAATGGGGGCAGGGAAGGGGTGGGAAGAGGCGGGGCGGGGCCTCATGGAAAGGTGGAGTGGGGGTGGGGCCGAGGGCGGCGGGGGGGAGGTGTCAGTAAATGCAGCCCTCGGCCCAATGTACTAGTCCTCATGTGGCCCTCGTGGTCATTTGAGTTTGAGACCCCTAGTATAAACCCTGCTCCAGGCAAGAAGGTGTTAAGGAATTGCTCTGGGATGGAGTGGCTCCATACTACTGCACTTGCAAGTCATGTCAAGAAAGGAGAAGGAGGTCAAGGGCTGGGGGGAAAGCTCAGCTCAATAGTGGGCAGCTCTGGGAGGGGAGCTTCCCAGCTCCCAGGGAAAGGCCTGGCAGAGCAAAGCTTATGCCCTTGCCTAAAAGAAGATCCAAGCTCCCTGCGGCGAAGAGGGCAGTAATGGAATGCTAAACTGTATTATACTGTTCCGCCACTAGTGGCACGGTGTGTAAAATACTTTATTTAAATAAACCTCACCAATACGCGACAGTGCATTAAAGGATCTTATGCTGAGCACATCTGGTGTGTATAAGCAAGCTCTGTGACCAGCTCATATATGGTACATAGTGTCAGGAGTAAACTAAAAACAGAAACTTAAAGAAAACAGCAACAAAAATAGCAGGATCTCATCCACATGCCACTTTTCAATGCCCCAGAGAACTTAAACTTTGGCAAATCTTCACAATGGACAGACTAGAAGCAGTATTTTGTAAGATTTTGAACTGCAAACAAACTCCACAAAGAAACTGGAGATATACAGGTATCTTCTTTAGTTTATGATATGGGGAAGCAAGCAGATCATATATTTAAATCTGTTGACTTCACTGGTAACAGTCACAAAGATGACTATGAAAGGGTTCTGGCTATGTTTGATGCATACTTCATACCTCAGAGAAATGTGGTTTTTGAAACATGTTTTCATCAGAGAATACAAGAACCAGGGGAGAATGTTGAATGTTTTATAAGAGCTCTGCATACATTGGCTGAAAACTGCAATGTTGGGAATGTAAAACATGAAGATATCAGAGACAGGTTGGCTGTTGGGTGAATAGATAACAGCCTTTCACAGCATCTACAATTGAAGAGAGATTTAACCCTAGACACAGCTACACAGAAAGCAAAGCAGTCTGAGCTAGTGAAACAGCAAAATCTAGAGCAATTTGACAAACTTGAAAACCCTGAAACAAGCTTAGAAACTGTAAACAGACATAAAACCCCTAAGGCAAGGAGAAAGAACTTCCAGGCTAAGAGGGACAAATTCCAGCTTATGTGCACAAGGTGTGGAAAAAGTCATATTCCAAGAGCTGATGCATGTCCAGAGGCACGCTGTGTAATAAATGCAAGAAATATGGACATTTTGCAGCTGTTTGTGACACCAAAGCACTCAGGAAATTGACTCATATTACAGACAATCAAGAGCCATTGAGATGCCAGTGTCTGTTGCTAAAGTTAATGCAATTTAAACGCATTGCTAGATATGTTCCTGGGAAAAATCTGGTAGTAGCAGACACGGTGTTATGGAGTCCAGCATCACACTTAACTACTTGTGAGCTCGAAGATGACATAAAGGCGTATGTGGATGCTGTGGACACATACAACCAGTGTCAGAAAAGAGACTATTCCAGCTACAAAAAGCAACCGTGACAGACACGCAACTTCAGGAGGCTCTAAGTTACATTAAGGGATGCTGGCCCCAGTATCTAAAGGACACTAAGGAAGTGACAAGATACTACTTTGCAGTGCGTGGACAATTAAGTGAGTCAACTGGACTTAGGATGAAAGGAAATTGCATCATAATTCCAAACAAAATGAGAGGAGAAAACCTAAACCTCATCCATGAAGGATATCAAGGATTAACTAAATGTTGTGAATGGGCCAACTGGTCAGTGTGGTGGCTGTGCAGCAGCAAGGACATAAAGAATAAAGTCTCTGCATGTGAACACTGCAGAACTAACAGACCAAGACAACACAAAGAACATTTAATAACACCTCTACCAGACAGACCTTGGAAGAGCCTAGCTGCAGATTTATGCGAATTCAGAGGACATCATTATCTGGTTGTCGTGGACTATTTTTCCAGGTATATAGAAATAATGTACTTGAAAGACATAACATTTGCAGTGTTATCGAGAAACTGAAGTGCACTTTTGCTCACTTTGGTATTCCAGAACAACCAGTGATAAATTCTGCTGCAGTGAATTATGGTCTGTTGTCTAAGTAATTTCAAATGAAATATATTTTTGATCATATTATTAGTAGCCCACATTACCCACAAGAGAATAGAGAGGCTGAGAGCTGTAAGACAGCCAAGACAATCCTACAGCAGGAAGATCCATTCCTTGCTCAATTGAGATACAGATAAACACCAATACCAGCTACTGGATATAGTCCAGCACAACTCCTGATGGGAAGACAACTCAGAACTACTGTTCCAGATTTGGAAAAGAACCTGTCTCCAGAGTAGCCAAACATGAAGAGAGTAGCCAAATCAGATAAAAAGACTAAAAGAACTTATGAACATTTTTAAAACAGACATCACTCAGAGAACTACCGGTTCTAGAACCTGGTGACCATGTTTATGTCAAATTGGATGGAGAAAAAGGATGGACAACTCCAGCTGTCATAAAGAAAAAGAATTCAGCACCCAGATCGTATATGATCAAGACCAAAAGTGGACAGTTCAACAGAAACTGTCTACGTCTACTATGTGTTCCTCAGAAAGAACAATCAACAAAGCAAACTCTACAGATGCCCGGTGCAGAACACAAAGAAGACTCAAGTATCAGAGGGGTAGCCGTGTTAGTCTGGATCTGTAAAAGCAGCAAAGAATCCTGTGGCACCTTATAGACTAACAGAGGTTTTGCAGCATGAGCTTTCGTGGGTGAATACCCACTTCTTCGGATGCAAGTCGCATCCGAAGAAGAACTTGCATCTGAAGAAGTGGGTATTCACCCACGAAAGCTCATGCTGCAAAACCTCTGTTAGTCTATAAGGTGCCACAGGATTCTTTGCTGCTTTTAAAGAAGACTCAAAGATTCAAAACCACAGCCAGTTGTTGAAACTAATGGACAGCCAGATGACCAAGTTGTTACGTGTTCGGGTTGTGTAATTTGAAAACCAGTACAATTTAGAGACACTTAACAGACTGATATGTACTGAACTTCGAAGACAGCATGATAATGTAAATATTGTAAATGGTAGGAAAGTAGAACTTAAAAATGGAGATGTAAACTGTATGATACTATTCAGGTGTAAAATACCTTATTTAAATGTATCTCAGCCATACCTGGCAGTGCATTAAAGGATCTTGTACTGAATGCATCTGGTATGCATAAGCAAGCCCTGTAGCCACTCCTTATCTGGTACAGAGGAACATGACAGGACGGTATCATATTGCTCTGCTGGCAAAGCACCAGACTTTGAGCTGGACTGCAGCCTGTCCAAGGCCCTTCAGAAGGAAGAGGTGCCAGCAGCCGGACTGACTGTATATTTCTTTTTTCTTGCTCCTAAGTTGTCTGCCCCTGGGATCCTGGAAGGAGTGAGCATCCAGAGGGACTTGACTAGAGGGCTGAGGTCAGAGACTCTGGCCCCTTCAGAGTGCTATGGAGCGCCCTCACTCGAGCGATCTGACCCGGAGTGAGTATGCAACCCCAACAACACCCGAAGGGGGTGCTGGTGCAAGACTAGAACCCTGACCTCACCGTATGCTGGAAATCCAAGCATTAAGAAGTTCAAATATTTTGTGGTCTTTAGAAAGCTGGCTACTAATTTCCAGAACAAAAGGACATTGTGTAATGAGCAATGGAATAATACTTGAGACTACCTGAAGAGGCATGAAGGGGGATCATGGTGCAGTTGTGATTATGTACCGATTTCTCTGTTCTTTGAAGAAGCCCTTTGAGTAGGTTTAAGTGTATTTTATTTATGGCTATGGACCTGCTTGTGAACTTTCACTCTGATAAAAAAAAATCACATGTAGGGAAGTGGTCAGCTGAGACTTTTGCTTTTTTTGCTAATTTCTGTTTGTTTTATTGTAACCTCATCCCCCTTCCCCTCAACCCACCCCCAGCCTCATTTGTCTGTATTGTCCACCTGTTGCCTTTTGTCTGGCATGTTGGTTGTGAGCTATCTGGGGCAGGGACTGTCTTCTTTGTTATTTGTCTGTACAGCACGTTGCACAATGGGTCCCACATCCTTGATGGGGGTTCTGAGGCTCTACTATAATAATAATAATAATGTACTGTACCATAAACTTGCATGGTGCTTTACAAACATAGGCCAAAACATATTCCTTGCCTGAAAGTGCTTACAGGGTAAGGTCCTGATTCAGTAAGGTACTTACGCATGTGAGCGGCACCACTGAAGTCAGTAGGAATACTCACATAAATTACACATATGCTTAATTATTTTGCTGAATTGGGGTCTGTGGCCCAGATCTTCAAAGGCATTTAGGCGCCTAAATCAATGGGAGTTAGATGCATAAATATCTTTGAAAATCTGGGCCGAAATAACTGTTCTGCTGGGACTGGGATGATACAGATTTAGAGGTATACTTCAAGTTAAAGTATTGCTGAGACATGATTCAGATCTCTCTTTTCCTTCTATTCCAGTATCACTCAGCCCCTCTGCCTAGCTTGCCCCCTCCTAAGAAAGTGTATTACAGGAGTCTCATTGCACAACAATTGGTTGCAACCTCAAGGTGAGTTAGCAGCCGAATGTTTTTATGGGATCACAAGGGTACTGCCTATTCCAGCCTCATTCATTCCATCTGAGGTCCCAACAAAGGGGATGACAAGACAGGACAACAAATTGACCCCTGCTCCAAGAAGCTAGATAGGGTGGAGAGAAAGTGGAGGGCCTCTATTCTAAATCCATGAGAGGAGAAGACAAGATAGTGGGTAAAATTGCCTTTGAGTTGCTGATGGAACTGGTGTCTTATTTCAGATGCCTCAGGAGCAGGCATTATGACACTAGGATATGGAGTCACAGGAGAAAGAGTGGCTGATTTTTGGAGATGCAGCAAGAAAAGTGTTGTTGTTATTAATGGCTAGTATTACTGTAGTGCCTAGGAACTCCAATCAAGGACAGGACCCCATTGTCCTAGCTGCTGTACAGTTAAGTAGCAAAGCCCCTGCCCCATGTAACTTAGAATCTGTTTGGTCAGACAGGACACTGTAGGTGGA
This sequence comes from Platysternon megacephalum, assembly GCA_003942145.1. Classification (NCBI taxonomy): domain Eukaryota; kingdom Metazoa; phylum Chordata; order Testudines; family Platysternidae; genus Platysternon; species Platysternon megacephalum. The sequence goes on from QXTE01000015.1 coordinate 1,390,491, forward strand.
TTTAACAGACAAATCGGGTGGAAATAGGTTGGAAGGATGAGATAGCAATAAAACAAACAGAGTTTAACAGAAAAGCAGAGTCACAACTTGTCACTTGCCTAACCAATGCCAGATGGGAATGATTTGCAGGCATCATGGCAGAGGTAGGTTTTACAGAAGGATTTGAAAGAAGAGAGGGTGGCAGCTTTACAAATTTTGACAGAGAGATTTTCCCATGTGAGGTGGGAAAAAATGTTGAGTGTCTCTTTGGAATTTTAGATATGCGTGTTTGTCAGTCTTTGTATGCTGGCTTGTCAGTCACTCATATGCTTGTTTGTCACTACTGTATTCAACTGAAAAAAAAAAAAAACCCCAAACACTAAAGATCAAAAAGTTTATAGATTCGTGAGGCTGAACAGTTTCTTCTTTTCTTTGTCTATTTAAAAAAAAAAAATCTGAATTGGAAGATGAGAACCTGCCCACTACAAATTCATACCCAGATAATTATAGGATCAGACAACAGGAATGTACTTTTTCAAACAGAGACTAGTAAATGCTTGCTGTAGCCAAATGGGCCTATTCAGCAAAATCCATGGCGAAAAGAATAAAGGTTATCCAAGAAACAGCTTTGAGGTTATACTGGGTATGGGAAATGAAATAGACAGGCATTGAAAAGGGGCATTGATGAAGCAGATTGCTTTATCCAATGTCAGAAAGTGTTTTTGTTTTTTATTCTAATCCTTTTGTCCTCTCCCCATGTATGTTTTTTAGAATGAAAATAACTAGTGGGACCATAATTTCAATTACAAGATTCTAGCTGCATATCAATTGTTACAGTAAGTATTGCCCTTCTCATGGTACTAGGAGAGGCTGAAATTGTATTTGTAACAAGAGTGGGGGCATCTTTTGAGGTTTGGGTTGATCTGAATTTGAATTCTGATAGGATTGAATAGGTTTTTGTTTCATAACAACTGTCAGACTTGTTCAGTGATGAATTTGATGTCTGTCCCGAGACAGTCAGGCAGGTGGGGATTTAAAGATAAAGGTCCAGTTGGCAAATGAACTGGAGGGGAAGGGGTCACTCGTGGAACTTGTTGTTGGCCTCTTGGAATTGCATGGAATGCAAAACACAGATCAGCCTGTGGTAAGGGCCTCTGGCTGACCAGGCTTCTAACTCTTCTGAGGTCTAGCAGTTTTCTAGCCTCTCTGGACCCTTTTTTTGCCAACAAACTTTCTGTCCAGGTTCAAGAGCTGATGCATGAACTTTTGACTTTAGCTAACTTTCTATGCAATATCTTATCAAATGCCTCACTGAACCCACAGTAGATAAATTACAGCCACAGCCCTCTCTTTCCTTTCTTTTTCTGATTCACTTCCTCCTAGAATTCTCTGGCAAAGCATTCACTTGACCCAATCTGTTATTGGTGAACCACTTGGTCATTTTCCAACCTATCTCTAAATTCTGGACCATTTCCCCCCGAATAAACAAGATCCTAAATGCATCAGTCAGATTCCTGGCCACAACTAAATTGCCTGGTCATGTGCCTCCTGAGCTATGGCCTTACACTGTCTCCCAGTCTGTCAGTGCAGAATAATTTTTTATCCTTATTCACAATCAGTAATTCAAGGTCTTTTCACCACCCCATTTATCATATTTCCTTATAACTCAGTTTCTGAAGGTGTCTCAGATCCTACAGCTCTAGATTGATGTCTGCTCCCCAAGTGCCACCTTTGCATAGCTGATATAAGTGAGCACATTATGGCTAAATTATGCACATTATAAATATTATGATTCTAAATTAGCTGTATCTTCTCCACAAAGGGAGCTAGGCATCACTGTAGAAAGCTCAGTGAAAATCTCTGCTCGGTGTGCAGCTGCGGTCAACAAAGCTAACAAATTGTTAGGATGAATAAAGAATGTTATAATGCCTTTATATAAATCAATGGGGCAGTCTCATCTGGAATACCACAGGCAGTACTGGTCACCCCCTCTCAAAAAAGATATTGCAGAACTAGAGGAGGTTTAGAGAAGGGTGATGAGATTGATCAAGGGCCTGAAACAACTCTGCTGTGAAGAGAGATTGAAAAGAGTGGGATTGTTTACCTTAAATGGACAAAAAGGGACATGATAAAATAATGAATGATTTAGAGAAGTAGATCTGGAGCTTCTGTTCCCCCATCTCCTAGCACATTCAAAGAAATAAAAAGTGGGAAATCCAAAAGTGATAAAAGGAAATACTTTTCCACACAACATATAATTAGACTGTAGAACTCACTGCCACCGGATGGCACTGAGGCAAGAATTTAGCAAGATTCAAAAAGGGATTGGACATTTATCAAGAATATCCAGAGTTTTAATTAATGATAACAGTATTCTGGAAGGAACATTAAAACTCATGCTTCAGGGTTTAAACCAATATCTAACTATTAGAGACCAAGATGGAAGGGAAAGGGAGATTTACTCTCCATCTGCCTATGGTGAGGTTTTTACATCTTCCTCTGACACATTTGGTAGTGGCCATTGGCAGAAACAGGATACCGGGCTAGATGGACCTCAGCTCTGATCCAGTCTGGCAATTCCTATGCTCTTATGGCCAAAATTATAGAAAGTATACACAAATGTTTTGGGTGTCCAGCCTACGCATCTGAAGTCTGATCATTCAGAGGAGCTGAGTACCCACAACTCCTGATGAAGTCAATAGGAGGTGCAGGTGCTCAGTAAATCTGAAAATCAGGCCTTAAGCGCCAGATCCAGCACCACTGAAATCAATGGGATTTTTATCATTGATGTCACTTGGAGCAGAATTTGGACCCTAATGTATGCGTCTCAGCTTGAATACCTGGAACATTAAGTCAGAATTAATTAGCACTTTTTAAAATGTTCATCTCTGTTCATTCTGTCTGCACTATCTCACTTTGGAATTCCAGGAAGATCCCTTGCTAAATACATAATTGTCAGGAGCTAGACTTTCCTTGCTAATATTGGTTTCCCCAGCAGAATTCATGTATGATCCTTTCTAAAGAACACATTACGTTGAGTTTCTGGTTCCCCAAGTGAGACTAGGTTATAGTACCCCATACAGAGACAGGAGATATATTAAAATAATTAATTAATAAATAAATAAATAAATAAATAAATGGTCATCCTAGATGTTCCAGGAATCACTTCAACTAGCACTGAAGTGCAGGTCTAGAGTGGACTGCAGTAGCTGTTTAACAGTGCACAGCAATACTGCACACTAGGAAGCAGTCAATAAGACTGCCATATCCAATTACAACTGTAGAGGATTTAGGTAGGCAGAATGCAGTTACCTCAAATTGCAATGTCTAGGTAGGGTGACCAGATGTCCCGATTTTATAGGGACAGTCCCGATTTTGGGGTCTTTTTCTTATATAGGCTCCTATTACCCCCCACCCCCATCCCGATTTTTCACACTTGCTGTCTGGTCACCCTATGTCTAGGACATGGGGTCCAACACTCCTACTCTTGTGAAAAGTGCCACAGGCTATTTAATTATGATGAGTAATCAAGCCTAGACCTGGTTGAATACATTATTTTTTCAATTTGCTGGCAAGTATTGAATAATCAAAAACAAAAAGTCATTTTGGAGTTACTCAAAACTGAAATTTTTTAAATTCTTCAGTGACTCAAAAAGTTTTAAAAAATAAATTTTGGGTCAATCTAATGCTAAATGTTTTGTTTTGATTTTGAGTGGGATTTTTAGAGGGTTATTTCCCTTATGAAATGAAAGGAATTTTCAAAAGGAAAAGGCATTTTGAATTGAAAAATCAAAATATTTAATTAAAAAAATGTCAAACTGAAACACTTTGACTTTTTCTGAATTCTCCCCACCCCCAAAGAACAATTCAGCAAAAACATCACGAATTAATGAATCATTTTGGTGTTGCTGAATCTGCATTTTTTTGCTGAAAAAAGTTACAGCAAAAAAATTTCGCCCAGTTCTAGTCAAGACTTCTATTGTTATAATTTATTTGTATTACAGTAGCACCCACAATGTGCTAGGCACTGTCAAAGCAACTAATAAGACACAATCTCTGCTCCAAAGAGCTCATACTCCGAGAAGATGAGCAACAAACTAAGGGTAGGAGAGAGAGAGAAAATATACAACCAGTTTATACACACACACACGTAAATGCAATCCCAAGCTGACTTTCTGCCTTATCATTACTACATTATTAATTGGCTAATTTCTTGTAGGCCTTGTGGCAAACTCTCCTGTCTTGAGGGAACTGAAGGAAAGAGTAGTGGCCTTACAAACTAGTGTACCCACCACTGTGGTCTCCCTAGTGCCCAGTACCTTTACATTCAATCCTGGTTGATAAAGCCCTTTATTAATGATAATCGACTGTCCAACCAGGTCATATCCCTACCCCTTAGGCAATAACTAAGGGCAGGTCTACACTTACAACACTGCAGCTACGCCACTGCAGCACTTCCAGTGAAGATGCTACTACGCACGCTGATGGGAGAGCTTTTCCTGTTGGCATAGTTAATCCACCTCCACAAGAGAACATAACATAAGAACGGCCCTACCGGGTCAGACCAAAGGTACATCTAGCCCAGTATCCTGTCTTCCGACAGTGGCCAGTGCCAGGTGCTTCAGAGGGAATGAACAGAACAGGTAATCATCAAGAGGCGGTAGCTATGGCGATGGGAGAAGCCCTCCCATCAACATACTGCTGTCTACACTGGGGGTTAGGTCGGTGTGACTATAAATTTTTCACATCCCTGAGCGATGTAGTTATACCGATGTAAATTTATAGTGTAGACCTGGCCTAAGATGCTGCCCTTGCTGCTAAGTGCACCCGTCAGTCAATGTACTACAGAGTCTATTTCTCTCACTGGGCAGTGCTGTTGTATTTACAAAGAAAGAGAAAATATCCCACTGGTAAAAAAGCAAGAAACCTCCAGAAAAGAGTCAGTGATTAAACCAGAACCACTACTTTCACTATTCCCTCTGACTCTGAATTGTCGTTGTTGGATCCTCTGCCCTTCCTCGCAAGTGGGCAGGAGGAGGTTTGTTTTGGCTGGAATTAGACAGGCACAGGTGGTATCACCAGCTGCAATTGGAGGAGGCACTTCCTGATTATGACCACTGCCTACACTTAAATCATTGCCAAGGGGGAAGATGCTGGAGAGTGTAGAAGCCTTCTCCTTATTCCAAGAAAGGACCTGGAATGTGTTCATAATTATACTTTGCAAGTCTATAACTCCTTTCATCTGGGGATTCAAGGTTCCTTACAAACATTTGATTTTGCAAAACCCCTGTGAAGTAGATATGTATTATCCACATTTGACAGATGGGTAAACTGAAGTACGAGGTGGCTCGAACCAAAATATTCAAATGTATGTGCCTAAAGTTAGGTGCCTAAATCCATATAAAAGTCAGTGGGGGAATGGGAGCTGAGAGTGTTCAGCACAACTGAAAACCAGACCATTTTTTAAAGTGCCTAAATATGGATTTAGATGGCTTCCTACCTTGGGTAAAATCCTGCTCCCACTGAAGTTAATAGGAGTTTTGCCACTCCCTTCAAAGGATCCAGGATTTCACCCTCGTTTTTAGGCACCCAAGTTTGGTCTGAGTGACTTGTCTAAGGTCACACAGCAAGCCAATCATCTTGGTTTAGTAGCTAGGAATCCTGACTTCTCACTCTTTGCTCTAATCTTTAGATGACACTGTCAAAGACACTGCATAGATGCTGCATTTGCAGCAGCTCTATTATTCTCAAATGCAAGTATACAAAATTGTGTGTAGTTAAGTTTTGTATTACTAGGTTAGAGTTTTTATTAGTTGTTGCTCATTTCCCTGGGCAATCACCTTCCTACAAAGAAGGCCTGTGCTGCTGGCCCTGACATGCCTTGTCTTTAAGGAACTTTAGGTGTTTTGTCTCCATACCTATCCATATGGAAGCTCTTGCACTGGGAATGATCACACCACTCATTGTTTGCTTGTGGTCTCAATTTTTATTCATGGTGTCAAAATTAGGTAAGGCATACAGAACACACACTACATACATGCACGAAGCAAAGAGAGAGAGAGAGAGAGAGAAAGAAAGGCTATAGAATTTACTCACCAAAGAGCTGCTCTCCCACACACAGGGAGAGAGAAAGATTAAAAGATTAAAGTTACAAACTAAAAACTACCTCAGGGTACTGATGAGATCTAAGTGACTGGATGCTAAGCCAAACACCCACTCCTGGGGTGCAAAGCCACACTCGCTGTCACTCAAACCAGGTTTTCTCTCCCCCCACCACCACCTCCACTATTTTTACAGACCAAAGAATTAAATAAAAATATTCTTAGCACTGAAAAAAGGTGTAGAGCAACATGCATTGGGTTTTAGTTGGTGTTGTTAGTGCAATGCACTTGCCTTGCACCTCTGGGAACAGGAGTTCACATATTGGCTTTGTTTAAGGAATGAATTTTTTGGTGGTTCCATCCTGATCTTCATTTGTCAGTATCTTAAACCCATTGAACTACCATCTATTTCTATTAAGGAGAGGCTCAGGATAGATATTGCAAGGTTGTTGTAATTCCAGATTGATCTGAATTGGTAGAGTTGCATGGGGGAAGTTTTCACAGTCCCTTACTGCATTTTGTGTAGTTCTAACTAGTCCTATTTGTCCCTCAGTCCATGCATATTAAACTCACTCACCTTTTTGTAATTCATTAGGGTATATTTTACCTAGCAGATGTGAACATTCTTTTCTCTTAATGAGACTGCATTAAATTACCCAGCTCAGGAGAACACACCTGGAGTACTTCCTGAGTGACAGCTGGGAGATCAGCACTGGTGCATCCTCCTGTTGCTATGATGTGGCAGGCAGGGGTGTGGACTGGGCAGGAATTGTGGCCAAGCATTCACATTTATGTCTGTGATTCACAGCTGATGGCAGTGGAAACCTTATGGATCTAGGTCTGTTCATATGAGTCCTTCCTACCTCCATATACCTCTCATACTCTCAGCGGTGAAAACACCACTGGCCCCTGTGCAGTGTTGCTGTTAGTCTCTCAGTGGTGGAGGAGGTCATGTGACTGTGGCCACTGGCGGTCACAGAACATGTGGAAGTTGCTCATAGCGCCACTGACATTTGGGTTCTATTTCTAGAGCCTATGCAGTTTAAGGAAGGGAACCTGTCATGGAGAGCAGCTATTCCTTACTCCTTCCTACTTCTGCTAGGCCCTTTCTGCACAATTCAGAATGACTCTGATGCTTAACTTGCACAAATCAGATGCCATCAGCAATATGGTGTTAGCTGCCTTTCCTCTTCATGAATCGCCTTCTGATCCCATTAGTACAAGCTAAGTTGCTTTGACTTCCTGCCATGCCCCAGGGGAGAAGACCATAAAGACCTCCATTTCCAAAGTGATATGTAAAGTTTTTGCTGAACAGTTTCTATTGACTTAAATAGGCATTACTAAATAACACACATGCAGAGCTTTGCAAATGGAATGGTGTTGAAGATCATTACATAACTAATGTTAGTGAAGTCCTGTGAGATCCTCAGGTAAACAGTGCCATACAAGGGAAAAGTATTTTTTTAAATTAATCATGTGCTTGCAGAGTTCTCAGTTTGTTTCCCTAAAAGGACTGAAATGACTCAAATGTCTAAAGTCTGACAAAGATTGAGAATTCCTTTAAGGGATTAATCCAAACTTTGGAGTAGTAATAATAATAATAATAGTTATTATTATTTATTATTTTATTATGCCATTTCATTGACAAGGGCCTAAGTAACTAGATTATTGGGTGAAATTCTTTGGCCTGTGTTTATACAGGAGGTCACATTCGATGATTGCAACCGTCTCTTCTGGCCTTATACTCTATCAATCTATATCTTGAGAATCAGTAGGAAGCTTCACACTACACTGCTGCTGAGACTGCTTCCTCTCCTGCCATTCTGACCATATCTCCCTGGCTTCCACCCTCCCATCAGGTTAAAACTTCTCTTCATTTTAACTCTCTGCACAGCTCTGCCCTGCCTACATCTCTGCCCTCATCAACTCCTACACACCACTCCATTCCCTAGTCTCCACCCAAGCTTCTCTCATGATTGCTCCTTTTGTCTACTTCACCCACTCCTTATACTTTGCGCTTTCATCTTGCCCCTTCTGATCGGAACAGCCTGTTGCTTAATATTCATTATGCACCCTCCTTCATAAACTTTTTTGTTACTCCCCTGTACAGGGAGGAGTTCCAGCTATGAAAACTACACCCTGTTCTGTGTTTGTGTTTGCTCTGTTACACTAGCTTATACCTATGTGTGCCTTTAGACGTAAAATCTCTGGGGCATGGACTTTCAACAGGCACTGTCATCTGTTCGGCACATCCCACTCATTGCACAGTGTTATGGACACTTGGTGCTATTTAAATGATAGATAATAAAAACATAGATGCATATGCAATTAATTTTCAGTCTTCATAATTAAAAGCAAACAGTTTGAGTGTTTTCTTCACACACATTAATAGCATCCCCAAGAAATATGTTTAAAACATACATTTGAAATAATAATTGTGTTATGACCACTAGTAATTGTGACCTAGCAGAATTAAACAGACTGTAATGAGGAGGTGAAGTGCCACATACGCCCTCACATTGTGCTCTTCCTCCTCCTCCTCCCCACTTCATCTCTTCTGGTGGCAGTCAGGGGAGCTGGGAACCAAACCGTGGGAGACATTCTGCTTGAAGCTCTTAAGGGAGCTATACCAGCTGCTGTGTTGGCAGCCTTGCAGTTTTGCTGTCTTGTCTTCCTGAATATAATTGCTTGCTGTTGATTTTTCTTCGATTCTATGGAACGTATATGGTTATCAATCTGAGACTCAGATCTTATACAGACCCATGATAAACTCTAAGATTTGGGGGGAAGGGGTTAGAATAAAAGGAATCAATCCCATACATATTCTTGTGTATATTATTTGCTACCTCCATACCCTGTGTGTATTTAATCCATTTTAAGAAATCAGAAATAAAATGAAAAACACAGATTATGCTCTCTAGATCTGTGCAGTAAATTGGGAAGGAAGGGGCAGCCACCTCTGCAGAAATATTACCTGTTATCTTCCTAGGTGTCCCAAGAGAGCACTCAGTAGGGTTGGGATCCATGCAAGGGGAAGAGGGAGGAACTGGGCAGATAGGACTGGCTGGGCAGATAGGACGGTCTGTGTAGGTTAGGGGTATAATTAGGGGGGCACGGATCTCCCATTCCACACACCCACATACGTACCTTGCAGCCATGCAGAGCTCACATTTGGGCTATATTCTCTTTCCTGGCCCCTTCATGGCTGGGATCCCTGGACCAACTAAGGCTGGGGATTGAGGGCTCTTGGTTGCAGAGTGGCACTAAACCTTTGCAACAATCCAAGGGTTTCTGTGGGTTTTGGAAGTGAATCTATGTTTCAGTCTTTGAGGGATGCGAGGAACCCAGTTACCTAATGGAATAACTTACACCTTCTTCCAGCTCTTCAGCATGTAAATTACACCCACTCAGACACCCTTATGCATCAGTAGAGCAGGTGTAAGTAGGTTCAAGTAGGTCTTTTGCATGTAAGTGACTCTAACTTACACCCTTTTATGCATCGTTTCTGAATTTCAACCACAAACTGTTGGGTTGAATGCAGGAATTACTGGGTAAAATTCTATGGTCTGGGTTACACAGGAGGTCAGACTAGATCGGGGTAGGCAAACGTTTTGGCCCGAGGGCCACATCTGGGTATGGAAATTGTATAGTAGGCCATGAACGCTCATGAAATTGGGGGTTGGGGTGCTGGAGGGGGTGAGGGTTCCGGCTGGGGGTGTGGGCTCTGGGGTGGGGCTCGGGATAAGGGGTTGAGTGTAGGAGGGTGCTCTGGGCTTGGACCAAGGGATTCGGAGGGTGAGAGGGGGATCAGGGGAGGGGATCAGGGGTGCAGGCTCTGGGCGGTGCGTATCTCAAGCAGCTCCCAGAAGCAGTGGCATTTCCCCCCTCCGGCTCCTACATGGAGACGTGGCCAGGCAGCTCTGCGCACTGCCCTGTCCACAGGCACTGCCCTTGCAGCTCCCATTGGCTGTGGTTCCTGGCCAATGGGAGCTGCAGGGGCCGCACTTGGGGCGGGGGCAGCGTGTGGAGCCCCCTGGCTGCCCCTACGCATAGGAGCCAGAGAGGGGACCTGCCGCTGCTTCCAGGAGCCGCGCGGAGTGGGGCAAGCCCCCGACCCTGCTCCGCGGCGGGAGCTCGAGGGCTGGATGCGGCCCTCGGGCCGTAGTTTGCCCACCCCTGGACTAGATGATCATAATGGTCCCTTCTGGCCTTAAAATCTATGAAAATTAGCCCACAGCTTGTAAACACTTAGGAAGGAAGGTCTGAAATAGATATGAGGTGCTCTTATGAAGGTGTGGTATTCTTTGTGCTGAGATTGTAGTATACAGGTCATTGGATCCCACTGATTTTGTTTCTTTCTTTTGACACTTTCCCTGTTGCACCTATCCAATGCCTTAGGCATATTACAACCAGTAAAACACAGATAATCAACCAAAAAAGAACAGATCTGATGAAGAGTCCCAAAATCCCAGCCCCAGTCTCCTAAGGAAGAGTCCCAAAATCCCAATCCTAAATCAGATTCCTTCCATTCCTCACCCCCTGCTAGCCAACCCCACCAACCTGCCTTGGCCCCAGAAAAAGCCTTGGAGAACAGGTTCCCAAAGGTCAGGGGGACTGTAAACAGATCCAGGGCACTTAAGCCCCCGAGATCAGAAAATCCTTTGGTAGGGCCAGGTTTTGCACCAGCTTCCATGCTGTTTCATTGCATGAGATATGACCAGGGCACAATATGAGCTTCTCCCTTAAAGCATTGCAAAAGGCACTTCTACCCTGTTTTCTGTTGGGGAGCACTATGGCTGTCACATCACCTGTTACAGGCTTTCTCCCTTCCACCCCAAAATCTAATCATGTTGGAAGGCATGTAAGACAAGTGTACCTAATCCTTCCCTCTCAGACTTGCTATCTAGGGCAACCCAGGAGAAGGCTGTGATTTTACCCCAGCTTCAGTGGCACCCATCAGAAGACGGAGGTGAGGCTAAGTGTTCTAAGCACCAGATTGAAAAAATAAAACATTGTGATCCGTGGGTCAAGTGCTCTAGAGGAATTAACTTAGCCCTTCTTCCTTACAGAGTAGATAAATTGAGTTCCATACAATTTGATGTGTGGACAATGTTTTGCATGAATCCCTTGTATGTCTGCACCATAAAGAGCTAAGGTTTATTGCAATGTCTTTGATCAAAATTTCACTCCCCACACTGTTGTGCAATGTCGCTGCCCCTTACCCCCAGAGGTGGCTGTATGTCTGTTGTGCTGTATGTACAGTGTTTAAAGCATTTGGGATGAAAGTGCTACCAAAGTGTGATGATAATATTTTACAACCCTAATTATTATTGTAGTGCCTAAGGGCGTATGCAAAACCATTTTGAGTGGGAGGAGAGAAGGTAGCACTGTGAACATTTTTGTGGTTTTGCAGGGCAATGCACAATCGCGTTTTCTCATGGGAACCATGCAGTATGCCAGAGAGAAAAGCTGCATGCACCTCTGTGTCTAGTCCATTAGTACACTCATGGCCCAGACCCAAAGGTAAAGGATATTACAACAGCCATCTCCGTGTTAAGTAAGAGTTCGTTTACCTCTACTTCCATCCCCTGCAGCGGTCCTAAATACAGTGACTATTCCATTTCTGTACATGCACCTAGAGCCTAAGCTTGATGTTCTTCCTCAGACAAAACTGCCTTTGAAGTCAGTGGCAGTTTTGCCTGAGGAATGAGTTCAGAATTGAACAACTGCTGATTTGTGGCACCAGTTTGTTAGACTGAAAACAGCAACCTCTACAGTAACCTGCCTATTTCTTGATCTCAGTACACAAAGCAAGTGGAGCATGTACGCCTTCTAAACTCCTACCCATCCATATTATGTGTGTGTGGGTGGAGGGAGAGACAATGAGAAAAACAGAGGGGCCTTGTGTAGCATTTCTGGCACTCAAAGGATCTGGATCATAAACATTCAGGCAGAATTTGCCATAGGAACCTTTATAGCAAAGTAAACAGGCTTTATGCAAGCCGATATATATATGGTTAACACAATTAGTTCCAAAGAGTTATAATGAAAAAAGACAGACAAACACAGGGCTTTGTGACTGTATCACAAAATAAAAATGAGGCAGTTAATTAGTCTTGCTTTTTCTGAAAATTATTTAGAAGGCTTAGAATACTTCAATCTCCAATCCAGTTGAAGAGGGAAAAGTTTCCTTCAGAAAAAAGGGATGGAAACACTTTTAGAGCAGCCTTTGAGTGAGGAAGCACTACCACTTATTAGATACATGGAGGCTCACCATGAAAACCACCTTTTCACCCTTTGTCAGGGCAATGGTTATTGTTACCCCTTTTGACCTGGATGGTTAGCCAACATTCGGAGGTCGTGGGTTGTTTCTGTTAAGAGGAGAAATTGATGACAGATTCAGGTATTTTTGATGCAATCCTGTTTATTTACAAAGAATTATAAAAAGAAAGAAGTACACAAAGTTCTGTTTTCCTGAACACAGTAGGAATGAAACAGGAGGCAGTTTCTTTGCTCACAGTTCCAAATCTCTTTCCAGCCAGCACTCTGCCCAAAAAGCTCTCTAGTGTTTTTTCCCCCTCAGAATCATGCTACAAATGCTTCTTTTGCTGTTTGTTGGCTTTCTACTTCTCTATGCCTCTTTCTCTAGTTGCTTCTGGGTGCTTTGACTTACAGACACACACACCTTAACCAAACAACCTCTTCCCAGCTCCCTATTTGCATTCAGTCCCCAGCAAAACTCCTCTACCCATGTAGCTCAGCTTCTGACTAGCATTGCATGTGGCCTTCCATTTTGAGCAGTGGCTTATAATGCTTCAGCTATCTTACTCCAAAAAGGAGCCTAACTGCTTTATCCTGTATGAAGGGTGTTTTGTTCACCAGCTTTAACAAGGTTTCACCCAACTCCATTATGACAGTATTTGTTATTTTGCTAAGATTTCTGAAATGGGCAACTAGCATGGACAAAAAGCAGGTTTCCTGTAAGAAAACATAAAGAAGGCAGCAGGCCAACTTCTGCCTTGTTATACCAGTGCAAATTCACTGTGACTTCACAGAGGTTGCGTGAGTGTCACTGAGGGCAGAATTCAGCCCTATATCAATTTAAAATGTACGTTTTACTTTCTACAAACTTGTTTAGATCACATATTGGTTTTCAGATGCCCTTAAGTATATAGTTGATATGGTGGATGATCTACCATAGATTTCCTGAATAAATCCTTTTAAAAGCTGTCTGACATGATAATTGAAAAACAAACTCAGTTTTGTTTGAATGTGGTTATCAAAGGGTTAGCACATGACTCAGCCTCCTAGCAGGCAAGTACATATGCAAACGAACAAGTATGAATTTTAGTAGCATACTGATAACCAATGTAGTAATTTTAAGGCAATGGAAAATGTTCTCTAAAAAGAAAAGAGCTAAGTTTCTCCTATTTAAAAAAATCATATGTAGTCTAAAATTTGCAAGAAAGGAATCTGTATTTGAGGTTTCAGAGTAGCAGCCGTGTTAGTCTCTATCCGCAAAAAGAACAGGAGTATTTGTGGCACCTTAGAGACTAACAAATTTATTTGAGCGTAAGCTTTCGTGGGCTACAGCCACTTCATCGGATGCAAACCTGTTTTATTACGTTTCTAGATTTTTCCCTGTTTTGCATTCTCATTCTTTACACTTTGTCCTTTTTCCCCTCTTACACACTAAGCAAGATTTAAATTGTTTCAAATTCTCAAATTATCCTTTAATCAATTGCTTGGCTTTGCTTTTTGAATATTGGCTAAATATTGTGTACTATATAGCTTTCCCTCAGTTTACTTGGTCTGAGGATATTTTGTATGTTTTAAAAATCCATAACATTAAAATGAACTTCTAATGAAGCAATAATGGAGGAGAACAAGATTAGAATTGTAATTCAGTCCATCCTAGAATCACATAATTGGTGAGCCAGGACACAATGCCTCATCTTGATATTGAACAAAAATAATCCTTTTTTTTTGTTTTGGTTTTTTTTGTCAAGTTTTCACAGAAAAGAAAAATCTACAAAAAAGGGAATCAATTCACCATATTCTAATCAAACTGGTACACAAAGAGGCTAGAAACTATTCCCTGAAATAGCATTGCAGCTGTCATCATTAGATGGCATTATTAAAATCAAGGAGACAGTAAGAAATAGCCTTGCTGGAAGATTTCGGTACACAAAAAAGGGAGAGTTTGTTTTATTCTGTATACACCTCACTATTTTTTGCTGGTTCCATTGGGAATATTACCGGTATTTTGATTCATTGCACAGTTAATATAGGCAACAAATTAATAGTCTACATTAATTCATGGTTTGTGTGATTACTACATTTATCAGTACTTCAAGGAAACTTTACCTAAATTACCAGTTTGATTCTTGACCCCAACCAGTAAAAGTCTCTGTAAATAACAGACTGCATTCCCATTAAAGAGCTGTCTAATAACAAATGGAAAGAACAATTTCATATAAAGCATCATTTCACTATTATCAGTACAATAATTTTAAGATTATTAACATATTGAATTAAATCTACAAATACTTCCTTTACTTTTATAAAAGTTTCACTTTTTATTACTGGTTTGACTGATTACTAGTTTAGAATAAATGTTTGTATATTTACAGTCATTGACATGGGAGAGGAGAAAGAGAACACAGTTGTTTACTGTTCACTTGCTTTCAGATCTAGACCAAGGAATAATGGCTAAATCTGAGAATATACTGGGTGTCAGTTAGCTCAAAAGGCAAAGTTTTTCCCTTCTAGGTCCGCACTTTGAATGCAGCTCATGTTGGTAAGTGACTGAAAGTTCTTCGCATTTGAAGGCCTATGTATAAGTGGTCTGGTTCTTAGTAAGCCACCATCACAACTGTCAATCATCAATGATAATAGAATTATAATAATCTGCATCTTTGTTGCCAGTCTCAGATAAGAGGGCAGGAACTGGATGACCAAGTCAAATTAATTGCTTTTTCATCCCTAGATGTGGTTCTTCTGGGTTAGTGTTGAGGATTGATGTAGGAAAGCCTTTAACTATATACAGAATTTCATTACCAAAGACTATCACATTGGCACTTCTCATCAGCACTATTTTCACTTAGAAGAAAAGTATTTGCACTTCACTCCTGATTTTCAATCATGCACCTGCATACAGACTTTTTTCAACTGGGCTACTATCAATTCCACCTCTGCATCTTCCATCTCTGCCACTTTCACATTGGCTAAATTTACAACAGCCCAGTTCAGAGACACCAGTGGCAGAACCCTTCCACCTTAACTTGGACGAGGAAGATCTATCATGGACACCCAACCTGCCTCAGAGGGAATTTTAAGAAGCGCCCAGAATAACGTCTGTTTTCGGCTGCCTGCCTGCCTTGTCCTTTGGTTAGAAGACTTCACCAAGAAAACAAGTGTGAAAGAGGCAAAAGCCTCTGGACGCTAACCAGAGTTGCTGTCTCTAGGACAGAACCCCCCGAATCCTTAGCTACGGCAGCAGCTCCTGGTGATGTGAAAGTTTGTGGCTGAGCTAAATGAGAAAACGGCGGCCGCTAACAGAGGAGGGCAGGGACTAAAGACGATTCTTCACAAGCCCGTGGGTGAGCAGGGGCGGGTTTGAAGAGCCTCCCAGCAAACCTCCCGGCAAAAGCCGGTTACCTCCCTCAACGGCCACAGGCCGGACCGCCGCGGGTCGGGGCTGAGGGGGACAACGAGAGCTTTGCGGACGGGACCGTCAGCGCCCCGAGCCGGCTCAGCGAGGCTCTCCCCGGCAACACCCCGCTGGGCCCCCCCGGGCCGTGCGCCTCAGCGGGACGCCCTGAGGGTCTGCACCGGGCCGGGGTGCGTGCGCTGTCACTGCCAGCAGCGGGTTCCCTGCGGGGGTCGGGGCAGCAGCGGAGGACGGAACTCCCCGCCTAAAGCAGCTCCGCTTCCCCCATCCCGGGCCAGGCCCGCCCCGCCGCTCCCTCCCAGGCCGCGACAGCCGGGCCCGCAACCGCCCCCACCCCTCCGCGGCCCACGCCAGGATCTGCGTCACGCGGCCGCGCGTGGGAGGGCGCCGGAGCGCGGCGCATGGAGCAAGAGCGGAATCTCCCCATGTGACCGCGCGGGAGGGGGCGGCGGGGGCGGGAGGCGGCTCCCTCCGTCCCGCCCTCCTTGCGCGCGCGCCCGCCGAGCCCCGGCCAGGGAAGAGGTGGAGGGGCCCGGCTCGCCCACCCGCCCCGTCTATGGGAGAGGAGGAGTCTGGGCTGGTAGCGCGCAGGCAGGGGGGGTCCCTGGCAGTAACTTCGGGGCTGAGTCTGCAGTGGCGGGGCAGGACGGAGGAAACCCCCAGGCAGCCGGTGGCGGCAGCATCCTCCTGCGAAGTATGTATGTCCCCTCCTGCGCGGCGAGTGTGCATGGAAACGGCTAGTGCCCCGCGAGCGTGTGCGCTGCCTGCTGCAAAACTTGGGATCCGCTGCAAAGTCTGGCCGGGGGTGCGCGTGCAGACAGCCTGTTGCAGAGTGTGTGTTAACCCACTGCAATACCCTGTTGCAAATCATGTATCGTCTAGATATGTACCTGTATTTTCGTAAAGTGTGTGTAGCATGCAGCGCAGGAGTGTGGCTCCTCTTGCAAAGTGTGCTTTATCTTTTGGAAAGTGTGTGAAAATATATGTTTGCGTGTATGTGTTTATATATCCTACAGCAAAGGGTCCGTGAAAGCTATTGCAAGGGAAGTGAAAAGTTATTGTTCAGCCTTGCTTAGGTGCTCGGATGCTATGATGATGGGGGGCTGTGTACTATAGTTGTAGATACATTAAGGACGAGAAGGATGTGGTGGGAGGGGAGAGAGAAGGATAAAATGGACCGTAAAAAGAAAAAATGCTGCTTCTCTGCCCTGTGGGGTGTTTTCGTTGCTGCTGCTGAGGAGTTTATTCCTGCTGCTGCTGCAGATTGCCGGAAGGAGAGGGCGGATTCATGTGTGTGTGTGTGTGGGTGATTCCCAGAGAAATCCAGTGCAAAAGGGATGAGGGAGTAGGCGGAAAGTACAGAAACATCCTTGCATTGTCTCTTCCTTCGGAGTTGGGGGAGGGGGTGCAATCCCAACTGTACCAGTTAGGGCATTGGGTGTAAGGTTGTGGGCTCTGTGTCCCAGAGCTCTTGGTAATGGAAAGATTTTGCAATTGCACAAATTGTTAATGATTTTACTTCATAAAAAGTATTGTAAAGGTTAATTTACTGCTTCGTTAGTTGTTTTGTCTCGATTGGGTTTGTTGTATCTCATTGCTAAAAGAAACACTAAAAATCTCTCTTGGCATTGTGTCTTCAAAAATAACTTCATCTGATCTGTAGAAACACAGATTAGGTAAAAATAAGTGCAATTCTTTTGTGCTTGGGTGTCTGTTTTACTTCATATCCAGTACATACACCCACATGTGCAGTAATATGCCATGCATGCTTGTGTACGCACATCATTAATAGAAAATCAAAACCACCTTAATAAACGGACCTACAAAGGTCATGTGTCTTTATAGGGATCTCCAAAACCTA
This sequence comes from Platysternon megacephalum, assembly GCA_003942145.1. Lineage (NCBI taxonomy): Eukaryota > Metazoa > Chordata > Testudines > Platysternidae > Platysternon > Platysternon megacephalum. Next base: position 1,408,105 of record QXTE01000015.1, read on the forward strand.
GGTGAAACGTTGGGTTACTGATTCTAGGTGTCTTTTTTTTCTCCCAAATTCAGGGATTGTAAAGAGATTTTTTTAATACAAATTTAAATATAAAATTGATAAATATTTTTCTGGTATCTGGTTTGTTTGTTTTTCCTTTCAGGCCAATTCTGTTATAATCCAAGTTGCACCTTAGTTGTGTGAAAGAGTGGACATCTGATCTGTGAATTTGGTTGTAACTAATATCTTGGCAGCCACAAAGAAAACGTAATGGATTACCTTGGCATAGCAAGGTTAACTAAAAATGGAGCATCTGTAGTGAATATTTTGTAGTTGGTAAATAAATAGGTTCAGTGGTGTCATTTTTTCAAGCACCCGGTTGTCTTACAGTTTCAAAATATTTATCATGTAGATACACATCTTGCTGTATCTGACTATGAAATTTATATTTAATGGACTACCTTGAGAATCACCTTAGAATTTTTTTTTATTTTGGTACAATAATCTTGTCTACCTCTTAACACTTTTTAGGTCTGGCTACTGCAACTTGTTTCCATAGTCAAAAGTCTTTTAGAAAGACTTGCTACAAAAATATAACGAATATGCATAGCAGCTAACTCTCAAATCTGAATGTAGTTTGTCTTTGGAGACTTTTCAAAACACCAAGAGTGATCAGAATATATTATGGAATAATCACTTTTTTTATATGCAGGACTTACTTATGGGTACTGTTGTAATAACCTGAGCCTGGAGGCAAAGCTACCACAGTAAGGATGGTGATGTAGGACCCTGACTAGAATAGATCCTGTAACATGCTCTGCACAGCAGACCCCTATGCCTGTGTGAAGCTCTATTGATGTCAGTGGAGCTCCATGTAGGATCAGGTGTCCACCTGTGCAGAGCAGCTTGCGGGATCAGAGCACTGGTACCCTATTTTTGTCTCCCTTTAGAGAGACTAAAGCAGTTTAGATTATATTTGAAATCTAAAAGATGCAGTGAAGATTCACTGTAATCATTAACTCTTATTGAACCTCCCAACATGTGCACACACTGGTTTATTGAAGTTTGGCACTGACATCCAACTCGTAGCACCTAATTTTCAATGCGTGTGAGCTGAGAATTTGGCTGGGGAACAGGTGAATGTGGCATAGCAGTGGTGGGGAAATCAGTAAATTAGCACAGTCTGCTCAAACACTTTAAAAGATTTTCCAAATTTGGACCCGCTAACCGTACCAGTTTCCTTCTAAACACAATCTTAGGTTTAGGCCTTTTGTTCCATTTCAGGGCAGAATGAACTTGATGTCACAGTTCAAAATTCTTCAAAAATACAAGCTGGTAACAAAAACAAAACTGCTTGCCTCAGGTTGTAATGATGCAGAAGTACTGTAGTACTAACATGCTTTGGCTGTAATACATTTAACCTTAAAGGTAAAAAAAATAAAAGAAAAAGCAAGACGTTTCACTTTTTTTTTCTTATGCCAACTCCTATTTAAATTAGTGACCGCTTAATTGTAATACTACCCCACCGAAACAAAAACTTCTACTAAAAACACTGTTAAAATTGCTCAACTGCAACAACACAACCATAAAAAAGCTGGGAAATCACTTGCAGCCCACAACCCTGAGTTCTTCTCTGCATTAAATCGCCACATCCACCATGTACAGCTAGTATGCCTCCTCCCTCTACCTCCACGCAAAATGTGCATCCTCTGCTCCTACCAGCTGGAATGGCTAGAAATGGTTGCTTTCTGATTGTTCAGGATGTTGGTGTGGCGTTGAAGTAAATGATTATGTGTAGCGTAGACTTCTGATTGTTTACGTTTGTGTGCTAATGGAGGGAATTGCTTGTAATAAAGCTTTAGCATTCTGGGAAGTTATTGTTGAAAGTCTGTAATAATGCTATGTTTTGTTTTTTCAGTATTTAATATTTGTGGTCAGAGTTCAGATGACATGGTGTTCAGAGAGAACACACACGGTGGGTGGGGAGTGGGAGTGAGGAGATGTCAGAAGAAGAATGCATGGCTGTGGGTTGCAAAGGATGGGTAACCATTTAACTAGTGGCTGTATTGTTGATATATGCAACCTTAAATGTATTTTAAAGTGTTCTTGTTTAGGGGAATTCCCTAGATTGGGTGTTTTGTATGTTTAAAAAAGTCTGCATTAGTGTCATTTGTACCTATTCACATGAATGTCAATCTGGATTCTCCTCATTGTGTCCCCACCCTGTTCTCTGTTCTGGCTTTCTACATGTTTCTTTCCCATATGTCCTCTGTAGAGTCCCATGGTCCTCCATGCGCAGTCTGGATTGCTCTTTAATTATACACACACACCTGCTCCCCTTATGCTCTTCCCTGCCTCTTCCCCCACAGTGAGTTGACAGGAAGAATGAGGCTTGAAGCTGGCACGGAAAGGTTAGCAGGGATAGAGGATGGGGGGAGGAGGAAACCATGCTCCCCACAGACTCTGTGGAGAGGTCTTCACGTCCCCCAGCTGTGATGCCAGTGTGCTGGTAGTTCACGTCTCCTTCTCACACCATAGCAGAGGGCAGAGACTTGCAGTTGGAAGTGTCTGACAGACAGAGCTATTGGCTGCCTTCTGCAGTGTCAGCTTTTTCTGGGCACGTTCCTGTGTGTTGCCAGAGGAGAGTATGAATCTACTGGACCCAAGCCGGCCATCGCACCAGGACTAGAGATTGGGAGGCTGAGATCTCCCAAGAAGGGTGTGAGGGAGGGCACATATATGGCCCCCGTGCCTCCTTTGGTAAAATTGCCAACTCTTTCCCCTTGGTGGGGGACATAAATGAGGGTCTTGGATGGGTGTACATAGTGGTCTCACTGTTGCCTTTTTTTTTATATACACCGCTACCTCGATATAACACGACCCGATATAACACAAATTCGGATATAACGCAGTAAAGCAGTGCTCCGGGGGGGGGGCGGGGCTGCGCACTCCGTTGGATCAAAGCAAGTTCAATATAACGTGGTTTCACCTATAACGCGGTAAGATTTTTTGGCTCCCGAGGACAGCGTTATATCGAGGTAGAGGTTTAGTTGCTTCTCATGGTCTCCTCAGCACTGCTGCTTGCTGTACCAGAAAGCTGTGGCAGCAACACTGAAGTACTGATGATGCATGTCTCGTCTTGACATGTTGCCTCAAGTTCCCTGGCATGACAAGCAACAATGCCATGAGGAGCCCTGGATGGATGCGCTGACGCCTTGGCAGTGATGCCTGACTCCCTCAGCATTCCAGGCAACAATGCATCTGAGAGTCCAGTCTGTGAGCTTAGATCTAATATGGGCTCCCACAGAGACTCCAGTTCCCTGCACAGCATTCCTCACAGTCCTCCTTCCTTCCGGCTCAAGCACCATCTCTTTCCCCCATGCTCCTGACCAGCCTGCCTACCCCGGCTTTAGGGTCTGTGGGCTGAATGGAGCTAGTGAGTCAGGGAGGCAGGCTGGCAGCATTAGAAAACGGCAGTATCTGACCGTGTAAGGTTATACTTGAGCAAGGGGAATGACATTTTCTGTTTAATTTTAAAAATCCAGAGGTGGCCCGTGTCTGATGTTATTAGTGTGTGTGAAATTGAGCTAGAAGAACCCAGATAAATGTGACGGGGAAAAGAGGGCAATATCTCAAAAAGGACCATTTGTAAATGTCTCCTCTGCAAACATTAGTAATCTTATTAAAAAAATTATATAGAAAATTCACTCATCCTCTGAAGAGTTGTAATGCTAAATTTGAAGACTAAATTCAGTTTTTAAAGTGCAAGACAGAGGGATTTTAGTCTTGCTCTAAATGCGAATCCAGCACAGTCAGTACTGTGGACTCATTACCGATGCCTCTATAGTATATATGAATGTAATTTTAGCTGTCATGAGCAGATTTGTTGGTTAGAACCTCTGGGTAAGGGCTTCTGGGCTGTGGCCACCCTTGCAGCCTATAGACCGGAAAGGCAGCTCCATGCCTTGCCTAGGGCTTAGGGGCTGGATGTAATTCCACTGCTGCTTTTTCCCAAAATTTGAACAAAGTCCATTTAGTATATTGTCATTCTATTAATGAGAGTTCATAAATTGTTGAATTATGTAGCTTTTAATGAAATATGTCAAATGCATAACTTTTCTTGTGAGGATGATGAGGATCTGTATTGGTATCTGCAGTAAGTTAAACTATTTTGCAGCAATATTTAATGTTTATAAATCTATACAATTTCATATTACCTTTCATAGGTTATAACTTGTTAGGTTCTGGTCTAACCAGTTGTGACACTTAAGGTGGCTGCTCAAAGCAGTTAATGCTATCAATTGTGATTCAGACACACCAGTGGACAAAATTTAATAAAACTTGTGCAAGTCCTTTTCTTACCTGAATGTTCTCACACATCCTGTCACTACCATATCTGGCTTGAGAAGTTTACATAGCTCTCTTAATTTTCAGTTTCATTGGTAGTATTAAATCAAAGCTTTTTTTAATAGGCATCTAAAAACTAAATCTTTGTTACCAAAGTTCAGCTCTAACATTATTGGTTCCTGCCATTTTCTTGGGATGTTTAAGGGCTGTTGTTGATGGCAAAAGGTCAAAAAAAGTAAAAATAATTTCTTCTTAATTTTTTCCTAGCAACGTCTCTGCACACACACAATTATTCATTCTGGTATTAAAGTGTTTTTGAAAGCTATTGCACTGACCAGTAATTTGTAGAATGCATCACATTTTTTAAAATTTTCCCTGTAGGCTTCTAATCTGTCCATTTTAAAGTGCTGAGTGAGAGGAGATCAGGAAGAATATTAGCTGTCCTGTTTCACATTGTAGTCCAGGGTTTCTCAAACAGGGGTCGCCGCTTGTGAAGGGAAAGCCCCTGGCGGGGCGGGCCGGTTTGTTTACCTGCCCCGTCCGCAGGTTCGGCCGATCACGGCTCCCACTGGTCGCGGTTCGCTGCTCCGGGCCAATGGGAGCTGCTGGAAACGGCGCGGGCCGAGGGACTTACTGGCCGCCGCTTCCAGCAGCTCCCATTGGCCCGGAGCAGTGATCCGTGGCCAANGACCGGAAAGGCAGCTCCATGCCTTGCCTAGGGCTTAGGGGCTGGATGTAATTCCACTGCTGCTTTTTCCCAAAATTTGAACAAAGTCCATTTAGTATATTGTCATTCTATTAATGAGAGTTCATAAATTGTTGAATTATGTAGCTTTTAATGAAATATGTCAAATGCATAACTTTTCTTGTGAGGATGATGAGGATCTGTATTGGTATCTGCAGTAAGTTAAACTATTTTGCAGCAATATTTAATGTTTATAAATCTATACAATTTCATATTACCTTTCATAGGTTATAACTTGTTAGGTTCTGGTCTAACCAGTTGTGACACTTAAGGTGGCTGCTCAAAGCAGTTAATGCTATCAATTGTGATTCAGACACACCAGTGGACAAAATTTAATAAAACTTGTGCAAGTCCTTTTCTTACCTGAATGTTCTCACACATCCTGTCACTACCATATCTGGCTTGAGAAGTTTACATAGCTCTCTTAATTTTCAGTTTCATTGGTAGTATTAAATCAAAGCTTTTTTTAATAGGCATCTAAAAACTAAATCTTTGTTACCAAAGTTCAGCTCTAACATTATTGGTTCCTGCCATTTTCTTGGGATGTTTAAGGGCTGTTGTTGATGGCAAAAGGTCAAAAAAAGTAAAAATAATTTCTTCTTAATTTTTTCCTAGCAACGTCTCTGCACACACACAATTATTCATTCTGGTATTAAAGTGTTTTTGAAAGCTATTGCACTGACCAGTAATTTGTAGAATGCATCACATTTTGTAAAATTTTCCCTGTACGCTTCTAATCTGTCCATTTTAAAGTGCTGAGTGAGAGGAGATCAGGAAGAATATTAGCTGTCCTGTTTCACATTGTAGTCCAGGGTTTCTCAAACAGGGGTCGCCGCTTGTGAAGGGAAAGCCCCTGGCAGGGCGGGCCGGTTTGTTTACCTGCCCCGTCCGCAGGTTCGGCCGATCACGGCTCCCACTGGTCGCGGTTCGCTGCTCCGGTCCAATGGGAGCTGCTGGAAACGGCGCAGGCCGAGGGACTTACTGGCCGCCGCTTCCAGCAGCTCCCATTGGCCCGGAGCAGTGATCCGTGGCCAGTGGGAGCCGCGATCGGCCGGCCCTGCGGACGGGGCAGGTAAACAAACCGGCCCGGCCCGCCCCGCCAGGGGCTTTCCCTACACAAGCGGCGACCCCTGTTTGAGAAACCCTGTTGTAGTCCCAGTACTTCCATAGCAGACTATAAATTATGCAATCCAGCCTTTCATGACCAATGATTTATCTTAAAACAATAATACTGGAAACTATCCCACTGAATCTGTAAAACTAACCTTTGAGTTGATATTTATAATTTAAAAAAAATTGAAATTCCCCAGGGCTTTGCTTCCCTGTTTCAGCAGTAACATTCACAGGATTTATGGGTAACAAGGGACTTTGATGTCCCTTTCCCTATACTGAAACAAATACAAATACTCTGTCTGCAGATATGAAAGTAGATCACTTCTTCCATGGAGCGTGGACTGCAGCACTGTGCTCCAGGCTAGGTGGGGCTGCATGTTGGGACTATTCAGAATGCAGCAGCCCTTTTACTGAGTGGGGCTTCATGCCAAGGGCATGAACATCAGTATAATATGTATGGGCTGCCTATTAGTTACCAGGCAGAGTTCAAGATGTGGATTTAAGCTGTAACAGCCCTGAATTCTTCAGTACTTTGCTAACCGAGAGAGAGTATCAGTCAGTCCCTCTCTCTGTCCCTTTGGGTGATATTGCCAAAATTGAGATGAGCAGAGGCCGGCACTAGGTCCCCCTCTGTTTGAAAATGGGAGGTCTTCACAAGGTGTCTGAGGAACTCTTGATACTTAAGCATCTTCCCATCGCAGTCCACCAGAGCACAGATTTGTTAGGTGTTACAGCCTGCCTGAAAGGTTATTTTCCCAGCCCTTATCCAGGCATTTGGGGACAGGGTGAGTCCAGGGGTAAGAGAAGTCAGAGATGGGGAGGGGGGGGGCTGTTTCCTTTATTGTGTAGGCAAGTATTATGTTACCATTGAGGTAGTCTGTTATATTTTGAATTGAAATAGTCGCAAAGAGCTCCAAAGCAAAAGAAATATAGTGTGGTATTCTTAGGAACAAATCTGAAGGGGGAAACTGAAAATAAGCTAAGTCCATCCTTGAATTACTTTTTTTCCTTCACAGTTTCATTGAAATTTCAGCATGGGGTCCATTGAGCTTTATTCAGAAATGTTTCAGCCATGGACTTTCGTCCCTAAAAATGAAAGCGCCTTATCCAATAGCATGCCTATTGGTCAAAGGGAAAAATGTAACACCTTTCTTTGTAGCTGTTAAAGATCTTATAATGAGAGAGAATACCCTCCCCTCGGAGTTAATAACCTGAAGTCTGTGCAGTGTTGTAGTCGTGTTGGTCCCAGGATATTAGAGAGACAAGATGGGTGAGATATTATCTTATTGGACCAACTTCTGTTGGTGAGAGAGGCAAGCTTTCGAGCTTACACAGAGCTCTTCTTTGCCCAGACCTGGAGAAGAGCTCTGTGTAAGCTTGAAAGCTTCTCTCTCACCAACAGAAGTTGGTCCAATAAAAGATATTACCTCACCCACCTTGTCTCTCTAACATCCTTAGGTTTAGGAATATGAGTAAGATTTTGTAGTTTAAAGACTATTTTGTAATTAACGTTCTTACTCTTTGCAGATTCTATCATCTGTGATGGCGTCAGCTTTACCCAGAACCCTTGGGGAGTTGCAACTCTATCGAATATTACAAAAAGCAAATCTCTTATTCTACTTCGATGCCTTCATTCAGCAGGGAGGTGATGATGTGCAGCAGCTATGTGAAGCAGGCGAAGAGGAGTTCTTGGAGATAATGGCTCTTGTAGGCATGGCTAGCAAGCCTCTTCATGTTCGAAGACTGCAAAAGGCTTTGAGGGACTGGGTCACAAACCCTGGTCTGTTTAATCAGCCTCTCACTTCCTTACCAGTCAGTAGCATTCCAATCTATAAATTACCAGAAGGGTCCCCTGCTTGGCTGGGAATATCCTGCCCTAGTTATGAAAGGAATAGTAATACCAGGGAGCCTCACTTGAAGATTCCAAAATGTGTTGCCACCACATGCGTGCAAAGTGTGGGTGCGGGCAAATCTGATGTGGTAGGAAACTTACCGCTGCAGAGTGGCAATGAACCAAGACTCTGGCAAGGTCACCACACTACAGAGAGCGAACACAGCCTTTCCCCTGCTGACCTTGGCTCTCCAGCTTCACCAAAGGAAAACACTGAGACCCTAGATGCTGCGGCTGCTCTGTCAGTTGCCGAATGCGTGGAACGCATGGTTCCCTCCCTGCCCAAAAGTGACTTGAATGAAGTAAAGGAGTTACTGAAAACAAACAAGAAGCTGGCAAAGATGATTGGTCACATTTTTGAGATGAACGACGAGGACCCTCGCAAAGAGGAGGAGATTAGGAAATACAGTGCAATATATGGCAGATTTGACTCAAAAAGAAAGGATGGCAAACATCTCACGCTCCACGAGGTAAAAATAACTCCGTCTGGAATGAGCTTTCCCTGTTACCATCCCCCTTTTTAGATGGTAGAATGCTGTTTTCCTATGGACACTTGTTTCACTTCCTATTATATAATGAGAAGAGTGTGTGTGTCTGTGCAAGTCAGCACTGCCACTGAGTTATGGGATGAAATAGGAAACCTTTCCTATGTTTGTATGTGTTTGCACTAGTGATTTAAAATGCACATCTTCCGAGTTCTAAGTCTCTCTGAAATAGATGACCTGAACAAACAGAAATGAACAGATCAACCCTTTAAACAGCAAATCATTATTATACAAAGGCTTCTAAACACTGGGCCTCTCTCCAGACCAGTCTTGCCTTTCTGTACCTCTTTCCACTTTTAGAGAGTAAACAAGTCTCCTCTGTATATATTTGAAACTGCTTGTTTCAGGTGACCTTGTTACCTGGCTTGATTAATACAAGTCAACTGCCTTCCCTCTGCTCTAGGCCTCACTGTATGGCTGGTGTGAGGCAGAGGGAATTCTGTAGACAAGGGCCCACAAGACCTAGTTATTCTCTGCATTGGGTTTGAGATTAGTTGTAAAACCTTTGCATTTTCTTGGGCACAGTACAGGTAATCTGGGGTGATTGCCTAGGCTGTAAAAAGTATGTGCTGATGTCATCTGCAGGGGTGGAGGATAGCCCCAGTGAAGAGTAGGCTCTGACCTGAGGGCTTGTCCTTGGACACCTGAAGAATAGCAGAGTTGCTTACATACCTTGCTTTAAACATACATACACATGTACTCCTCTTTCATTCTAGCCTTCTTTCTGGAAGCTAGTAACTGTATATGTTGTAATGCAGTAGGGTTGTCTCTGTTGGGAATTGGTGTTTTAGTGCTCAAATAGGGTACTACAGAAGAATAAACATAAACTAAAGCAGTGCCAGATAAGTGTTGATACAGTGAATGCTGCATCACCACTTGACAGTTAAGTGATTGCAACATTTCAGTCTGATTTGAGATTTGTCATGAGGTGTACTTCCCAAAAGGAAGGGCTATGTTCACATTACAGGCATGCCAAAGAAGATTACTGGTTTTACACTTGTTTTCATTTCTGTAACTTAAAATGACAATTTAAAAAGAAGTTTTTGTAGGTGTGTCGTCCATAATGTAAACTAGACCCTCTTGGTGTTTTTGAAAAAACACCAAGCTCAGTTAAAATTAATATTTACTTTTAAGAAGCAATTGCACATACCCAGTTGTGATGGGTTGGATCACAGAACCCCCCTTGGGAGCTGCCACCTAATGTGCCAAGACTACT
>QXTE01000015.1:1420844-1545539 GCA_003942145.1 Platysternon megacephalum
GCTTTAGGGTCTGTGGGCTGAATGGAGCTAGTGAGTCAGGGAGGCAGGCTGGCAGCATTAGAAAACGGCAGTATCTGACCGTGTAAGGTTATACTTGAGCAAGGGGAATGACATTTTCTGTTTAATTTTAAAAATCCAGAGGTGGCCCGTGTCTGATGTTATTAGTGTGTGTGAAATTGAGCTAGAAGAACCCAGATAAATGTGACGGGGAAAAAGGGCAATATCTCAAAAAGGACCATTTGTAAATGTCTCCTCTGCAAACATTAGTAATCTTATTTAAAAAATTATATAGAAAATTCACTCATCCTCTGAAGAGTTGTAATGCTAAATTTGAAGACTAAATTCAGTTTTTAAAGTGCAAGACAGAGGGATTTTAGTTTTGCTCTAAATGCGAATCCATCACAGTCAGTACTGTGGACTCATTACCGATGCCTCTATAGTATATATGAATGTAATTTTAGCTGTCATGAGCAGATTTGTTGGTTAGAACCTCTGGGTAAGGGCTGCTGGGCTGTGGCCACCCTTGCAGCCTATAGACCGGAAAGGCAGCTCCATGCCTTGCCTAGGGCTTAGGGGCTGGATGTAATTCCACTGCTGCTTTTTCCCAAAATTTGAACAAAGTCCATTTAGTATATTGTCATTCTATTAATGAGAGTTCATAAATTGTTGAATTATGTAGCTTTTAATGAAATATGTCAAATGCATAACTTTTCTTGTGAGGATGATGAGGATCTGTATTGGTATCTGCAGTAAGTTAAACTATTTTGCAGCAATATTTAATGTTTATAAATCTATACAATTTCATATTACCTTTCATAGGTTATAACTTGTTAGGTTCTGGTCTAACCAGTTGTGACACTTAAGGTGGCTGCTCAAAGCAGTTAATGCTATCAATTGTGATTCAGACACACCAGTGGACAAAATTTAATAAAACTTGTGCAAGTCCTTTTCTTACCTGAATGTTCTCACACATCCTGTCACTACCATATCTGGCTTGAGAAGTTTACATAGCTCTCTTAATTTTCAGTTTCATTGGTAGTATTAAATCAAAGCTTTTTTTAATAGGCATCTAAAAACTAAATCTTTGTTACCAAAGTTCAGCTCTAACATTATTGGTTCCTGCCATTTTCTTGGGATGTTTAAGGGCTGTTGTTGATGGCAAAAGGTCAAAAAAAGTAAAAATAATTTCTTCTTAATTTTTTCCTAGCAACGTCTCTGCACACACACAATTATTCATTCTGGTATTAAAGTGTTTTTGAAAGCTATTGCACTGACCAGTAATTTGTAGAATGCATCACATTTTGTAAAATTTTCCCTGTACGCTTCTAATCTGTCCATTTTAAAGTGCTGAGTGAGAGGAGATCAGGAAGAATATTAGCTGTCCTGTTTCACATTGTAGTCCAGGGTTTCTCAAACAGGGGTCGCCGCTTGTGAAGGGAAAGCCCCTGGCAGGGCGGGCCGGTTTGTTTACCTGCCCCGTCCGCAGGTTCGGCCGATCACGGCTCCCACTGGTCGCGGTTCGCTGCTCCGGTCCAATGGGAGCTGCTGGAAACGGCGCAGGCCGAGGGACTTACTGGCCGCCGCTTCCAGCAGCTCCCATTGGCCCGGAGCAGTGATCCGTGGCCAGTGGGAGCCGCGATCGGCCGGCCCTGCGGACGGGGCAGGTAAACAAACCGGCCCGGCCCGCCCCGCCAGGGGCTTTCCCTACACAAGCGGCGACCCCTGTTTGAGAAACCCTGTTGTAGTCCCAGTACTTCCATAGCAGACTATAAATTATGCAATCCAGCCTTTCATGACCAATGATTTATCTTAAAACAATAATACTGGAAACTATCCCACTGAATCTGTAAAACTAACCTTTGAGTTGATATTTATAATTTAAAAAAAATTGAAATTCCCCAGGGCTTTGCTTCCCTGTTTCAGCAGTAACATTCACAGGATTTATGGGTAACAAGGGACTTTGATGTCCCTTTCCCTATACTGAAACAAATACAAATACTCTGTCTGCAGATATGAAAGTAGATCACTTCTTCCATGGAGCGTGGACTGCAGCACTGTGCTCCAGGCTAGGTGGGGCTGCATGTTGGGACTATTCAGAATGCAGCAGCCCTTTTACTGAGTGGGGCTTCATGCCAAGGGCATGAACATCAGTATAATATGTATGGGCTGCCTATTAGTTACCAGGCAGAGTTCAAGATGTGGATTTAAGCTGTAACAGCCCTGAATTCTTCAGTACTTTGCTAACCGAGAGAGAGTATCAGTCAGTCCCTCTCTCTGTCCCTTTGGGTGATATTGCCAAAATTGAGATGAGCAGAGGCAGGCACTAGGTCCCCCTCTGTTTGAAAATGGGAGGTCTTCACAAGGTGTCTGAGGAACTCTTGATACTTAAGCATCTTCCCATCGCAGTCCACCAGAGCACAGATTTGTTAGGTGTTACAGCCTGCCTGAAAGGTTATTTTCCCAGCCCTTATCCAGGCATTTGGGGACAGGGTGAGTCCAGGGGTAAGAGAAGTCAGAGATGGGGAGGGGGGGGGCTGTTTCCTTTATTGTGTAGGCAAGTATTATGTTACCATTGAGGTAGTCTGTTATATTTTGAATTGAAATAGTCGCAAAGAGCTCCAAAGCAAAAGAAATATAGTGTGGTATTCTTAGGAACAAATCTGAAGGGGGAAACTGAAAATAAGCTAAGTCCATCCTTGAATTACTTTTTTTCCTTCACAGTTTCATTGAAATTTCAGCATGGGGTCCATTGAGCTTTATTCAGAAATGTTTCAGCCATGGACTTTCGTCCCTAAAAATGAAAGCGCCTTATCCAATAGCATGCCTATTGGTCAAAGGGAAAAATGTAACACCTTTCTTTGTAGCTGTTAAAGATCTTATAATGAGAGAGAATACCCTCCCCTCGGAGTTAATAACCTGAAGTCTGTGCAGTGTTGTAGTCGTGTTGGTCCCAGGATATTAGAGAGACAAGATGGGTGAGATATTATCTTATTGGACCAACTTCTGTTGGTGAGAGAGGCAAGCTTTCGAGCTTACACAGAGCTCTTCTTTGCCCAGACCTGGAGAAGAGCTCTGTGTAAGCTTGAAAGCTTCTCTCTCACCAACAGAAGTTGGTCCAATAAAAGATATTACCTCACCCACCTTGTCTCTCTAACATCCTTAGGTTTAGGAATATGAGTAAGATTTTGTAGTTTAAAGACTATTTTGTAATTAACGTTCTTACTCTTTGCAGATTCTATCATCTGTGATGGCGTCAGCTTTACCCAGAACCCTTGGGGAGTTGCAACTCTATCGAATATTACAAAAAGCAAATCTCTTATTCTACTTCGATGCCTTCATTCAGCAGGGAGGTGATGATGTGCAGCAGCTATGTGAAGCAGGCGAAGAGGAGTTCTTGGAGATAATGGCTCTTGTAGGCATGGCTAGCAAGCCTCTTCATGTTCGAAGACTGCAAAAGGCTTTGAGGGACTGGGTCACAAACCCTGGTCTGTTTAATCAGCCTCTCACTTCCTTACCAGTCAGTAGCATTCCAATCTATAAATTACCAGAAGGGTCCCCTGCTTGGCTGGGAATATCCTGCCCTAGTTATGAAAGGAATAGTAATACCAGGGAGCCTCACTTGAAGATTCCAAAATGTGTTGCCACCACATGCGTGCAAAGTGTGGGTGCGGGCAAATCTGATGTGGTAGGAAACTTACCGCTGCAGAGTGGCAATGAACCAAGACTCTGGCAAGGTCACCACACTACAGAGAGCGAACACAGCCTTTCCCCTGCTGACCTTGGCTCTCCAGCTTCACCAAAGGAAAACACTGAGACCCTAGATGCTGCGGCTGCTCTGTCAGTTGCCGAATGCGTGGAACGCATGGTTCCCTCCCTGCCCAAAAGTGACTTGAATGAAGTAAAGGAGTTACTGAAAACAAACAAGAAGCTGGCAAAGATGATTGGTCATATTTTTGAGATGAATGACGAGGACCCTCGCAAAGAGGAGGAGATTAGGAAATACAGTGCAATATATGGCAGATTTGACTCAAAAAGAAAGGATGGCAAACATCTCACGCTCCACGAGGTAAAAATAACTCCGTCTGGAATGAGCTTTCCCTGTTACCATCCCCCTTTTTAGATGGTAGGATGCTGTTTTCCTATGGACACTTGTTTCACTTCCTATTATATAATGAGAAGAGTGTGTGTGTCTGTGCAAGTCAGCACTGCCACTGAGTTATGGGATGAAATAGGAAACCTTTCCTATGTTTGTATGTGTTTGCACTAGTGATTTAAAATGCACATCTTCCGAGTTCTAAGTCTCTCTGAAATAGATGACCTGAACAAACAGAAATGAACAGATCAACCCTTTAAACAGCAAATCATTATTATACAAAGGCTTCTAAACACTGGGCCTCTCTCCAGACCAGTCTTGCCTTTCTGTACCTCTTTCCACTTTTAGAGAGTAAACAAGTCTCCTCTGTATATATTTGAAACTGCTTGTTTCAGGTGACCTTGTTACCTGGCTTGATTAATACAAGTCAACTGCCTTCCCTCTGCTCTAGGCCTCACTGTATGGCTGGTGTGAGGCAGAGGGAATTCTGTAGACAAGGGCCCACAAGACCTAGTTATTCTCTGCATTGGGTTTGAGATTAGTTGTAAAACCTTTGCATTTCCTTGGGCACAGTACAGGTAATCTGGGGTGATTGCCTAGGCTGTAAAAAGTATGTGCTGATGTCATCTGCAGGGGTGGAGGATAGCCCCAGTGAAGAGTAGGCTCTGACCTGAGGGCTTGTCCTTGGACACCTGAAGAATAGCAGAGTTGCTTACATACCTTGCTTTAAACATACATACACATGTACTCCTCTTTCATTCTAGCCTTCTTTCTGGAAGCTAGTAACTGTATATGTTGTAATGCAGTAGGGTTGTCTCTGTTGGGAATTGGTGTTTTAGTGCTCAAATAGGGTACTACAGAAGAATAAACATAAACTAAAGCAGTGCCAGATAAGTGTTGATACAGTGAATGCTGCATCACCACTTGACAGTTAAGTGATTGCAACATTTCAGTCTGATTTGAGATTTGTCATGAGGTGTACTTCCCAAAAGGAAGGGCTATGTTCACATTACAGGCATGCCAAAGAAGATTACTGGTTTTACACTTGTTTTCATTTCTGTAACTTAAAATGACAATTTAAAAAGAAGTTTTTGTAGGTGTGTCGTCCATAATGTAAACTAGACCCTCTTGGTGTTTTTGAAAAAACACCAAGCTCAGTTAAAATTAATATTTACTTTTAAGAAGCAATTGCACATACCCAGTTGTGATGGGTTGGATCACAGAACCCCCCTTGGGAGCTGCCACCTAATGTGCCAAGACTACTACCCCTGCCTTCCCTGCCAACTCTGGACCCCAGCACCCTGTCTTGCGGAGCCAGACACTCCCGTCTGCTACAACACAGACCCAGGGTCTGAATTACTTGCCCCAAAGCTGCAGGTTTACCTGAAAGCAGCTAACAGAAGTGTTCCTGTCTTTAACACTCAGATGCCCAACTCCCAGTGGGGTCTAAACCCAAATAAATCCGTTTTACCCTGTATAAAGCTTATACTGGGTAAACTCATAAATTGTTCGCCCTCTATAACACTGATAGAGAGAGATGCACAGTTGTTTGCTCCCCCAGGTATTAATACGTATTCTGAGTTAATAAGTAAAAAGTGATTTTATTAAATACAGAAAGTAGGATTTAAGTGGTTCCAAGTAGTAACAGACAGAACAAAGTAAGTCACCAAGCAAAATAAAATAAAATGCGCAAATCTATGTCTAATCAAACTGAATACAGATAAGCTCACCCTCAGAGATGCTTCAGTAAGTTTTTTCTCAGACTGGACACCTTCCAGGCCTGGGCACAATTCTTTCCCCTGGAACAGCTCTTGTTCCAACTCAGGTGGTAGCTAGGGGATTCTTCATGATGGCTCCTCTTCCCCCTTTGTTCTGTTCCACCCCTTTATATATATATTTTGCATAAGGCGGAAATTCTTTGTCCCTCTCTGAGTTCCCACCCCCTCCTTCTCAATGGAAAGACACCAGGTTAAAGATGGATTCCAGTTCAGGTGACATGATCATATGTCACTGCAAGACTTCATTGCCCACTTGCCAGCACACACCTATACAGGAAGACTTACAGGTAAAACACACCTATCTGCAGACAATTGTCCTGGTTAATGGGAGTCATCAAGA
Organism: Platysternon megacephalum; assembly: GCA_003942145.1. NCBI lineage: Eukaryota > Metazoa > Chordata > Testudines > Platysternidae > Platysternon > Platysternon megacephalum. The sequence continues at coordinate 1,427,056 of QXTE01000015.1, forward strand.
TTCCAAACCACCATTAATGGCCCACACTTTGCATAATTACAATAGGCCTTCAGAGTTGTATTTCATATTTCTAGTTTCAGATACAAGAGTGGTACATTTATACAAATAGGATGTTCACACTCAGTAGATTATAAGCTTTGTAATGTTACCTTACAAGAGACCTTTTGCATGAAGCATATTCCAGTTACATTATGTTCACTCATTAACATATTTTTATAAAATCATATAGACTGCAACGTCACACCAGTAATAACTTCTCATAGGGATTTTTACTACATATTGGTGATGCATTTTGATGGAACTTGTGGCGATTTGGCCACGTGACTAACATGCCCATTTAGTAGTGCAATTCCTACTTGTGCACTACGTTGAAAATGCGTAGCTCAGTGTTATGAGGTCATCCGACATACAGATGCAAATCCTGTCCTGTTACTCTATGACTGCAGGCCAAGTGCAGTCTCAGTCTCCACAGGCGTTGGAGACAGAATTTGAAGAGTCCCTGCCAGGCATGTGCAATCCCTGCTGGCTCTGGGAGATCTGTGTACATTGCTGCACAGTCAGGATTTGGGGCGGGGTGGATCCTCAGTGATCCTTCATTCTCTTCCCCCTCATAGAATAGAGGCACGCACGGCTTGCAGACTCTACTCTAGCCTTCTGTCTGGAGTAACAGCTGCAGAGAGGCGCTGAAGCCTGGGAAGGGGATTCTTCCTGTGGAGAATTCCCCATCATCCAGCTGAGTTTCTTGGGTTGAATGTTGGGGAGAGGATTTGTCCCATACTGAACATTAACTTGTCTTGTGAGTGCATGGCTCTGAAGGAGCTGCTACAACGAATGATGTGGTTGCATGTTGACACTACAAGCTAAACAGAATGGTGAAGAATTGCGGAGAGGCAGGATTCATTCCTTTCTGTTAATATGTAATAATAGGGAGACCAGGTGGGTGAGGTGATATCTTTTATTGGACCCAACCTCTGTTGGTCAGAGAGAGAAGCTTTCAAGCTTACACAGAGCTCCTCTTCAGACCTCTCATTCTTTACCATGTCAGGTGCACATAAATACCCCAACTTTCAAAAGTGCTGAGCAGTCAGTAGAAGCCAGAGAGAGGTGTGGGTGCTAGGCATTCTTCAAAAAGTAGGCTTATTGGGTTTTTTTTTATCATGACTTTATCTACAAAGGAAAAAAGAAAAAAACTAAAACCAACATTGATTTAATGTTAAGGTCTGACATAAAACCCTCAGAACAAGGAAGTTCTGAGTTAATATTAAAACACTGTCTTTAACCTATCCCATTGTCTCAGTATTGCACAGGTTTCCAAATATGGGGCTATGAGACTGAGGCACAATGGATTGGATTAAAGGAAGATTGTTTTAGCCATACCCTTGAACTTGGTGACTCTTAGGTGTTTGATTCAGCTCAGTTTTATAAATGTAACTTTGTGTATTTATTATTTTGGTGTTTGTATGACATCATGTAAAACACAAGAAAATCATGGGGTGAAGAAAACACAGGAATAGCAAACATGAGTAATAAATGTTGTCTGACTTCACTTAGGTTATTTACTTTTGTTGACTTAAAGGAGCTGGGGGAGAGACTTTGTATTTAATTTTCTCTCTGACTGTGGCAGGGGAATCATCTAACTCTGATGATGGAAATGTATACTTAATTGGAATGGTTGCTAGAATCCCTGCTTTTTACAATTAGAATTCCCAGGAAGGGATTCTCATTTTGTGGCACACAGCACTGAATTTTTCTACCTGCTAGCTGCAGTCTGCTGCCTATTGAAAAGGGAGGAAGCCATGACATGTACTTCTGGCTCAATAAGGCTGGGTTTGCAGTGATCATGGAGAAACTGACTGAGAGAAGAAAGAAAAACNAAAAACAAACCCCCCCCCCCCCTTCCCCCCCCCCCCCCAAAAAAAAACAACAACAACCCCACACCAAATAGTTGGCTATCCTTCAGTATTATGATAGAGCACTTGCCAGGAGTAAACAAAAGTGTTTGTAATCTTTTTTTATTATTGCAACCTTCTAAGACTATATCCAGTTATGAAGTAATGTGAATTGTTATGCAAGTGTACAGTATGAATAACATGCTGAAGTAGCAAGCATTGTGTGTGAAGAATGATCCTCAAAGGATATCTAAAACATAGTAAATGAAAAGCAATATACAGAGCTTAACAATTGAATACCAGTTCTTTTATATGAGTGTTGTATTCATAAATCTCTTGGTTTTCCATTTATTTGTTTTGCAGTAATCTTTCTGTAAAAGAATATATAGGGTGGGTTTATTTTGGGTTTTTTTAAATCACCCCTTGAGTTTTCTGGTCTGCTAGGTAACTGTTACTCATGATTTTAATACAGTCTACTGTGTTAACAGTATATAGTAACTGCATTATAAAATGGGTCTGATCCTGTCACTGTAGTGCATCTGACTTCAGTAAGCGGTTTGGTCTTTCAGTGACTGTAGGATCAAACAATACATGTAGTTTATCTATTAAGTATATGTAGTTCAGTAGCTGCTAGGCCAGAATGCCTCTCCTGGGTCTTCAGGTCTATATTGTAAATAGTGTAGTTTAGTGTAAATTCACATTGAGTACATGAAATATGCTTAAGAAATATAATTATGAACAGTAGTTACTTCTGAGGTCATAGAATCATAGAATATCAGGGTTGGAAGGGATCTCAGGAGGTCATCTAGTCCAACCCCCTGCTCAAAGCAGGACCAATCCCCAGACAGATTTTTGCCCCAGATCCCTAAATGGCCCCCTCAAGGATTGAACTCACAACCCTGGGTTTAGCAGGCCAATGGGTTACCTAGGGAGGTGGTGGACTCTCCTTCCTTAGAGGTTTTTAAGGTCAGGCTTGACAAAGCCTTGGCTGGAATGATTTAGTTGGGGATTGGTCAGCTTCTTAATATTCTTTAAATCCACAAAGCAGGCCACGTCAGACTCTAATTGAATTGAAGTTAATTTTTAAGTTATACACCTCTACCTCGATATAACGCGACCCGATATAACACGAATTCGGATAGAACGCGGTAAAGCAGTGCTCTGGGGGGGGCGGGGCTGCGCACTCTGGTGGATCAAAGCAAGTTCGATATAACGTGGTTTCACCTATAACGCGGTAAGATTTTTTGGCTCCTGAGGACAGCATTATATCGAGGTAGTGGTGTATTTTCAAAGAACTTCCTACTCAAGCCAATAAACTTGTCTGATGAATAAAAAGTTTGCGTGACCAGTTTCATCCTTTAAGGCAAAATTTTTTAAAAGGTCTGCTTACAAAGGGGGTCTTCATGAGAGATGTGGGAATGGCTTCCTAGATACCAAGGTATAAAGCACTGGTGGGGAGGAGCGGGGGACAAGTTGTTCATAGTTTTTGCCAATGCTTCAGTGTAATTGCAAGCCTACTATCCTGCTCTCAGACTCCTCCACCTCTGTGCTGTTAAGTATTGTGCTGCCGTGTCTGTGTGTGTGGCCAGCCCCATGTCTGTGCAGACCAACTGCAGTTGGTCTGTTGCTCTTAGAACTTTGTACTCCCACAGGGTATGTATGGCAGTTGGAGAACAGCAGAACTTGATTCATAAGCAACATGCTGACTGCATTTGAAAAACATATTTGCTGCAGGTATCCAGTAACCTGATTGATAGATGTCTATGAGGCCTAGGGAGAATGCTCCAGTGAGAAGCCCATCACCCTAAAAATCCAGCTCTCGGAAAGCAGAGGGGTGGTGAGACTTCTAATAGGCATTGTTCCTGGACCTTTCTTGGAGGATACATCTGTCATATCAGCCTCTGGCTGGTATGTATCTGATAAATACAAAGTGCTAGCCACCCTCTTGGCTGCTGTGACAGGAGGGAGGATATACAACTTCTCCAGTGTCTGTGTTTTGGGTTGTCTACCTCCATTAGTAACTTCAGTGTGTGTCTTTGCTGCTGCTAGGTTTCTCAAATAGCAACATCATGAAACTGTTATTGTTCTTGACAGTTTCATCACTCCCTACAGCAGTGGTTCTAAACGCATGGCCTGTGGGCAGCTTGTGGCCTAATCAGCACACAGCTGCGACTCATGTGACATCCTCAGGGTCATACCGGTACTATTGGATGCACCCCACATAACACATTGTGGGCCTCATATGTGGCCCAAAATGGTAAATAGGTTGAGAACCACTGCCCTACATGATTTCATAGCAGCAATGAAACTGACTTGAGCCTTGTTAATTTCGTTTTGCTGCTTTGTAAAGCTATGGACAGCCTCAGACACACTGGGATGGTGTCCCAGCAGGCTCAGGAAGACATCACTGCATTGGTTTAGATTTGATTTGCGTTCAGATATAATCTTCACGAGCATAAGGGTGAGAAACATACTTTTTTATAAGACAGTTTACATTCTGCAGAAACTGATGGCTTACACGTCATTCATCAGGGAAATCTTCCTACGCACCACTGTCAAGTGGATTTTTCAAGCCTTGTGCATGTTCTTCTGCACTGGCATTTATAAAAAATAATCTTTGGGAGCCAAATCTTTGAACATTAGGAGGTGCTGTTTTATACTGGGGTTTAGTTAACATTGGGGTGAGGAAAAGGTAGCTTACATCAGAGAGAGTTCTAATAAACACTTTAAAGAACACTAAATGTATCTGCCATATTTATGTCTCTTTATAACTGAGGCAAGTATCTGGGAAAGGATGAGTATTCACAATTTGAGGAAATCCTCCAGATTCATTATAAAATGATAAGTAATGTGACTCAGTGTTGAAATCTGTCATCATGTCACACAATTGGATACTTTTACAAGGGTCAGTAGGTGATGTTTTGAGGAAGTCAAGAATATTTTTGTGTGTTTAACTTCCAGCTAACAGTTAATGAAGCAGCCGCTCAGCTGTGTGTAAAAGATAATGCATTGTTAACCAGGAGAGATGAACTCTTTGCGCTGGCTCGGCAGATCTCTCGAGAAGTTACATACAAGTACACTTACAGGACCACCAAGTAAGCTTTAATAAACTCAGGGGAACTTTATTTTCTATGAAGTAATCCGTTTAATAGAATTTCTTGTCAAGCATTAGAAATCTCTTTTCATTCTTCCTCCTCTGCAGCTAGCAAAATGTTTACATTAGGTGGGAGGGAGCACATACATATGGAAAATAGAAATAATTAGTAATACTATGTAAACCATGGAACCTTTCATATTGTTACAATCTCTTTTATTGGCATGTAGCTATTTTAATCCTTTCACCAACCTTTTGGTTCTCCAGATTCAGTAACAGTATATACAGTACCCTTCAATATACCATCTCTAAGAAGCAAGCATTTTAAATTTTGAGTCATTTGTTATTTCAAGGTTAATATAAATCGTCAGGGCTTAAACAGCCTAGCCAGAGCATGTATGAAAGACAAAGGTAGTTGAGGGTAGTTTATAAACACTTGTTTTAAAAAATAATAATTTGGGACCAAATTTAAATGGACAGTGTCCCTTTTTAAAATAGTTATCAAATCAAGCAGTGGAAAACAGGATACGTTTTTATATCAGGTTATCTGTGTATTATAGAATAAATGCATCTTACAAAACACGTCCATAGATATGACTAATATTTTTCAGTATATTTTATATATTACTATCAAAAGTTAATATCTCTCGGATATTACACACAGTGTTGAAAATATATTTTTCATATGTTTTCAGGAATTTTTTAAGAATATTGTTTAATACATTTACCCGACTGTGCTAGTGTCTTCTCCCATCCTGGGTAACAGAGGCCAAAGGGCATTTTGTCATAAAGATCATGCTGGAACTTTCTCCTTTAAGGTGAAATTCATCCTGTTCAAAACACCAGCACATAGGCCTACGTACTGCTTTATTGAGGACTTAAGTGATGCATGCGCCTTGTGCTGCTCCTCTGCACAGGGCTGAATTTCACCCTAATTTGGGTTAATTTATTGGGGGGCCTTTTTTTGTCCCACTGCATGATCTTTTCTGGTTTTTCCCCAATTCCATTCCGCTTGTTTTCCCCCAATAATGCCCTTTCTACCTAACAGCTGATCAGCACAAACAGTAGACCTTTCAGCTCCGTCACCTCATCGTGTTGACCAAACTTTCTTGCCCTTAGTTGAGTTTCAATTGCTTTCCTGTCTAAGTGCCCAATCCTGCAAATCCTTGCTTGCCGAGTACTCCCAATGACTTCCACTGTATCAGTTGGGTGGTTAAGAGTTGCAGGATGGGGCCCTAAATTAATGTTTTCCCTCACTAAGTGGGTCATATTCACCCTTGATTTTAATGGTGTTAAATCTAGTGAGTTATAGCAGAGATAAATTTGGCTCTCTTTTTATATGTAAAGACAGGATATTTATATTGTTTATCAATATTGTGTGTGTTTTTTCTTCTAGATCTAAATGTGGAGATAGAGATGAACTGTCACCAAAGAGAATTAAGCTAGAGGTATGATATTGTGACTCCTACATGCCAAGTTTTACATTCAAAAAATTGATTTGCCCCGAAGTTAGAGAACCTGTTAAAAGAAATAGTTTAGAGAGCACCTGATATGCTGATGGCTTACAATTTTGTATAGCGCTATCCATTTTGTTTGTGATAACATTCTTCCTTTTTGGTCCAGGGATCTGTGTGTGGAGAGGGGGAAGATACTAGGTGGAGTAGGGGAAGAGGGACCGGGGAATTGTACTGTTGGGGCAGAGCTGACATAGATGTATGGCCACCGCTGTGCAGTGGGCTTGCTGCAGATCCCAAGGGATATTCAGGCTTTTTCTGCAGCCTCTGTGATTTGGGCCATGAGATTGGGAGACAAATCCTGCCCACCCCTGAGAGACCAATGTGGGGGAAGCTATCAGAGGTTCCTCATGGAGATTTCCTTCCATTGAACTCAATTGTCTTGTGCGTTTTTTTTATTTTGTTTTTCTGTGGCTCAGGGAAATCCTTATAAGGCTCTGACATAGTTCTGTAAATTTAGAGAAAATAATTTTTACTTTTAATTAGGCACCTCTGTCATAGTATTAATATTAATTTAGGAAAAATAAATACCAAATAGATTACTCAGATACTTTTTGTTTAAAAAAAGTTAAATGTATAGAAAGTGCATTGGACTGGTTTTCTTTAGATTATAAAAACATAGGCCAGAATTCTGCCCTGTGATCCCCATGGAACATCTAGTCCCAGTATTCTGCTTTCCATGTGTGAGTGGGACTCTTCCCATTGGAAAATGTACTGCAAGCTCTAGGCAATATCCTCCCATCAGTTTTTTTTTTCTTATAGGGCCCAATTGCACTGAAGTCAGTGGGAGTCTTTCCATTGACTTCAGTGGGCTTTGGATCAAATCCAAAATGCAGAACTCTTTACTGATTTCATTGAGAGTTTTGCATAGGAATTGATGGCAGGATATGGGCCATATGTGCCTATAACTAAATCACCAAAACTGTCAATAAGTGAGAAATCAATTGCAAATGAAAATGTATGTATCAGCACATAGACACACACAGATCGTGTGTGTACTTATATCTGTCTGCATGCATATCACACACACACACTATATGTATATCACATATAACAGTCTGCCAAATACTCGCTAAGGCAAGTTCTGTATTTGGCAGACTGTTGACCAACGTGTGGGACCGCCGTGGAATAAGCCTTGCTACAAAGCTTAAAGTCTACCGAGCAGTAGTGCTAACTACCCTGATGTATGCCAGTGAGACTTGGACTGTATACAGGAGGCACGCTAGGCAACTGAACCACTTCCACATGACTTGCCTCCGCAGACTTCTGAGGATCCGGTGGCAGGATAAGGTGCCAGATACAGAAGTCCTCTCCAGAGCAGGCCTGCCGTCAATTTATACTCTGCTTATGAAAGCCCAGACACGCTGGGCAGGCCATGTTGTAAGGATGCCAGACCACCGCATCCCCAAACAGCTCCTTTATGGTGAGCTGTCTCAAGGAAAGCGATCGCACGGGGGACAAAAGAAGCGATACAAAGACACGCTGAAAGCTTCTCTTAAGTCCCTGGATATTGACATCACCTCCTGGGAAACCCTGGCACAAGACCGATTGATATGGCGTACGCTGATCCATCAAGTCTGCCAGACATCTGAAGCCAGAAGGATAACTATAGCACAAGAGAAGCGAGCACTCCGGAAAGCCAGAGCTGTAAATGTGGTAACAGTGGTGCCCACACATGTCTGCCTGACATATGGCAGAACATTTCGTGCCCGTATTGGCCTTATCAGCCACCTGCGGACGCACTGTGGACAGCTCACAACCTGCTAGATGTCAAGGTCCTCTTCGAAAACGATGGACGAACATCATCATCACATATTGTGTGTGTGTGTGTGTGTATTTTTATTTATATATATAAATTCACATCTACACACAACTTTAATTAAACATAAGTTCTATTGGGAATTCTTTGTTAAGAGGAAATATTCTCAAGGTCAGACTGACAGCATATGCAGTACCTTAAGGATTACTGAAAGTCTTAAGTATCTTAAGTTTCTGCTGCTGGAAAGTAAATTAAGTCAATTTTAAATAGCTGATTACATAGATATGGATAAGTATCCAATATGACCGGCTCATCTTCCTTTATGATATTTTTTTAAACTGATTAGCCTTTTCACTGCTGCTTGGGTATCATCTGATGCAGCTACAATTCTCCTTATATCATATACGAAAATAAATGGTATAGTACATTACAATGTGCTAAGTATGGGTCTGCATTATAATAGCATATAACATGGAGGTATGTGGTATGTTCTTCATCATGTAACTGTAATGTAAGGATTTGCAATACACTGAAATAGCACTTTTTTCATATTTAATTCCTTCAGTGAGGAATGATATGCCATATGTAAAATCTACTATTTCAAAGTAGTGCAAGGATTTACATTTGTTATCTAAGCAACGGCCAGTCTCATGTGGCAAATATTCAAACAGGTGCATTTTTTCTCCTTGAAAATGAGAAGTTAGTTTGAAAGCCAGATATAAATAAAAGTATTTTTAAAATTTAGTCATATTGCACCCTGGTCATTTTGTTGTGCAACACATGGATTACAGCCCTGGACAGCACTTAAAATATATACAGTAATTTGAATTGTGTAAATGTGTGCTCTGAAGGTTTATTCACAGCTCCCATGCCAGTAATTCTGTGTGTTTGTGTTGGGATTCACTTTGACCTGTCTTGGCTTTTTAGTATTATAAACCCAGAATTTAGAGCTAGGAAAAGCCCTATTGAGTCATCTATACCATCACTATCCATGGCCAATATACAGTACTGTGGTTCCCTATAGTATATTCTCCAATGTTTTTTGCCCAATCTAGTTTTAAATGACTCAAGCAGTGGTGCTTCCACTGCTTCTCTTGCTAGACTATTCCACAGTCTGAGATCTCACCACTAGGAATTTTTTTCCTTTGCTCAGTAGCAGTTAACAATGGTTAAGCAACTGAAATGACAAGCCACGAGAGAGAGTTTTTTTTTTTTTTTTTTGGGTGAGGGGGGAGGATTTTTTTTTTTATGGGGAAAAATGGAAACATGGAAAAACATAGTAGATTTAAGCTGAAACTTTAGGCTGTTCTTTGGAAGGCTGTTGTTTGGGAGAGGAGACTTATACGCCACTAGGAGAAAGTATTCTCGTATTTACAGAGTAGTGAACCTTCAGGCTTTTTGTTCACTGTTTCAGCGCAATAGTTCAGAAGAAATATGTTCACTCTCTTTCTACTTATTTTAAAAGGCTAGTAGTTCAATCGTGATTTTTTTTCCCCTTGAACTGAATGTCCTCAGTCTACAAAATATTGTTTTTCTAAATCTTCCTGTTACTGCTGTGCGCTGCAAAACATTGTTTCATTAAAGAGGACATAGTCCCAACTAATACAGCATGACTGACGAAGTGGTGAGGCCCAATTTTACCACCACGTTTTTCTGTATGTTTGGGAGTTCTGTATTATTGTAGATAGCATTTATGTGGCAGGACAGTTATTTCACTCGTGTTAATGAGTTGTGGCTCTAATTTACATTCCAGGTTATATTAATTTTTCAAAAATATATAGTTAGATTGTTTCACTACACGTTTCCTTTGCAGGGTTATTTTCTTGGGGAAACATATCTCACTATTGACCTTTTATTTTTTTGTTAGCAGTATTTTTTCTAACAAAAGGTAGAAGTATGAGGAAACATTGTAGCAAATATTGCAGAATTCTCTCTCCATACTGGATAGAAATAGTGTCCATCCGTGCTTTTGGAAAGTTGTACTGCTGAATCTTCTGTCTCTGAATACAGAGAGTGAGGAAGTACGGTGGGTTAGTATTCTGGCTTTTCACTTGTGGAGACGTCAGGCCTGATCTTGGCTTTTCTTTTTAAAAGGTAATTTCACTTATTGCGTGAGGCAGGATTGAAACATTGGAGCATGATTTGCCATTGCCTTGCCAATTAGGTAGTCATACCTCTGCAAAGTGCAGTGTGAAAGGCCAATATGCTGACTTAGAAGTGTTTCATACCTCACGTTGCATGGGTGTAAATGACTGCTTTTGGAAACAGGCAAAGTGACCTTTTTTTTAAAAAAAATAAAAAAATCTGGGATTTTGCAGGTTAGGCTTGATGTAGGTGTACCAGCAGGGCTGTGTGGGCAAAGTTACACATTGCCTGCCTCCAGCCACTCTTGCAAATCCTTCCTCTTCATAAGCACTAAATTCACACAAGCATTACAAAGAAACAAAATACCACGAATTACATCAGATTACCTGTAAAAGCCTTTCTCTTCCCCCGTGTGCCCTTCCCTTTTTGTTGGTAGAGTGGGCAGCGAGGCTGTGGGAGTTGAGTGTAGAGAAAAGAGAGAGATTCTAGGAAAACAACAGGCTAAGGAATAGAGGGAGTGAGAGAAGGAATGCAGTTACTTGGGATGGGAGTTGGGAGTGAATAAAAAGAAAGTGCTGTGGCTCTTAAATTTCTTCTGGATAAAGAGCAGTAGGGAAGAGTAAAGATGCAAACAGCATTCTCTTCTCCCACTAGGCAGCCATCTCATTCTGTGAAGGATATGGCAGAGGGGGGCACCCCTTATTTTGTCATCTCTGATGAGTCACTGGTAATGCTGCGCAAAGCAATGAGCTGCTGTGGCAGCAACTCAGAAAACAAAACAGGTCACAGGTATATCGCACAAATGGCCTAGAGAGAGTGGCTACTCATTCTCCTCATTTCTGCCTTTTTAAATTGTGTGAGAAGAGGTTTGCTTTCCACATATAGTATTGACAGCCAGGAGGGGAAAGAACAGGAGAATGATAAAGTTATTGCTCTTCCATGTGCTGGTAATAACAAAGGAATCTTCAAGTGAGTGGCAATGTTAAAACAGAGGCGGGGGAGTGGGAGAGCCTGAGACAGCCAAGTTCAAAAAGCTCAGTGGGAGTAGGAGACCCAGAGGGTAATGCGAGACTAAAGAGGAGGCTCAGAGGAAACATCTGCAGTCAGTGCCGGCTCTGGAGAGAGAAGAGGGAAGACAGATTCCCACCTACACCATTGCCAGCCAGGTTGAAAGAGAACCAAGATCAGAGGTGTGGGGTTTCTCTTTCTCGACCGTTCAAAAGAACAGAAGCACTAAAATCTGCTGTTCATGTAAGAAAAGTGTCATTGGCGGGAAAGAAAGTACACATGTGAGACTGAAAACATCTGCTATAAGAAACCACTTTAAAAACAACCGAGCAGCATGGAAGAAACACATGCGCTGTGTGGAGCAGACCCCTAGTACACAGTAGGGAGGAGGAATGAGGAGAGGCATGCTTAGCTAGGAGTAGGCCATGGACGTCATGCTGAATTGTCTAACCTTCTGCTACCTCTTTCTTAGTCATCCATTCCTATATCATAAGTCTTTGTGAACAAAAGAACAGTGTGGTAGGCGCACATCTCAGGAAAGGTGATCCAGAATCCAATTGCCTATGGAAGAAATGTATGTGAGGATAACACAAAGCAGCAGAAACCATATGTACTCAGTGGGCCTGCTTTTGAAAAACAGACTTCAATTTTACACTGGCGTACAATTGCTGCTGTAAATATATGCAAGCACATTTTATACCACTAAATTACATCATTGGTGCTGTTGTACGTCCATATTCAAAATTTCAGCTACATGTACATATGGATGTAAGGCATTCAAAGGCAGAGTTGAGGCCTCTTCTTAAAAATAAAACAAAACTCCCACCCCACAGTAAACTAAGGTCTAAGTGTTTTGTAGTGCACTTCCAGCATCTTTCTGTTTCCAGGTAAGGTTTTATGGAGAATTTACACTGTTCTAAAGTGGTAAATACTCATTGGATTGTATTTTTCCGTTGGGGAAATTGGGGTGGGGTAGAGCTGCATAAAACACTCTGGGCCTGATTCTCCTCTCAAGGAGCGAGAGTAACCTCACTGAAGTGAATGGAGTTGCACTGTGAGGGGGAAGCAGACCTCCTGACAGCATTCACAGTGACACAGGTGTGTTTGATTACTGTTGCGTAGGCCACTGACTGCACAGGCCTCATTGTTCACTAGGTATTTCTGTCTTTTTTCCCTTTCCTTTGTTAGTCAGAGGCAGTGTATCATTCTACAGTTTTTTCTTCTGGGGATGCTACCTTTCCCTTTCTTAGATTATAAACTCTTTGGGCAGGCACTGTTTTCCTGTGTGTGAGTACCTAGCATGCTATAGGCACTGCCTGTAATCCTCCTAAAAATGTTACTTTGGCACAAGGGGCCTATGATCTCCTAGTTATGAATTTCATTGTTTTTAGATCCTACTTCTTTCTCCAGCCTCCTCCCTTGATTTAGCTCTCTTCCCTGCTGCATTTTCTTGTGAATAATGATGCATCTCCATTGCTTTACATGAGTTTTGCTTGTACAGCACTAAACTGCATGAATATTTAATCTTGAACCTTGCTACATACAGCAAATGACTGTAATGGAACTTGCAATTTTCCCATGCACAAGAGACGTAGGAGATTTGCAAGTCATAAAAGTTAGAGATGGATAAATAATGTTTGGGGCTTCGCATCCAGGCACCTGGCAGAGCAGAACTGTTCCTTGCAGCATACAAAGTCCATGCTACTTCGCTTTTCAGTGGGCAGCTTGTCATGCAGAGAATTTATAAAGATAAGCCACTACCATTTTACAGGGAGACCAGTATAGTTTGTGTGTGTCTTTGCAGCATGTTGAATTTTGTGGTGGTTTGCCCAATTTTCTAAGCTACTAAATTCTGCTACTGCGTTTTCTGTAAGATATGCAAGTACATGCATGGCTGTGTATCTAAGATCAGTCTCAAGGTCTTACTCTGCATGTACAGCAAGCCTCATGGATGCTACAGATGCAAATGGTCAAAGTTAGAGCAATAGTCTGCATTTATAACATTGATTTCTTTAAAAAAATCCAAAAAACCCAAGCTGCTAAATCCAAAAGAAAACCACAAAATACTGGGCTTAATTCTGCTCTGTTACACTGGCTTAGCTCCAGAGTAACTCCATTGAAGTTAATGGCATTACTCTGGATTTATACTTGGATGTGTTAAGCGTGGCACAAGCCTCAGAGTCTTAAATCCCAGTTCAGGTTTTTCACCAGAGTTAAAGAATATTCTCTTTTAACTCTTATGATACATTGCTTTTTCTTTAAAAGCAAAACAAAATCATATGCCCTGTTTGTTTTTGCTCAACAGGATGGTTTTCCTGATTTCCAGGACACAGTCCAGACACTTTATCAACAAGAGAAAGTACCACTTGCCTTGGCCAAAGGCAAAAGTGAAGATTTGGCAGCTCTTAATTCCCAGGTAGACAAACCACATGAAACTATCAGCTTTCTACTGAGATGCTGTCTAGAACAGTAACAGTTGCTTTCTAGGCTGATTTTGTATAATATTTTGATGACTAAAATCATTACTTCCAGTTCTCAAAGATCACCTGGGCTAGCTGAGATAATATCACTGCTAATATGGGTTTAACTCTTGGAGCTGTTATGACACTCTCTAGTTTTATCTTCATTCGTTGCAAGGAAGTAAGGATCTCACCTTCTAGGCTTGAGACAAGAAAAGGAATGCACCAATGCGATAGTATAGTACATGCCGCATAGAAGTGAAACCCTTTTAAAAATAAAAGTAATGTTTCAGTTTGTAAAATATTAACAGAACCCTCAGGTAGACCATTGATTAAAATACACTCGAAAGCAAACTGTTAGAAAATTGTTTCTCCCTTTACCTATCTGCCAAGACCTAAGGTCAGGGTTCTGTGTTTCTCCTCTAGAACATGATGATATCTAAAGTGGTGTGAGTAAATATAGAACAGGTTCCATCCCTGCTCTAAATGTCATCAGTTTACTGGAGAACCTAGGACGTGGTCTTCTCTTTTACACTGTCAGCTAATTTGTAGTGTTATCTTCTGAGCACACAGATGTCAGTGGGAGTTGAGGTTGCTTCACATCTCCCAAGAGAGGCCCAGCTCCTTGCAAGAATCAGCTTTCTTTTTTAATAGAGACAAGTAGTAATGGAGACACTTATAAAATACCTACAAAGAGAAATCAATGAACTTTACAGTTTGCTAGCATCTGTGGATGCTAATTCTGCATATTTTTGCTTCCCTTTCTATTTGTATGCTTCTGTGTGGCTCTTTGAAATGGACATTTTTTTAACTGGTGATTTTTAAAAAAATTTTTAAATTTTTATTTCCATAAGACGTTTAGTCACAGTCTTGAGAACATGATCATATTGAAAGTTAAAATTTTCTTGGCACTAAAGTTGATGACAAACATTTATACACCATTCCCTCCCACGTTGCTCTACATTGTTTAATTTCACTCTCTAGAGGTGTATAGGTCTTCTTCATCTTCTAGACAGACATTTCACACCTTTATCCCCCACAAACATACTGTCATCCTACACTTTCACAATGGCAGATTTTTAAACTTGTGTACTGCTATTTCCTAAAATAAAGACTCCAAGATGTCTGGTAAAATCTTGGCATAAGTTTTTAGCAGATGTTGCCATTGCTGTTGGAATATTTTGTAGAGCCATTTATTCCAATAGGGCTAAATTTGATAATTAAGAGACAGATCTTGCATTTAGGAATTTCTCTAAGTGTAGACTGCAGTCCTAGAGTGCAGAAAATTTGTTCTCCTCAGGTAAGAACTAAGAAATATCATGTAGATTGGCTAAAAGAGAACACATGTTTTTATGCACTTTGAATGACAGTGTTCCATTGCTTTAGTGGGTGCAAAAATATTTTGTTTTGAGGTAGCTGTAAAGCACACGTGTACATATGAGCCAACAAAGAACTATATCTAGACTGCTTGCTTTATTACCTGCTGGTATTATTTTTTTCCTGTACAGCAACATCCATATATATATATTCTTGCTTTATTTGCAGTCTGAAAAGGTGATGGCAAAACAGATGGAGTTTCTTTGTAACCAAGCAGGGTTAGAGAGACTGCAACACTCAGAGAGACGCCTTTCCACAGGGTACTACAGACAAAGCTCAGAAGAGCACAGCCCCAATGGCATGACGTTAGATAATGCGGATGGACAAGGTATAGTACCTTCCAGGCATGATATTGCTGCCACCCAATTTGTCTGGTGTTATGCAATCATTATTAGTACTGATGTTATTCATATAGCATCAGCAGTGTGGAGGAAGCTAAGCAGGCAAGTAAAGGCAAGATCCCTGCCTAGAAGAGCTTACAGTCAAAATCAGTGCTTCTCAACTACGGGTACACGTACCCCTGGGGGTACGCAGAGGTCTTGCAGGGGATAGTCAACTCATCTAGATCAGTGTTTCTCAACCTAGGGGTTGTGACTCCCAGGAGGGTCATGGGATGGGTTTAGAGGGATCACAAGTGCAGGGCTGGTCTTAGGGGGTGGCAAGCAGGGCAGTTGCCTGAGGCCTCATGCTACAGGTGGCCCTGCAAAGCTAAGTTACATGCTTCAGCTTCAGGCGGCAGGGCTTGGGCTTGGGCTTGGGCTTCAGCCCTGCCACCCAGGACTCTGGCTTCAGACAAGGCTCACAAGTGAAAAACAGGCTCAAGTATCACACAAAAATGTAGGTACAATATTTATATTCCAATCAGTTTATTTTATAATTGTATGGTAAAAATGAGAGAGTAAGCAATTTTTCAGTAATAGTGTGCTGCGACACTTCTTTGTGTATTTGTGTCTCATTTTGTAAGCAAATAGTTTTTAAGTGAAGCGAAACTTGGGGATACACAAGACAAATCAGACTCCTGAAAGGGGTACAGTAGTCTGGAAAGTTTGAAAACCACTGCTCTAAATGATACAACCAGATATAGAGCCAGATTCTGCTCAGTAACTCTAGGGAAACCCCATTGACTTCAGTGGAGATGTTCTATATGTAGACTTTTGTAACTGGGACCTCTGCAGCATATGGGTGAAGTTCACTCGCTATCTGGGTATGTCTGAATTGTTTCCCTGCCACTGCAGGAGCCTTGGGCATTGGGGCACTTTGGTCTCTTCTATTCTCTGCTGTGGCACATGATAGTCTAGTCACTTGTGGGCTGTGATACTTTGGTCTAACTTTAATTGTTAGCTTTAGTGTGTTGGTGGCCTGTGGTATGCAGGAGGTCAGATTAGATGACTTGGTGGTACCTTCTGGCCTTAAATTCTGTGACTAACGCAGCTCAACATGGAAAGGAAAGTTGGATCTTGAAGTGTTTTTGAGCAAAATGAGGGATTGATGCTCAGCCATACCAAATCTGTAGCAGCACTAGCAGCCTGGAGAGAAAGAGAGGTCATCTGCAAATCAACATTTTACGTACTAGAAATCTCTCCTGCATGGTTGAAATCTAGAATGTTTTTTTCACTGATCAAATGGTGGTGTCCTTTTTTTAGCCTTAATTTTAATTTCTAGCATTGCTTTGATTCATACTTAATACTGAATATTTCAGTATTGACCTCTTTCAGGTGAGAGGCCCCTGAATCTCCGAATGTCAAATCTGCAAAATAGACAGTTGCAACACATTTCGCTAGATGGAGAGCAGCACATAGGAAAACCTCTGTGCAGTGACCTGATCCGACTTTACTCCAGTGGTGAGGCAAAGTCTCAGCCCTCAGGTAAGAGTTATCCATTGCAAAGCACCACAAACTGCCCTGTAACATCCATTCACAGGTGGCTTTCAGAAAGTTTGTGGGGAGCCACACACCTACTTATCCCTTTCAAAGAAGAATTTAGTTCCTAGACACCGTCTGCAGATTGATACCTTGAAACCAAGCTGCAACTGAAACCTCTGAATGACTTGTTAATCTAGAAACATACCGAACATTTGATGAGAGATTTAAATATTGCCATGTTTTCAGTTATGCTTTGGGCAGGAGATGCAATAACTATTCACACATAAGACAGGAGTCTTGGGACCCATCTACACAGACAAAACAGCCAAGCAGAACAACTGCTGTTAAACTCTCTTGTGGCGGAACATGGTTGTAACATGATCTGGCTCAGTCTGTGTGAGTGGGACCAAATGATATTCCAAACAGACTTTCTGAAAAGGTGCCTTCAACTCTGTTTATAAAGATTTAGCCCCATCTATCTGGGTTGGACCAAACCATTTTAGAACCTGGTTCAGCCACAGCAGAGTTTCTGTTCTTTTGACTCTGTAGACTGGGCTTTTAAGTGCTTCTGCTAGCCTTTCTATGTAGTGACTTGTGGTCACTGTTTCTCCTGTTGTTTAACACAGGCACACAGGAAAAATCCCGAATGCTGTTAAGAATATTTATTTCTTCTTCCACTATGAAGTCTGAATTGGATGCCTGTGCTTTGGCAAAGCATTTTACATATAAAACTGGTGCATTTGCATAATATCAAGAGCAGTCTTGAGACTCTTCTCCCTCAAGGTTTAGGAATAATAATGAGATGTTTCAGGGGTGGGTGTATGGTAGCGGTTCCTCTTAAGTTTGAGCACTTGGCAGAATGCTGTGTCTATCCTATCTATGCCTATCCTAAGCTGGGCCCAACCCCTGCCTATTGCAACCTGCTGCCTGTAACAAGGGTCTGTGTGTCTGGAGGACCTTCTAGTCCATGGTCTTCCCACACCCAGGAATGTTCCACATGCTCATGCAGAGAGCAATACTGCTAAGCTCTGCTTCCTGGTGAATGGAGGGTTACAGAGAAGTATCTCTGTGGCTTGTTCCATATTTTGATAGTGGAACTGTGGTGGTTCTGACATAGTTCAGGGCTCGTATGCCTTGGGAGAAGGGTGGGGCAGAATCTTGTCTTCTATGAATGTTGATATGTCATCAGCATCCATGTAGTCCAGTGGGCATTTTCTTAGGGTAAACACAGAAGACATTTATTTCAACACAATGTTTCTTAACAGCTCCTCTTCCCCCCCCCCCTTTTTTTTTTTTTGCAGAAGGCCTTGGTATTTTAAAAGACTTTCCTCACTCAGCTTTTAACAACATAGAAAGGAAGGTCATAAAAACAGAACCTGAAGATACAAGATAGTCATCCTACTCTGGAAAATGGCATCAGAATAAAGAATAAATCTTTAGAAGAGAAACAAACAAGCCTTAATAACCAGTGTTGCCTCATTCAAATAAGAGATTTCATAGCCAAAGCCTAAGAACTGGTACAGTAGTCTGTGGAGACTGAAAAACAAGAGACACTGCAATCTAAAACATTAATACAGGTGGATACACATTCCTGTAATGTGGTTTTATAATGTGGAAAGGTTCACAAATTAATATTGTGAGCCTCCTTTATTTAAGAATGTATTATGTATTTGTATAACTTATCAAAGTAAATCTAGATGTTGGGACACGTATTGAGTCCAGTAGATGTGGCTTCAGTTCATTTTACTTGAAATTTCAGTGTCTACTTTAAATGTATCTAGCATAGATATGATTGTTATACATTTGAGTTAAAAATCCTTGGAGTAAGTGTAAGAAAAACCTAGAGTGACACAACTAACAGCAAGTTTGCAATGGTATTTGTAGGAAAAAATAGCAAATACATAAAATATTTCATGGTTTAAAATGTTACGTGGATATAGCATTTGATAAACCTGATCCTGTATTATAGCAGACACATTTGACACTTATTAATGTTATTTTAATGGTTTCAGCAGCCTATATGTAATACATTTACAGTATATACCTATCCACTACATGGGAATGGTGACTAGGAAAATATCAGCCAGAATATGGGAGTATCCTACTTATTGGCTCCAATTTCATCAGACAGAACAATCATTTCAGATACTGTGTAGCTAAACCAGGGCTCGTATGCTCTCATTTGGGAGGGAACTCAGAACACTAGACATTATGGACAGGATGGCAAAAGTTGTGCTTCAGACACTTAGAACATTTTGGAGTTCTCTGTGGATGTTAAAGACAAAATGCATCATAAGTGTGGCAAAGATGGAAAATGCAGGATTCATGCATCAATATTGAAAAGGTTATATTCAGTATCCAGGAACAATAAAATAACAGAGAAGAGGGGGAAGGGGATACATTACTGGTAAATGACCCATTATGAGGTGCTTCCCAACCCACATGATTCTCTGAGTATACCATATACTGCATACAGTATGCCAATATGTTCCCTTGTGTATGTTAGTTAACATCTGTATTCGTTATTTATTTGACTCTTTTTTGTATGTTTTTCATTTTCGCAGATGCCATTTTGTCTAAAGACAAGGAATTAGCTTATAACTTAGGGATTTTGGTATTTAATGTGGGGGGGGGGGTGTATACATCCATAATGTCAGTGTAACTACTATTGTATAGTTGCATCTCTGCAGTCAAAATAGCTATACACCTTAGTTTTGAATATAATTTTTATCTACAGTGCTCTCTGAGGCAGGGAAGTAAGTCAACAAGTAATGGCTAAACTTCCACAGTGAGGTGTGCACTTCATCTGCAGTTTTGCTGTGTCCTAGAAATGTAATGATTATTCAATCATAATGTATGTCGTACTGAAATTGTCAACAAAATGTGAGCTGGAATGTCTACACTGCAGTCTCTGATCACTGTAAACCTGTTTAATTATTTTATCGGTTTTGATTTGTGGAACAAAGCTTTATAGTAGAAACACCAGTAAACAACTTTTTATACTATTAAAATGGTTTTTTTTTTTAATGTTTCCTGAATTGTATTGTACTGTCTCACTCCAGAAGAAACTTACTTTGAGTGGAATTTGCAACTTCATTGCTAGAAATAAGAGATTGAATGTATTGTTATATTTGCTCCTTTATGTTTTGAGAGATAATCGAATGGGTAGTAAGTATGTTTCTTCAGTTTGTAATGTCAGTCATAGCACTGGTTTGTATCTGGGTAGTTCTGTGTACAGTATTACAGTTTGGAAGCTTGTAAAGGCTTGAATTGTATAAGTTTAGTAATAGAATTTAGCAAGCAACAAGTTTTTAAAGATGCAGGAAACTTCCTTCTGATTTGGGTTTGTTTGTTTGTTGGTTTTTTTTGTCAACATCTAGCATGCCCAAAATCTCTGCTGGACCACACAAAGTTCTTAAATATATTAAGAGTTTACTGGTCTGGTTTACCGTGGGGGAGGGGAAAATAGCTCATTTCATTATTCATATGGTTTCATTAGAATACATTTATTTTGTAAACACTAATGTATTAAATTTACTAAAATTAAAGTACATAATAGATATTTTTATTTTGAATTTGTAAGTACAGTATGATTCAGTTGTCATCAGTGGGTTAGCTCCAGGATGGTATTTTGGTTTATAGTCCAATGGACCATGTCATTCCCAACAGGGCTGGCTCCAGGCACCAGCTTAACAAGCAGGTGCTTGGGGCGGCCACTCCGGAGAGGGGCGGCACATCCAGGTATTCGGCGGCAATTCGGCGGAGGGTCCCTCACTCCCGCTCGGAGCGAAGGACCTCCCACCGAATTGCCGCCGCAGATTGCGATCGCGGCTTTTTTGGGGGGCGGGGGGCTGCCTGGGGTGGCAAAAACCCTGGAGCTGGCGCTGATTCCCAATATATGAGGCATTTTTTATCATGTTAAATTTGCAGCTGTGTAATAATTTCAACCCCCCTGGGTACAAAACTGTTTGACGTTCCCAGATCTCACATAGACTATTTGCCATTATCAATTGTATCACTCCGTTTTTCCAAGGCAGGGAGTCTTGGCTGACAGCAGTCCTCTCTGAGGAGAGATGGGCCGGGCTTATGGGTGTGTACCCTATTGGGCTGCTCATGAAGAGGCGGCACCATTGCAGGTATAGGGGAAGCTTTACTCCACCTACTCGCTGTGGGGAATTGACGGATTCCGGCTCCCCCAGGATACTTTTTGACCAAAGTCCAGCCTGGCAAATGATGCCTATTCTTATGCACTTGTTTGTTGCTTAAAAATAAATTTCACCAGGACAACTTTCTCCCCACCTCCCCCTCTTGTTTTTCTTCCTATTTTCCTTTTTTCCAAAACAAGGGGTTAATTTTCCTGGAAGAGGAGTCATCCAGAAAACTGCAGGGAGGGAGAAGGAGAAGCTTCAAGTGCCACAGTTGCTGGTAGAAGCCTCTCCCCGGTGTAGTTATGCTCATGTACTTTAATCCTCTTTAAAAGTTGGCACCATGACTCTGAAAACAGGGAATGCCCTGGATGTCTTTACAGCAAATGAATTCTAAACTCCCGCAGGCCTCAGTCACCTGGGCAAGTCAAATTGCCAGCAGGCCAGCTGCATGCATCTGTGGCATGGGAGTCCTGCAAGACGGTCTGCCCTATGTTGCCACCCTGTCCTTTTATTCTCAACCTCTGCGCACACACAACTGAGAGATACCTCAAGCCAGCTGTCCCATCCGTTATTAGACTAGAGCCACGGGGAAGCAGGGACTGTGGCCTTGGCTAGCACTTCAAGTGGTAAGTCTTTATCCTGCTCAACCATTCTGTCACCGTCAGCAGGTGCCTGGGTCAGCAGCCACACTTCACCTCATTTTCTGAAAAGCAGCCTGTTTCTGGGTGGAGGGGGAAGAGACTAAGTGGGAGGTTGGGTGAGATATAGGGTTGACACAGGAAAGGGGGAGTAGGTTAAGGGCTAGGAGGGCTGAGAGAAGAGGAACAAGTCAGAGGGAAGACTAAAGCATAGAAATATAAGAACAGAAAGGCGCTGCAGCTGAGAGAGTATAGACTACTAGTTTTCAGCCTATGGTCTGGCAGGGGTGACAGATTCTTGGGCCACAATGCCCTGGTCCTGCCTCTCCACCTGCCCTGGGCGGGGGGCCTGAGAGCAGCCCTTGGCCCATGTCCCCATCCCTCAGGGCTCCAGGCCAGGTGGAGGGTTCACAGCTGCCTGTGTGGCTCCTACCCAGACCCAGCTTCTGGTTTGGCTTGCAGGGTGGGGCCTTGGAGGTTGAAGAGCTGCAGCTGGGCCATGGTAAGAACTGCCTGAGCAGCTGTGGGGAGCCACAGGCCCTCTATCTGTCCTGGGGGGTGAGGACATGGGCTGGGGGCTGCACTTGGGCCCCCCCTCCCCAGGCCAGTGGAGGGTCCATGGCTCCCCACAGCTGTCCGAGCTCCCTGGGCCATTCTTACCTGGGCCTGGCTGGGGGGGTGGGGCCTTAGGCAGAAAAGAGGCAGGGGGCCAGGCCCCTGGTGAAAAGTGGACGAGCCAGGCCCGTCCACTTTCAAAAGTGGGAGGGTCGTGACCCCCTGGCCCTCACCGTTCCGGCACCCCTGGCCTGTGGATCCCTTGAGGTCTGCAGATTGTCTAAGATTTCCAAAGGGGTCTGCAAATGAAAAAAGGTTGAAAACCACTGGTATAGAAGAAGAAATCAGCTGCAAGTCAGAGCAGAGAGGAGCATTTCAAAACAGACCTGGGCAGATGGACTCAGGGAGGAAAACACCCTCCTTCACCTCCTCCCACCAAATAAAACAAAACAAAATATAATTTTCTTCCACCCTATCCTTCACTGTAGCATGCCTGACTTTTTAGTCTGAAGGGGACAGGTAGGTGGGAAGGAAGGAAGTGGGTACCCTTTCCTCTCCCTATGAATGTGGAAAGCTTGGAAGGATCATATGCTTTGCCATTAATTTAGTACTGCTAGGCTCATTACAGAGAGAGGAAGGCAAACTCTATCCCCAGAAGCTCACAATCTAGACAACATACAAACAAGTGGGAGGTTGTTATGAATGAGAAGAACAGTGGGACTGAGAGAAGTTAACCAGGCAGTTTATTCATCAAGTTTGATTATTTTTAATGCACACACCAGTCATTAGATGTACTCTTTTTCCCCCTTGCTAAGAAGCCTGGCCTAGTGGCTAAAACCCAGATCTGGAAGTCAGGAAATCTGGATTATATTTCCTCTTCTCTCATGAACTGCAGGTGTGACCTTGAGTAGGTCCTTAACCTCTTGTTTCTCTGTCTGTAATGGGGTTAATACGATATCTAAAGCATCCCAGAGGTGGTGTGAAACTTAACATTGTTTAAAAAGTGCTTCAAGATCCTTGACTGGAAGGTACTACATTTGAAAACAACAAAACATTAAACAAAAACAACCACCCACCACTGTAGCCTAGCTGCTGGTATTTGTTTAACAATCAACATAAATTCCAGGATGTGACTATCCTGGTGCAGGCAACAAAGTCATTGTAATGTAAACTTTGGTTATTGGCCACCTGCTTAAAGTGCTGTTTCCTTATCACTGAGGTTCTGAATAGACAATTTATGTGGCTTGAGGGAAGAGGATCCAATCACAACCACAATTTTATTCATAATGACTATATACTTTTCTTTTAACTGCAAAGCCTCATTTCCTTCACTTTTTAAAGATAAAGAAAGCTTGTAATAGAACAGCTGTTCCAGAAATAGTTCCCAGTGCTGAGAAGTTTTCTGGTGACCCAGGGTTAAAAGCCACATGTTTGTTAACATAATGATCTGGGAATTAGTAAGCATTTTGGCTACATTCTGCTACTCTTACTCACACTGAATAGTATTTTACTCCATGAGTAGTTTCATTGAGCTCAATGGGACTGCTCATGGAGTAAGGTTACTAAACTGGATGATGGGTTTTGGAATCTGGCCCTTTTTTCATAGTTGGTTATTATGAGATATTTCAGCATTCCGCTAAATCAGAATTAGAAGGTGCCACTGTGACTATAGAAGCAATTCTTTCTTTTACTCATTGTTATCAGCTGCATGGCATGATAATGCTTTTAAAAAAATGATGCCTTATAGGAAGGGTGGGAATGACATGAATGGAATCGCTGAGATACACGTTTCCTGTTCCTTATATGAGGGTTAAGCCGAAGAAACCCTCACAAGATCTGATAGAGAATTAGGATGGGATGGCTACTGCAGCAGGGCTTGATAAAGCAGGAATACCTGTATTGCATCAGCTGATAGGGTCTTGCAGCACCTGTGCATTTCTTAAACTAGTCACAGAAGGGTTGGTTGGAACTTAATGTAGCCAATAAGCAGAAAGAAGCTGATAAGTTCACTTGATGGCTCAAACTATAGAGAAGGACTAACCTTTAATTCTTCCTTTAGGTAACGCTCCTTACATTGATTGGGAGATACTAGTCTTTTCTCCATCGTTAGTTAGGCTCCAGCCAGACTGCACTTCTTAACAGGAAAATAACGAGAAATAATGTTTGCTTCCTTTCTGCTCTACAGAAGGGTTGAAAAGATGGCATGCTGTGGTGATTCAGTGGGGAAAGGATAAATTCTTCACATACGCCTACTCACCACCATGAAAAAGAACTCTGTGGGCAGAGAAGGAGAAGAATATTTAAGATGACTATTGTCAAGTCCTTTTGGAGGGGAAAGAATGGAATTCCTAATTGCTTCCTTCATAAGGTATGCTCTCAGGGATCCCTAACCTAACCAATGCAGAAAAAAAGCAAATGAATAGTTAGGGAGTAGAATGGGTATCCTCCAAGGGAAGCTTTCCCATGCAGCCCTGTTTATGAGCCTTAACCCTGACCTGGAGAAAGTTGCTACTGGAAGTCAGTGTACTTTCTATGGCCCTTCAATCTTTGTTTCGTCTCCTGGAACTATTAGCATCTTTTTGCTGTGTTTTTTGGGAGGTGCACTCCTATCTGTTGGGAGCAATACTGTGCCCCCCATGCTTGCTCATGAAAGCCATCAGAGACTTATAATATGGCAAAAACTTCCACTAGTTCTTGCGCTAGGCTGTATTTGAACCAAGATGAAGTGAGCAGTGACTTAGACCTGAGGGTCTCAACCTATGGTCATTAGAGTTGATAAGCAACTGTCAGCTTCCGTGGGAGTGTTATGTGTTTGTGAATTGGCGGTGGCCCATGGGGCAATCTCTCTAGCAAGATGTGGTCCATGCTCAGGAGCTTGAGAACCCCTAACCTAGACTATTGCCAAAACCTTGAGCCATCTAGTTTGTAGACAGACAAACTAACAAAACTCCCTAGATCTGTACTGGCTTTTTTTTTTTTTTTTTTGGGTATAGTTACCCTAGCAAACACGTCCTGTGTAAAGGATACTGCTTTCCCAGGAGCTGATGCTTTGATACCGAAATATTTGATGTTTTTGCTTATCTTAAAAAGACAATTCAAGGGTCTTCAAAATATTAGTTTGAGAAGTCTATCATCTATTACAATATGATGTGGTACATAGTACACTGGGTGACATACATGATTGTATAGCCCCACAGCAGCCAATCAGAAGACACACATGTAAGTGAAAGTAAACATTGGCCTCTTGTATCTTAGTCTAGCCAGATTTA
The DNA here is from genome assembly GCA_003942145.1 of Platysternon megacephalum. NCBI lineage: Eukaryota > Metazoa > Chordata > Testudines > Platysternidae > Platysternon > Platysternon megacephalum. The sequence goes on from QXTE01000015.1 coordinate 1,452,713, forward strand.
ATTTACATCACTATAGACAGTTCTTATTTAATTATCATGTTTGCTTTCCTAAATATTTAATATCTATTTATTAGCAATTATGAATTCCTACTGTAGCTTTAAAACCTATGCATAGGCAGTTAATTTCTCATTACCTCAAGGATTCTAGATGGCTTTGTTCTCTATGCTATTTAGAAAAATTATAGATAAACATCTTGGAAAAATCTATGCAGACAATCAAACTGAGCTTTTGTTTCTTATTTTTCAAATGTAACCAAATGCTCCAAGAATACAGCACTATTGGATCATAAAAATCACAAGTTGTCAGTGAAAAATCACTGCCAAAAATAATAGGAAAATCCTGACTCTTCACAAACCATATCAAGAATGCAAATGCAGGGAATTTTTTTCATCATAGGACTCGGCAGGGATTTCCAAGGTTTGTGCACAGCCTGGTAAACCAAACAAATTAGCTGGAAGCCACCGGTGATGAGCTGAATTAGAATGCGCATCATAGTTACGCATTTTGAAACCTTGTAATGACTCATCTATATGCCATTAAAAGTTTACACTTCATAAATTTGTGTTTAGCTGCTTAAAAAGTGCCATGTTAAACACCCACAGAATCCGAAGCAAGCTAGGCCTTTCTCCTATTACTGTTGTACGCACTGACAGATAGGTCACTCAGGCATGAGTACGTAGGATGATGCTCAGTGGTGAGTACGTAGGTGGAATCTCATCGTTTCCTACATTTGGGATGGATGTTTTACAAAATGGCTATTGAGACAGCTTGTGGGTTGAATACAGTTGCACTTGAAAAAGATGCACAGACATGAACCCCCTATTACAAAATATTAATGTTGGGGGGGGGGGAGAATTCTCTGAGGTGTTCAAGGTGCTTTTAAAATACCTGATAATTGTTTTTTACTGTATAGCTAGAGAGTTGTTAGGCACATATCTGCAAAGGGGAGGATGTACAAAATGTCACAACCACTGAAAAGCAAATCAAATTAAACTGGTTTCATGAAACCCACACAGAATATAATAGGCATTATCAAATAGGAAGGAGCCAAGTTTTGTCCTCAGCTACACAGTGGAATGGGGATTCAGCAGTCCCTTATTTGCTGAGTCTCGTATCATCCCTGTACTCCTCTACCTTACTTGGCTTTCTACCAGTTCCAGATATCTTTCCACAAAATTTACCTTTTTCGGTTAGTATTGTGGCTTATCTAAATCTTAGAAGTTAGGTCCTTTTTCTTGAGATTGGACATTAATTTAAATTGCATCAGCTCTAGTCTTTCTAGAACAAATTTCAATGCCCAGTCAACCTGTGGAACTTATTGCCAAAGTTGTGAAGGCCAAAACTAACAGGGTTCAAAAAAGAAAGTAATTTATGGACCTATTAGCCAAGATGGCCAGGGATGCAACCCCATGCTCTTGATGTCCCTAGCCTCTGATTGCCGGAAGCTGGGAGTGGACAATGGGCTGGATCATTTGATGATTGCCTGTTTTGTTCATTCCTTCTGAAATACCTGGCGTTGGCCACTTTTGGAAGACAATATAATGTGCTAGATCAGCGGTTCTCAAACTGGGAGTCGGGACCCCTCAAGGGGGGGGGGGTCGCGAGCTGTCAGCCTCCACTCCAAGTCCCGCTTTGCCTCCACCATTTATAATGGTGTTAAATATATAAAAAAGTGTTTTTAATGTACAAGGGGGGGTTGCACTCAGAGGCTTGCTGTGTGAAAGGGGTCACCAGTACAAAAGTCTGAGAACCCCTGTGCTAGATGGACCATTGGTATGACCCAGTATGGCTGATCTTACATTCTTATGAACAGTCATTGGGTTTACTATTGGGGGGTTCATGCAGTCCTTACTCATGTCAGTAGGCCTTACTCAGATAAGTAAATATGATGCATTTGGGCCCTAAGGTCCCAATCCTGAAATTGGCCCTGTGTGGGCTGACCCTTATGCCCTAGCTGAGTTAGCTACGGGATCAGGGCCTAAATTAGTAACCTGATCAGACATGTTACTGAGTTTGGTTTCTTCCACACTGTTTTGCTTCCACAGCCAATGTAGATGGCTGCAATAAGAAACAAAAGCTCAGTTTGTTCGTGTACATAGGTTTTTTATTTGTCTTCTGCAAGTCTCTAATTTATTTTCCCCAGGTCATGTTTATCATTCTCATGGTCCATTTCCTTTGAAAGCAGCTGTCTGCTGTAGTGGGTTAAAAAATGTAATGTGAAATGTGTGTTTTGAAGAGTTGTTTTCTCCCTTAGATAGCTTGCCCTGCAATTTTCATCTTTCTGAGCCTCCAAGTATGTCTAACCTATCAGTGCTCCTGTTTGGCACACAGCTTTGAGTTCTTAGCAGGCAGCATCCATCAGGAACTCCAGGGAGGCATGTCTGTGCTTTCCCAACTCATTTCACCATGACCCAAAAGCCCAATTAGAAATCATCTTAAAAATAAGAAACCAGACCTGATCATTGTATTCAAAATGATTGTAAGGCGACTGTTGGCCCCTTACTAAAACTTAGTGGTGGGGTTTGGTTGGCCATTTCCCAATACCAAAAGGAAGGGAGAAGGGCTGATGGGAAATCAAGATCCTGAGACAGGCAGTTCCCAGGGCCAATGGGGAGAGGCCAATGCTCTAGGTCAGCCTGATTGACAAGGCAGACAGGCCAATGAGGGAGTCAGGAGTGTGGGGTCCCATCCTCTGCGTGAGCAGGAGCTGCCTGGCCAGAGGGGCTGAGCTAAGGAGAGAGCAGAGCCCGCCAGAGAAGCAGCCCAGGGACCAGCACCATGTTGGGAGTGGAAGCAGAGCTGTGCTGGGAGCAGAGCCACAGCAGCAGGTCGAGGGGCTAGAGAAGCAACCCAGGATGCTGTGCTGGAGGCAGAGCAGCAGCAGCAGCGCTGGAGCTGGAGCTGAGACAGGAAGTGGAGCTGGAGCAGTCTGGAGTTGGGTGCGGTGAGCAGCTGGGGAGAGCAAGGGGGACCCTGGGCAGAGGGACCAGTGCAGGGAGACCCCAAGAGTTCTTGCAGGCTGGACTTGGAGGGGGATCATAATCTTGACGGGAGAGGGGGCAATGCTGGGAAGAAGGGTCCTGCCACCTAAAGCTGAGGGTGTGTGGCCACCGCCAGAGCAAGTGGCTGACCTGCTACACCCCTGCAGTACAGCCAGGGCCTGAGGAGGAGGCCTGGCACATGTGAGGAACAGACTGAACTTCCCTTACATTCCAGAGACGCTGGTTGTGATGTCCCCATGCCACAGAGCGGGGCTACATGTTTTCCTTTAACCTTTCCCATTTTTTCCTAATTTTTTCAAATTAGTCATTGTTTAATCAATTGTATTTGCTTTGAACTGTATGTAATGATCAGTGAGTCAGGGAAGCGTCCAGAGCAGAGAGAGTACCCTGGAGTGGGGACACCCTAGCCTCTATCCTAAGTGACCACAACAAGTTTGGGGGTTGAGCGCCAGGAATCTTGGGCCCAGCCTTGTCAGGGTTAGAAGGACTCTGCCACACAGGCGAGTGGAAGGGGAGTCCTTGAGGTCAGGCAGGCCACTAGGTAAAGGAAGTGGGAGCGAGGACTCAGATCCTTTCACTAGCCAATTCCACCGGAGTAGTGTATAAGCCGGGAAAGTTCCCCACAATAGCGGGACCATTCCCCCGCTTACATTAAGTCTCCCAAGAACATAAGATCCATAGCTAAAATTCTCTGTTACATGGGTGTTTATATTAAAAAAAATAGGAAAAAAAACCCAAACCCTGAAGTAATTTAATTGATTTCAGTGGGCATGTGCTAGACTTATACCAGTATTACCAAGATCAGAAGCTGGCTGTTTCTCATGCTGATTACAAATTCTGGAATGCTAGGAACTTTTACATTGATTCACTACAACTTTTCTTAATAAAAACATTCTTAGTATCTCCCCTTCCTGGATCAATTCCAGTCTTTTTTTGAATATATATGGTTATTACTTTAGGATCCAGCATGTTTTACTTCATATTCATTTCTTTTGCACACATCAGCCCACTCACATATTAGATCCAAATCTTTTTCATTTTTGCTTGTTGCTTGATTAAGCAGTGAGACACGACACGCTGCATGTTGTGACAGATACTGACAGGCCTCGGATGCATTGTGAGGCATGAGGAGCAGCCAGGTTCCTCCAAAAGCCCAGAAGTACAGATACTCACCATGGTGTCTGAATGTGATTGTAACATGTTTATGTATTGGAGAATATTTTTTTTGGTGTATGGCAAAAACAACTTTTTTTTTTTTAAGGTGGTAAATCCTTTTTGAAGTCTGGGAGGAGTGAGTAAAATGCTTTGAATCATGATGTTAACTGTGGTTGTCTCAACTTTTAATATAACTGATATTAAGCAAGTCATGCCTTGCTTATTCTTCTATTAATTTCTTATGTCTATGAAGCTTAGTGGCATTTTTATCTGCAGTATTTTCTTGCTCTTATGGCCCAGTTATTGTATACAGCAGTTGTTCTTAACCAGGGGTTAGGGTTGCCAGGTGCCAGTTTTTGACCGGAACGCCTGGTCAAAAAGGGACCCTGGTGGCTCTGGTCAGCACTGCTGACCAGGCCGTTAAAAGTCCAGTTGGTGCGTGGCTGGCAGGGTCCCTACCTGGCTCTGCGCAGCTCCCTGTAAGCGGCGACATGTCCTTCGTCTCATAAGTGGAGGGACAGCCACGGGGGCTCCGTGCACTGCCCCACCCCGCTCTGAGCATGAGCGCCGCAGCTCCCATTGGCTGAGAACCGCAGCCAATGGGAGCTGTGGGGGCAGCACCTACGGGCGGAGGCAACACAAAGAGCCGCCTGGCTGCACCTCTGCCTAGGAACCGAGGGACATGTTGCTGCTTCTGGGGAGCCGCCCGAGGTGAGCACCACCTGGAGCCCGCACCCCAAAACCCCTCCTACACCCCAACCCCTTGCCCCAGCCCGGAGCCCCCTCCCACTCTCAAACTCCCTCCCTGAGCCCACATCCCCTCCCACGCCCCAACTCCCTGCCCCAACCCTGAGCCCCTCCCGCACCCAAACTCCTTCCTGGAGCCTGCACCCCGAACCTCCTCCTGTGCCCCTGCCCCAGCTCAGAACCCCCTCCCATACTCCAAACCCCTCAGCCCCAGCCTGGAGCCCCATCCTATACCCCAACCCCCTCATCCCTGGCCCCACCCCAGAGCCTGCACCCTCAGCCTGGAGCCCCCTCCCACACTCTGAACCCCTCATCTCCAGCCCCACCCCAGAGCCCACACCCCCAGATGACACCCTCACCCCCTCCCATACCCCTACCCCAGCCAGGTGAAAATGTGTGAGTGACAGTGGGGGAGAGCGAGCTACAGAGGGAGGGGGGATGGAGTGAGTGGGGAGCAGAGCCTCAGAGAAGAGGTGGGCCAGGGCCTTGGGGAAGGTGCGGGACAAGGGTTTTCAGTTTTGTGCAATTAGAAAGTTGGCAACCCTACCAGGGTACGTGTACCTCTGGGGATACACTGAGGTCTTCTGGGGGTACCTCAGCTCCTCTAGATATTTGCTTGGTTTTACAACAGTCTACATAAAAAACACTGGCAAAGTCAGTACAAACTAAAATTTCATACAGACAATGACTGGTTTATACTGCTCTATATACTATGCACTGAATTGTAAGTATGATACTTCTATTCCAATTGATTTCTTTTATAATTATATGGTAAAATGAGAAAGTAAGCAATTTTTCAGTAATACTGTGCTGTGACACTTGTATTTTTATGTCTGATTTTTGTAAGCAAGTAGTTTTTAAGCGAGGTGAAACTTGGGGGTATGCAAGACAAATCAGACTCCTGAAAAGGGTACAGTAGTCTGGAAAGGTTGAGTGCCACTGGTGTACCGTGGTGGCCTTTGGGGAAAAAAATGCTAGTTTAACCTAAGATAACTAGAGACGGGTAACTCAAAGTTTCATGTGCTGGGAAATAACATGAGTATTCCATGTTCCTGAAACCAAATGGGCTCTTTATTAAGAGAATATTTACAAAGGTGGTGCAGTTGCCATTCTAACCCTAGGCACAAAGCCTGGCTTCCTGGTGCCTCCTCCAAACTCTTTCCTTTTGCAACCTGTGCTCCTCCCTCCTAGTTCCATGCAGGTTGCTACGCTCAGGGCTTGTCTACACTTGCAGCAGGGCAACTGCATCTCTGCAGCTTTGTGAAGATGCTACCTATGCTGATGGGAGAGCTTCTCCCATCAGTGTAGGTACTTCAACTCCCTGAGTGGTGGTGGCTATGTCAATGGGAGAAGCCCTCCCGTCTATATAGCGCTGGCTACACTGGGACTTGTGTATAACTGGGGTGTGGAAAATCTACACCCCTGAGTGCCGTAGTTATACCGACACAAGTTTGTAGTGTAGATCTGGGCTGCTTATGTGCAGAATTACTCAGTATATTCAGGATGCCCTTGTTTGTTCCTAGACCTACAATGGAAAATGTTTTGAATAGTGCAAATGCTCAGGTTTTCACACTGCAAATTCTTTAGTTATATGAGGCGTTTGCCCTTTAAAAACTTGCCTATTGCTGTACTTTGCACAAGACTATAAAAAGCTTTTAAAATGTTTTCTTTACTTAAAAAATAATGAATTGTTACTTCATAGAAATAGATAAAAGATGGGGGGAGAGTTATAAATCTTACTACCAAGAATTTTGGGTGATTACTGAGTCATAGAGCCCTGAGTGAAATATTGAAGTCTTTCTAAACCTGCAATAAAAGCTTTAAAGTACACCACACCATCACATTTAGCTTATGCTCATGTGTGTTGCAATGTTTTCTTTTTTTTTTTTAGCATATTTTTATAATTGTCTTAGCCCTGAGTCACCTGAAAGGGAGAAAAAGCAAACAACATTCTGTTGTCTGGTAGAGAGTGATTGATTTTTTATTTTTTTTTATTTAAAGGGGAGAAAAAAGGAGGGGGGAAGGATGGGGGGGGGGAGGGAGAGAAAGCTCAGTGGCCGTTTTGAGGCGAGCATCAATTGCAGAAGATCCTTAATATAACTTTTACTGAGTTAGCTATTAGTTATTGACATTTGGTTGTGGGAGGAATTTAGCAACCTCTTAAAGTGTAATATAAAATTGGTTCATATAACTTTGTAATGTTTATACCATGATTTTGACACACGTGTGTTTATGTGGTTGACTTGCATAGCCATCTTTGTGGTTTAAACATACAATATATGTGTAATATTATTCAGCATTATGATATCATGGGGAAGGATGTATAATACTGAATGCAAATGCTACACATCAGGTTGCCCTATAAGTGTAGGTGGGGGAATAATTTAGATGGTCTGAAAGAGACCCTAATTTATGCAGCTGGTAGGAGAAAGTCAAAGTTGCTGGTATAAGAATGTGATGGACGAGATAGCAGAAGATGTATCTGATTGTAGTAACTGTTGAGAATTAATCCAGGAATCTTCAGAGATGAGGAGGCAACTGATTTTATCATTCCATCTAGAAAAAGGTCTTAGTAGGAAACTGGTAATTCCTATATTGGGTCTGGACGTATTGATAACAAATCATAGGCAGTCTAGACACCTGGAGAAAGTGGACCTACTCTTCATTAAAGTCCACTGGGAAGGCAAGGAGCAGGGGTGAAAGTGAGCCGGTACGGGCTGGTACTCTGTACCGGTAAGAACCCGCACCGGCCCATACCCAGCCCACATTAAAGTGCTGTCGTGGCAGCGCTTTAATGTCCCTGCCCCTTTTGCCTCCTGTCGTGGGCCCTGCCAGTAGAGTCCGTACCAGCAGGGCCGCCGATAGTGGCGGGGGGAGGGGAAGGGGCAGCAACATTAAAGCGCTTTAAGGACAGTCTTTTGCTGCGGCAGCACTTTTAAGGATCCTCAAAGTGCTGCTGCGGCAAAGGACTGTCCTTAAAGCATTACCGCAGCAGCGCTTTAACGTCGCTGCCCCTTCCCTCGGTCGGCGGCCCTGCCGGTAGGGTTCGTACCGGCAGAGCCGCCGACAAGAGAGGCAAAAGGGACCCGGACATTAAAGCGCTGCCATGGCAGCGCTTTGAGGATGGTCCTTTGCCACGGCAGCGCTTTAATGTTGCTGTGCCCCCCTCCCCGTTGGCGGGGCCACCGACGGGGGGAGGGGGGGAGGCGCAGCAACGTTAAAGCGCTACTGCGGCAAAGGACCCTGCAGCACTTTAACGTCCCTGCCCCTTTTGCCCCCCTGGCCGCTGACGGGCAGCGGGGGCAAAAGGAGCAGCTGCCCTGGGGCCAGTGATTTAAAAGGACCCGGGGCTCAGGAAGCCGCTGCCCCTACCACAACAGCGGTGTCCAGAGCTCTGGGCCCTTTAAATCAACATGGGAGCCCCGGGCAGCGCGGTCCAAGGGCTGGCTGGGGGATGTTGACCCCTCCCAGCCCCGCCCCTTCTGCTCAAGGCCCCGCCCCTTCTGGGGGCCAGAGCGCCCACCCCCACCCCCGCCGTACCGGTAAGTGTCCTCAGTTACTTTCACCCCTGGCAAGGAGACATTTAAGTAAATTCAGCCTCAGTTACATAAAGATGAAAACTGGAGCAATAAAGTGGGATGGGTAGATATGACGGTGGCCTAGATTCTAGGATTGTAAATGCACTTGCCAGTGGCATTAAGTGATGCATCTGATTATCTTCTAAGGCAGTGGTTCCCAAACTTGGGACGCCGCTTGTGCAGGGAAAGCCCCTGGCGGGCGGGCCGGTTTGTGTACCTGCCGCGTCCGCAGGTTCGGCCGATCGCGGCTCCCAGTGGCCGCAGTTCGCTGCTCCAGGCCAATGGGAGCTGCTGGAAGCGGCAGCCAGTACGTCCCTCGGTCCGCGCTGCTTCCAGCAGCTTCCATTGCCCTGGAGCAGCGAACCGCGGCCACTGGGAGCCGCGATCGGCCGAACCTGCGGACGCGGCAGGTACACAAACCGGCCGGCCCGCCAGGGGCATTCCCTGCACAAGTGGCGGAACAAGTTTGGGAACCACTGTTCTAAGGACATCAGAATCGGGAACCAGTGGGTTTGTGGCATGTGATATAGGTATGGTCATTCAGGTCCTATATGGCTTAGGCCAGTTTCATTTATACTGTAGTTATCTGGATTTTATGAATCCTTTCCATAGGAATTTTACCGTGTGCATTATGCTGACCAAACTGAGCTCTCCACATGGATAAAGGCTTAGTACACGAGACATAATAGAGGGCAACTCTCAAGTTACATAAGTATGCTCTGAACTAAATGAAAGTATATGCCTGACAGTACAAGAAAACTGAAGTCAATTCTGTGCTCGTGTGAGCCCGTGTATGACTCCCACTATCTAGATAGGACCCCATCCATGTACATTGCGGGCAGAATTTGTCCCCAGATAAACTGCATTGTCTTGCTTAGAACATACAGTAATAGATCTTAAGGTCAGAAGGGACCATTCTGATTGTCTTGTCGGATCTCCTGCATAAGACAGGCCATAGACTTTCACTTAGTATTTCTTGCATTGAACTGAACAACTTGCATCTGAAAGCTGTTCAATCTCAATTTAAAGATTTGAAAGGGTGGAGAATTTACCACATCCCTTTGGTAATCTGTTCCCATGAAGTGCCTGGGAATTAATGCAAACCTATGTATGCACATAACTGCTATGAAGGGATTGAGATGATTTATACTAACCGCACCCCTCTCAGAAGTGTACCATAATGTTGTACCTATCTTGTTGGCTTTCATGACAGTATTTCAGATGGCTCTCCTTAACCATGTGGAGGTTTTGGGACACGCATTCCTGTAACTTTCCATGTGCATTTTGGGGTGAAATCAAAAATATTTGAAGGGAATTACGTGTTTGGGGAATTAGGAATGATGTGTTACATCATTCCAGAAGAGAATCCTGAGCAACAGATGGCAAAACTTGTGCTAAGTGCCGATAGAAAAAGCTGCAAACCATACTATACGTCTTTTAATTAAAATAAAAGATTAGATCAACAAAGGATTACAATAGGTGGTTAAATCCTAGGGCTAAATAGCACTTGCTTTGTTCTCATTTTCTGATGTGTGAAAAGAGACTTTTTACAGGGCAAACAAGGAATCCTGAATACATGGTATTAAAATTCTAGCAGCAAATTAAGTGTTAGTGAGCACTTCATGATTGGCATATGCAACTTAACACTTTCAAAGGGATAAAAAGCAGATATAGAAACATTGGATTCAGGTGTTCATGTGAAATATGTCTGACTACATTGTGGATTTTTACTAGATATGAAACAAAGAATTTTTTTATGGTGGGGGGAGGAAAACTCAGAATTTAAGATACCTCTGATACTCTTTCTTGCACCCATTAGAGGGTACAAATGTGCTTGTAATCTAGTAGTTAAAGGCAGAGTCATGGTCTCTAGGTTCTCTTACCAGTTCTGCCATTGACTGGCTGTGTGATTTTTGGGTTTAATCATGTATTTGTGCCTCAGTTTCCTCATTTGTAAAGTGGGTATAAAATAATTGCTTATCTCACAGAGATGTTGTGAAGGAAACTTAATATTTGTAAGCACTCTGGAACACTCACATCCATGTGCTGGAGAAGGCTTCTGGGAGATTCTGCCACCAAATTAAGGGAGACCTAGGGAGATTTCCCTTCCTCTGATGGAGCTTCCCCTCGTCCAGTCTGGATACTGCTAAATCATATCTGTTAGAGATTATCACTGGTCCCTTCTGGACACTTCTGAAGACTGAGGCCTACATTTTCAAAAAGGCTAGTGATTTTTGGGTTCTTCAATTTTTGGATGCCCAACTTGAGACACCCAAAAGGGGCCTCTCTTTCAGACCTTGGGTGCTCAGCGCTTTCTGAAAATCAGGCCCTGTACTGTGTCTCGGGGTAGGCACTCCAAATCACTAGGCACTTTTGGAAGCTGAGGCCTAAATGTTTTGCACTTGGACTGGATTCCATTGCACCAAATGGCAGGTGTTTTAAAAAAATATCCTTGGAAGGAATGGTCCCTGTCACCACTGGGGATTTGCACTACAGGATATTCACTCCCCTTTGCCATATACACTGTAAATTATACAGCTGAAGCATTTTGCCATTAGGGTGACCAGATAGAAAGTGTGAAAAATTGGGAGAGGGGGTAGGAGGTAATAGGTGCCTATATAAGAAAAAGCCCGGAATATTGGGACTGTCCATGTAAAATCGGGACATCTGGTCACCCTATTTGCCATACTCCTAATATACTCAGTGGATGAAATCAATGCCAACATTCCCATTGACTTCAGTGGAGCCATGATTTCACCCCAAATATCTGTCAGGAACAAAGAAGCATTTCCAGCCAATGCACTTGATCCTAAGTTGCCAAGTGGTGCTGCTTCTCCTCTTGTGCAGATGAGAAAGCAGTTTTGCTTAAACAAAAAAAGAAATGACTAGAGCTTCCACTCCCTCTTCTCTCCTGTCTGTGAGCACAGGGACCTCCAGTACAAAGGATTTATCACAGGCCAAGGGGGGAAAACATTGGGGCAGACCCTTGTTAAAATTGTGACAGACCATCACTAGCATTATGTAAGGTCAAAATATAACATTTATCTAGCAATTTATTTTTTGTTTCCACAATCATCCTAATTATAAAGGAGTAAAGCCGGCTTTCTGTTTGCTAATGAATTAATATCAATATGCAACATTTGATGTAAAAAGGTAGGTGGGAGCCAAAAAAGTAACTCTGGTAAGGTATGAAAAATAAAGGGCTAGTTCTGGATCTATGTCTCTTTCAAACTATGAATAGGTGCACTGTCAGCAAGTCATAGGTGTATAGAAAATAAGGGGGACATCATGTAACTATGAGAGAGACTAATGATTGGAGTCCAAAATACCTTTGTCCGAGGGTGTGTTTGTGCATCTGTTACTGTTTATATTTGGTTGTTTGTTAGTTTCAGTGGTATACAAGCAGGTGCCCAAACCTGCATGCATTCCTTTGCTGATATTCCCAACCCCCTCCATTCTAGTCAGTGAAGCATATACAGAGTGAATATATGTAGCTAATCTTCAGTGTATGTGTCTGCTAGAATAAGGGCATGGAGCTGCCAACAATTATTACTGAGACTTATTTTAGTAAGTGCTGTTTATGGTAGGATTTGTAGGACCATGCCCTAAAGGCATTTCTAACACTACATAATTACTTTGGAATAATTACCACTCATTCCAGTGATGTTTGACTTTCAATATTTGTGAAATATTGTCTTGTGCATGTCGCTTATGACTAGAATGGGTGAGGAAATTATTCTTTTCCCCGATGAAAATTACATTTAAATGAGATTGTGACCAAACCCCTAGAATTTTGAAGATGTTTTTCCAAAGCAAACCTTTTCCAGGTTTTGACCAAAACCTGACAACTTTCAGCCTCACTGGATGTATTTTCACCAAACATTTCCCTTTTCCAGACCCCTTCCTAAGCCCCCATTTAAACAGAAGATATTTGGCCACCTTACTTGTAACTCTTACGGCTCTTTCAATGTGCAGTGCCTTTCGATTTCTAAAACATCTACCAGGCTGTGGTATGGCAAGACACAGAGGTGAGACTCTGCTCTCCCATGTGCTGGATAAAACCAGACAAGATTTAGGTCTGCAGCTAACCGCAATACTCCAGTGTGAAAGATTTCTGTTTTCATACTGTATCCCCATTCCTCTCTGTGCTGTTTGCACTTGCATGAAGCTGTTGAAACAGGAACACTATAGAATGTGGTATTTTTGAGGCTTAGTACTGTTATTTTTTTTTCCCTGTGGGGAAAGAGTTGGACCCAAGGGCTCCTTCCCCATAGGACAGAAATGATGGTCTCCTGGTTAAAGCATAGGACTGGAAGTTGGGAGTATGGATTCTTTTCCTGCTGTGTCACATACTTGCTAGATGGCACTATCTACATCTCTGACTATGTTTCCTCCTCCTCCTGCACTCTCCCGCCCTGTGTTTCCCTTTCACTGTACTCCTTTCATCTTTTTCACACACTCAGTCCCAAGCCTTTTATGGTGCTATCCCTCATACCTGTACCAGACTTCCATTTCTTGTCTATGCATCTCTTTTCTTCTTCCTTCAAATGCCTCGTTTAATAGCCCATATTTTCCCCCCAGGAATACTTCCTACACTCTCCCCTTCCCCAATAATCTCTCCTTAACCATCTGTGTCCTGCATTGTGGCTTGGCACCTTGTCTATAATAATACATTGGTCCAGTTGACGAATAAGTTCTTGCTGTACTTTTTGGAGACCACAACAGTCCGTTTAGGTACCAGCAGGTCCTCTGCATGTAAGATTATTGCAGAGAGGGCTCCGTCCTGGGTGGTGTGAGTAGGAAACACTGCTCTACAGCCAAAATGCTTCTGAAATAAATGTAGTCAAACTTTACTAATTCTGGGTCACTGAGAATGAAAATGATGCTTAAAATTGTTGATTGGCTCTAGCTTTCAAGATATGCTATTGGGTCAGTATATACGACCCTTGATTTGGGAATGGCGGAGGATAAGTGAGTTATAAAGGGAAGGGATCTCAATTTAAACCAGAAATGACTAAAATACATCTTTGACTGGATCTATGAATAAATCTATGACTGGGTTTGGACAGTACTTGCTTTTTAGGCAAAACAATGAATGATGCAATCTGAAGCTGGTATTGCGTCATACAGGATATGAATTGCATCATGTTATTCCTAGAAGTCATGGATAATGCAATCATAACGAAGCTTACATCACTCTGCTGAACAAATTGCCCTATATCAGCTCTAGAAAACATACAGTGTCGTGCTCTCTTATTTGTCAGTGTTTGATTTTGCAAAGGGACACATTTCTGTTTAGCCAAAGTGAGCAGAGATGCCTCGTACTTGTGTGAACAGTGCAGATAACTTCTGCTATGTTTGTGGTGAAGTGACTTTTGCATCACAAAAGCGCAGTATAACCACTATGGTTAAGAAAGCCTATCACCTTTATTTTGGCTGCAAAATTGGAGATCAGGACAAGAGGTGGGCCCCACACATATGCTGCAACACTTGTGCAACAAATCTTCGCCAGTGGTTGAACAGGAAAAGGAAATCTATGCCTTTTGCAGTGCCAATGATTTGGAGAGAGCCAACAGATCATACCAGCAATTGTTACTTCTGCATGGTGCCTCCAGTTGGGAAAGGTGTGTCAAAGAAGAAAAAGTGGACTGTGCATTATCCAAACATTCCATCAGCTATACGCCCAGTACCCCACGGAGAAGGACTGCCGGTTCCTGATGCACCAGAATCATTCTCACTTGAGTCAGACGAGGAAGAGGAAGAGGATGAAACTTCTGGTCCTGAACCATCAATGTCACAGGACCCACATTTTCTCCCATCCTCCTCCTCTGAACCACACCTCATAACACAAGGTGAACTGAATGACCTTGTCAGGGATTTGGAACTACCCAAGAGTAAGGCAGAGCTGTTGGGCTCCAGACTACAGCAGTGGAATCTCCTGGCAGGTGATGTTAGGGTTTCCATGTTCCGTGACCGTCAAAAGGATCTTGTCCCATTCTTCTTCATGGAAGGTGATCTTGTAGCCTGCAACAACATCGATGGTGTGATGGCAGCCCTCAACATCGTTCACGATCCAGATGAGTGGAGACTGTTCATTGATTCATCGAAGACGAGTCTTAAAGCTGTTTTACTGCATAATGGCAATGTTTTGCCATCAATTCCAGTTGGTCATGCAGTCCATATGAAGGAAACCTATGACAACATGAAACAACTTTTGAGGTGCATAAACTATGACCAACATCAGTGGCAGCTTTGTGGCGATTTGAAGGTTGTTGCTCTCTTGCTTGGTCTGCAGGCTGGATACACAAAGTACTGCTGTTTTCTCTGCGAATGGGATAGTCGTGCAAGAGATTCCCACTACATCAAGAAAGATTGGCCACTCCGACAGTCATTGGAGCCTGGGAGGAAAAGTGTTCAGCATCCACCACTTGTTGAATCAAGGAAGATTTTGTTACCACCCTTACACATCAAGCTGGGTCTGATGAAGAACTTTGTCAAGGCCATTGACAAAACACAAGCAGCTTTCAAGTACCTCCGTGGAAAATTTCCAAGGTTAAGTGAAGCTAAGATAAAGGAAGGTGTCTTTGTTGGTCCTCAGATTCGTGAACTTCTTCGAGATGATGCATTTGACCATGCACTGCGTGGCAAGGAAAAGACGGCATGGAAAGCCTTCCAGTTAGTGGCAATAAATTTTCTCGGAAACAACAAGGCACACAACTACAGGTTGTTGGTGGAAAACCTCCTCAAGGCATACAAAAGCCTTGGTTGCAACATGTCACTAAAGATACATTTTTTGCACTCTCATCTAGATTTTTTTCCACCGAACTGCGGAGCAGTGAGCGACGAGCACGGCGAGCGATTTCACCAGGACATTGCAACAATGGAGAAACGCTATCAGGGCAAATGGAGCCCATCAATGCTTGCAGACTATTGCTGGACAGTGACAAGAGATGCTCCATTTAATGAATACAAGAGACAAGCCAAGAAGCGCCGAGTAGACACTGAATAGGACTAAACTATGTACATAATAGTTTTTTGCCTTTTGTTTCATAATAAATTTTATTTATATAACCCTTTTGCTGATTTTTAAAGTGTTACATAAACAGGACAGGTGAAATATTATCATGTAAAGCAACCATAAACACATGAAAAGACCTAGGTTTACAATTTATGATTAAAACTCTACTATCTACACAATATACATAGACATAAAATGTAAAAACTTAAATATCTTAGAAACAGTAGCCAATCAGTTGTTTTAATTGTCATATTTGAATTCAGCACATCAAAATACATAATAAATATAACATTTTATCTCTGAAGCAGACGACTTCTCAAAAATTGTAGACCAGTGAAATCAATAGGAGTTGAGGATGCTCAGAACTTGGCAGGATTTAGCCTGTGTAGAGGCAGCCATGATGGCTTGAGCAATGTCAGGAGATCTCATTCTGACTCCCTGGCTGTGATAATATGCCAAGTGTGCAGGCTATGGGTCTAGAAAGGCATGGTGCGTTGGGGGAGAAAGGAGGGAAGGACAGCAGCAGCATTGTATGTAAGTGTCAGTTGGAGTTAAATGACTCCAGTAGCTTCAAGCTCCAAGTGTGTTGTTTTTAATACAATGGTTATGCTGTATTTGTAACTCTTCGCAAACTGGACGGTGCAGAAGGGAGACAGATGCTACTCTACTGTCCCCAAAATGTCTGTCTTGGGGCTTTGGAGTTTGCTTAAAATGTTCTGCCTTTTTAAGATTATTCTTTCCTATTTTGCCTTGATCTGTGTTACACAGAGGAAGAGGCTGCCTGACTAATAAACTTTGGAGAAGCCATTTTACTTGTGAAAGGTAATTTGTGCAAATTGATGCTAACATTTCCCTAGTGTTCTTGGTAAACCTCTTGCTTTTCGTGCTGTATCTAGGCTGTAACTGTCAGTGTCGATTGATTTAAGTGACTAATAACAACATTTCAGTTATTTATTATTGCCTTCCCTGCCTTAAAAAGATGAGACACCCACCACAACAAAATTTTACAAACCTTATCCGGGTGCCTTGTCTGTGTCTGTCTGCTACTGGATGTCGAATGCACATTGGAGTGGGATGAAGGCAAAAAGTGAAGGTTAACCTTGCTGGTGTCAAATATTTCAGAAGCATCCATTGAAGCTACTACCACTCTTTATTACAACTAATAAAGATAACCTGGCAAGACAAGGAAGTTCATTTTCAGGGTTGCCTGATTCGGTGAATCAAGCCAGTTGTATTGCTGTTCTAAAGGCAAAGAGCCAAACAAGTGGTCTGGAAGTGTGCTATTTCCCAAACTCACATTAATCTTCAGATTTGAATTTTAGATCAAATACCTGAACACACACATTGTTCCCCCTTTGGCCTGAGTGGTTAGTCAATATTTGGGCCCTTTCAGGACTGTTTCTGTTAGGTATAGTCTTGGTGTAATCTTTTTTTATTTACAAAAAAAGTACAGAAAGTCCCATTTCTCTAGACTCAGTAGAAACAAATAGCAGTCAGTTTCTCTGCTCAGAAATCCCCAGGTCTGCCATTCCAGTGAGCTTTGTGCCCAAGAATCTCTGTCTCTTAGCTTCCTTTCAGGGTCATGTTCACCCCACTTTCTGCCTCCAACACAGGTTACAGACTGAGTGGGCAATCAGAAGACCCCTGCTAATTTACCTGACTTAGCTCTGCTCAGCCAGGCTATAAGGCTTAGTGCCTTGGGCAGTAGCCTCCGCAGTCTGCAGCTCTCTCACTACATAAATTGCTCCTTCCGTTGAACCTGAAAGGGAATGCTTGGCACACCCATTAACTTTAGAGGTCACTTTTTGTCTTTGGATCCAAGACCACCTTGATGGCAGCCATTAGCACCTTTCAGCATAACAGTATGAATATCAGCCTTCGTGCACAGCGTTGCTATTCTAACCTATTCCATTTTTAATAGAGAAGAGGTTGGAGGTAAACATCCCCAAACTATGGGAAAACTCAGATCCAGAAGTGAAACTTTCAGTGTATATATTATTTATGGGTAGGATTTTTCTATGGAGCTTATCACTATAACACCCAAACACCTCTGAAGAAGGGAAGCATTATTATTCCCATTTTATAGATGGGAAAGCAGGGAGTGATAGTTTAAGAAGTTTGCCTATGGTCACATAGGATGCCTGGCAGCTCTGGAAACAGAACCCAGCTCTCATGATTCCCAGTCCAGTGCCTTTACTACATGACCATCTTTTCTCTCTCTAATGGACTAACTTGAAACATCAGTTCTGAATTACCTCCTTTTTCTCTATAGCAGGCTAGACCAAAATTCTGAATTTGACCAATCTTGTCTTTTGGAAAATCTGCATTCAAATCTGAATTTTGTGGTTTGAGCCCTAGCTCTAATTTGTAATAACAGATCTAAAAATGCACACAGGTACAGGATGCAAATAAAGGCTCTGAAGTTGGAGCTGCTCAGGACTTTTACTCTGTAAGAGTGTTCATAATATAGCAGCTTGTAAAATTGTACCTAAGCAAAAGGTGAATAATAGAATTGGTGCAAAATATAGTCCCTCTTCATAACCCAGCAATGTATACTGTAAATTTAGGTGCCCGATTCTGTTCCCAGTGCCATCAACAGGATTTTTGCCATTGACTGCAAGAGAGGGGGCAGGATCAGACCCTAGACTGGAACTAAATATTCAACAGAAGAACAATATCTAAGAACCAATTTAAATTAAATCTTACTTAATACTAGGTTCAATTTTATTGTAATAATTAAAGAAGTCTCTTTGCTATAATCTGGTACAATGTTAATTAAGAAATAAATACCAAAATTAGTTGTGATGCCAAGCTACTCTGGCTTACAGCTATTGTGCTTTACATATGCTGCAATGTTGCTTGAGGGGCTTTCATTTAAACGACATATGTAACTTTAATGTGGGATACGTAAGAACAAAACTGATTTCACGGGGGTGGGCCAGGAGGGCGGACAAAGGAGCAGGCATGCTGAATTGATGCTCCATGATCTATGGATGAGAGCCAGGATTTCTCACTGAACCTTGAGCTCCCAATAACTACAAATCCACATCCCCCTGCCCCTTCTATGCTGCCACTAAACCCTCCTGGAAGGAGAATGCAGTGCCATTTCCTCACAGTGAACCACGTGAAGATGGTGGAGAATACCCCCAATATACACACTTTCCGCACTTGTTTGACCATAGAGCTGACCAAACCCCACAATTTTCATCCCACCTGAAATGATGAGATTTGAAATTTGGCTTCATCCCAAATGGAGATGCAAAGTTAGTCTCTGAATGTTTTGCAAAACTATATTCTGAAATATTTCACTTGGATTTTTGTTACGCTTGTTCTAGTATATAAAAGCAAACATTTTGATTTTCAGTTTGAAAATTTTTGATAGTGAAATGTTCCTGTGAAACATTTTCAATTCTGTCAAATCAGCACTATTCTGCTGGAAAGTTTTCAGCCAGCTCAAGTGACAATAGATACCTAAGCAATTTGGGCTTTAGCAGAAGTAGTTTGCAGGTAACGTTTTAAAAGGTCCCTTCGTGACTTAGGGAGCTCAAGTCTCATTGAAAGTCAGTGGGACTTAGGCACCTCAGGGCCTAAGTCATTTTGAAAAATTGACCCCACATTCATTTGTATGATACTTCTGGAGATGTTTTCTCTGCTAGGAAACCCAAGAGGGACAACCCAGTCCTGCTATCCCTGCCACAATCCTTAATGTTCTGCTTGGATGATATAATGAAGTAGAGGACCTATAGGAATTTCTAACCCTCTGTATTCAGCCTTCCTCCCACTATCTAATTATTACTTGAGGATTCAAGCAATATATTTTGCTTGATATTAGATGTTATTCATTGGGATTTGGACAGATATACCTTGCCCATTTACTTTTGCTTTGGTTCTAGTTCTAATGTAGATGAATGGGGAAGGGGGGAATGTTGTGACTGTGTTAATAGAAAACACACAAACTGTCAAACCTGTAAAAAGTTGTCAAGGTTTTGGTGTATAATGCCCCATCACTGAATTTTTCCAAAGACACATCTCTCTATTTCCTAACGGGCACACACATCTTGGTCAGTTTCAGCATCTTCTGGTGGTGGGAGTGACTAAGGTAAATTAATTCCAGTGCCTATTACAGATAACCTTAATAGACCTCATCTGGAATATTGTGTGCAATTCTGGTCTCCTATGTTTTAGAAAGATGAATTGAAATTGGAACAGGTGCAGAGAAGAGCTAGTAGGATGCTCAGAGGAATGGAACACCTACCTTACAAGAGGAGACTCAGAGTTTGGCTTGTTTAGCCTAACCAAAAGAAGGCTGAAGAGAGATATGATTGCTTTCTCTAAACACATCAAAGGGATAAACACCAGGGAGGGAGAGGAGTTAAAATTTAAGTTAAGCGCCAATGCTGGCACAAGAACAAATGGCTATAAACTGGCTGTCAACAAATTTAGGCTTGAAATTGGACACAGATTTCTAACCATCAGAGGAGTGAAGTTCTGGAATAGCTTTCTAAGAGGTTTTTTGCCCCCCTCTAATCCCAACTTGTTTTAAGACTAAGTTTGATAAATTTATGGAGGGGATGGGATGATGAGGTTGCCTATAATGGCCTATTATTCATCCTCATCTGCTGTTAGCAAATACCTCCTGTCATAGGTTTCACCCCCACTCTGAACTTTAGGGTACAAATGTGGGGACCTGCATGGGAACTCATAAGCTTAATTACCAGCTTAGATCAGTATGCTGCCACCACCCAAATATTGGAGTCATTTGGGAAACTCAGTCTTCTCCCCCAAAACCTTTCCCTCCCAAGTACTATAACCCTTCCCTGGGTAGTTTTGAGAGCTCCTCCACCAATTCCCTGGTGAACACCGATCCAAAACCCTTGGATTTTAAAACAAGGAGAAATTAACCATCCCCCCTCCTTTCCCCCACCAATTCCTGGTGAGCCCAGATCCAACTCCCTTGGATCTTAAAACAAGGAAAAATCAATCAGGTTTCTAAAAAGAAGGCTTTTAATTAAAGAAAAGAAAGGCAAAAGAAAAATCTCTGGGAGATAGCATACAAGCTGATCTCACAGACAACAGATTTAAAACACAGAGGATGTTCCCCTGGGCAAAACTCTTAGTACATCAAGAAATAGCCAATTTGATTATTCCTAATGCCCAAGACAAGTTACAAAAAGAAAATAAACATAAGCTAATTCCTTCACTAAATACTCACTACCCTGTTTGATTCCTGATTCCTTTTCCTCTCTGGCCAGAACTGAAACCGACTCAAGACAAAGGGAACTTCCCTCCTTCCTTTTTGAAACATCTTGTCCCCCCATTGGTTCCTTTGGTCAGGTGTCAGCTAGGCTAGGTGAACTTCTTAACCCTTTAGAGGTAAAAGAGGCATTAACCCTTAACTATCTGTTTATGACACCTCCAATGGCTGGTGATGGGACACTAGTAATTCAGATCCCTCCTGATCTACAGAGAATTCTTTCCCAGGTGTCTGGATGGTGGGTCTTGCCTACATGCTCAGGGTCAGGAAGGAAATTTCCCCCCAATTCAGAATGGCAGAGACCTTGGGTGTGGGGGTGTTTCACCTCCCTCTGCAGCATGGGGCTCAGGTCACTTGCTGGTTTGAACTAGAGTAAATGGTGGGTTCTCTGTAATGTGAAGTCTTTAAATTAAGATTTGAGGACTTCAGTAACTCAGCTGGAAGTTATGAGCCTGTTAGAGGAGTATGGATGGGTGGGGTTCTGTGGCCTGTGATATGCAGAATGTCAGACTAGATGATCATGATGGACCCCTCTGGCTGTTGAGTCTAACTATGTCTTACACTACGTCTACACTACCCGCCCGGATCGGCGGGTAGAAATCGATATAGTGGGGATCGATGTATCGCGTCTCGTCTGGACGTGATACATCGATCCCCGAACGCGCTCACATTGACTCCGTAACTCCAGCAGGGCGAGCGGAGTTAGCGGAGTCGACGGGGGAGCCGCGGACGTCGATCCCGCGCTGCGAGGACGCGAGGTAAGCGCGGGTAATTCGAAATAGGATACTTCTACTTCAGCTACGCTATTCTCGTAGCTGAAGTCGCGTATCTTCTTTCGATCCCCGCCCCTAGTGTGGACCAGCCCTTAGGTAGCACCTGATCAGACTTTTTTTTCTGCAGAGAATGTCAATGAATACAAAAAAGGTTTAGATTTTTGGCAAAGTTTTCTATGGAAAACTTGGAGAAAAATCAAAAACAAAATATTTCCATCAAAATCTGAAATATTTTGATTCAGAAATGATTCTGCAGTGCCTTTTGGGAGTTGTAATTTGGGTGCTTCATGCTCCTATTTTCCTCTCTAAGTCATGGTCTCTGGGTGGACTATATCTCCCATAATGCACTACGGTCGCTTCTTGTTGAGCCACCCACATTATGGGGGATAGAACTCTGGTGGGCAAGGCCTGCCCATAAAGAATAATGAGAACAGGAGATGCCCATACTATAACTCCCCTGAGGCTCTGTGGTGCTGTTTCTGAAGTGAAATATTTGGGGTTTGGCTGGAAACTAAAAAGTTTTCAGGTTTTCTGGTTTTTCAACTAAAAGTCAAAGTTTTCTGGGGGGGAATCACAAACAAACAACCCTAAATACATCTAATCAAAAACCCAATTTTTCTTTGAGAGAGAGATTCAACAAAAATTTTGAGCAGCCCTAGCCTTAGGTACTATGGTGATAATTTAACACTTATTTGGTGCTTATCTGAGCACTCCAACTGACATTTCAAAGGGGCATTTGGCAACTACACTGGGTGTTTGGGTGCCTGTGTATCCAGGGGCTACAGTTAGCAGGTACAGTATGTAAGTGGGGTTAGGAGGAGGGGAAACACAGCTCCCACATCTCTTAATAAGCTCCATTTCTCTTCCTAGCTTGGAAGAGCAGCACTCCCTTTTCCGCCTTGGCTAGTATGGGGAGAGTTTACCCACTCTGTATACCCACTGGCAAAACTTGGAAGCCAAATTTGTATGCCTACATTTGACATGCAGGGCCAGAGTCTGTTTGTAAGGCTACTAAGTACTTCGACTGCCAGCTACTCCATATCCAGCTCTGACTCTCCTCCCTTATTACTGTTAGGAGACAGCTATTATATTGGGAATAAGCAGGTCATTGTTTAGCACTTGAGTAGTCAAATCCTTCATTGCTGAGCTACTGTGACATTGGGGTACGCTCAGCCTCTGCTTGAGCCCAGTCCCTACAGCTTTAGAACAGCTGGTGCTTTGAATGTTCTTTTACTGATGTTCTTTCTGCCTTCAGAGCCAAGGACCTTTGTGACACCTGATGTAACTAAGGTCCACAGCAAAACATAAACCACAGTACTATCCGGGGGGGAGGGGGGGGGGAGAATTCCAGCCTGTATTGGGAAGGTGGACTGGGGGCAGGAGAGAAGAGACAGCAGAGCCCTCTTCACCCCTAGCACAACCACACAGGAAGAGGGCACGCTATGGAACTAGAACTCTCTCAGCATTAGGCTGTGGTGTCCAGTAACTCTGCTGGTGGTTTGGCTAGGCCCAAAGTATCCCTGCATGTGTGTTGCTAAAGCAATGCATCCTATTTTCGCTGGCTCCCTGAGCCAGCCTGCTAGGGTAGAAGGCCTCCTGAATCCTCCACTCAGCCACTAGGAGTCTGCTCCCCATTTGAGTATGCCCCATGTTCAAAGGGGCAGAATTTTGACCTATGAAGAAAAGAAAAATTAGTGTGTCTGAGGAGAGATAGAGAGAGACTCTGTCCCATGCAATAACCCTACAACTGCAATCAACAGAGGCACTCAAGCTAGTGATCCCCTTGATATATTGCAGAGGAGGGCTGCTGGCATGGTGTTCTACCTTCCACTCTGGAATATGATTCATTTGCCTATCCCCACCACCACCAAAATGTCCTGGCTTGGTCCAAAATAGTCCAGATGTGTTGACCTTCAAGTCATTGTGCAAAGCCCACCTGTTTTTCTGAGCAGTTAAGAAGAGTATGACTTCTAAGGGGGAGAGTCCGAGGCCCTGGGTTGCTTGTTGATAATTTGATTGCAGCTGCATTCTGCAGAGGGTGAGGCTGCCTGGGGTTTGGCTGACGCTGTGCGTGTGTTTTTAAATAATGGCAGTGTGCCCAGAGCTTTTGGATGGGCACCTCTTTGTTGTTGTAGAAATCCAAAGAAATAAATAGCAAATAAATAACTATAGCATGCAATCTCCGCTCATTACTTCTGTTCATGGCTGATTAATCTTTATGTATGAACTTTATTCCATAACTATGGTAATTCACAATCCATTCAAGCAAATCTGTAATGGCAGTCCTTGGGTATGAATCAATAAGATGTATAAGCAGTGAGAGTGCCAACAGATATGCATCTCCACATATTAGAGGCGCTCTGCCTTGCTTACACAACATTTCCAACATAGCTGGAAGCCTCTAATGCTTCTGGAAGCTGACACAACTAAGAAAAACTGAGGGTGGGCTTCCTGAAAGTGCTCAAACTGTGGGCAAGCGTATTTAGCTGTTGGTCATAGACCCCCACTTACCACTGCTGATGGTGATGAGTAGTAGTAGACGGAGGAGGGGGGAGAAAGAGGTGCAACAATTGAGAGAGTTGGATCATAGCATCAGTTTGTTTCCCTAGTCTGGATACTGCTTTGAACTGCATGCCTAAACACATCTGCATCCACCACATTGCTCAAAATAGGAATTAATGAGTGTACAGTAGTCCCTGAATATTAAGGCTTCAATGAAAAGTGAAAAAGAAAACACTTAACAAAGTAAAGAATAACTCAACACAGGGATAAATCCTACCTAAATCAGGTAGCCAGCAATATCATTTGCTATGGGGCAGGGGGAATAGTGCCCCAAGTTTGGTTTGCCCCCCGCACTTTTCATAGGTTAACAGTCTCTTCTACTTATTTGTGGTCCCCCGTCCCCCTGTCTTTGCAGGATTATAATATAATGTTCTCTATGCTTACACTTTGATCTCTGCCCCAATTTTTTTTAAAAAGACACCCTACATGTGGCCTGTTCATTTCAGTGAGGCTACTTCCAGGAATACAGCAAGACAGATCTGGCCCAGGCATCTGAGAGGGGTGCATTTTTCAACTTTCCATTTCCTCTTTCTTTGAACAGTTTTCAAGTCTCTGAGCTTGGACAGAGAAACTAGACTAGTTAATTTTGCTGTTGTTAACAGTTATTTAAATTTTCACTGTCTGCCCTTATACATAAGACCCCAAGGAATGGGTTGCAAACATGAAAGAAGAATGGGGGGTTGTTCCTTTGGGGTGTGTGTTAAACCCTGTTTCCATTGGAATTACCTTCTTTCTTCTCATGCTCAATAAATACATAAATTTAAAATAAAACCCCACAGCCCTCCTCCCCCACCCTTCTCCTGGACGTAAGTTCTGTGGTAGTTTTATTTTTACAAAGCTTAAATGTTAAGCCACATGTGACCTGACAGTCTCCTTATATTTTACCAGTGTTTAGGATGAAGTGCAAACCAAAGGCCTGATCCTCCAACCGTGTGCACATTTACTCGTGAGTGTAAGTGTCTGCAGAATCAGTGTAGCGACTGGAATGATGCTGCTTTTCTAGAAATTATCATTAAGATCTAACCCTAGCAATGGTATCGTAACTTCTCCACTTCAAAAGAGAAAATGCAGAGGGGAAAGTACTGCAAAGATGAACAGATGTGGCATGAACAGACTATGATTGTGCAGGGTGCTGCCCCACTTTTGAGGGTAATGCTGAGCTCATGGAAATAAAACCTTTACAACACTGCTCATCAAACAGTCTTTTTTATTCACATATTTAAAAATGTGAGGGCCAAATTCCACCCCAGGGATGCTCGTGCAGTTTGGCTTGATGGCTAGAGCATGGGAGTGAAAATGGGGAAACCTGGGTTCTAATCCTGACTCTGCTACTGGCTTGCTTGGGTAAACCACTTCATCGCTTTGTTTCTCAGGTTTGTCTTCTGTAAATTGGGGATAATTAGATGGGCAAAGTCACAATTTGCATCAGTGCAGTTTACTCCTATTTCCTGGTTTTTCAGCCTGGAGGTTGTGAACAGATGCCAGGCACTGTGGCCATCATGACTTATCAGATATAATGGGTGGGGCCACAGCCCTGTATCTGAACACCCCCATGCACTGGGCAATTCACATTTGAATTTGGATTTTAACTTTCCATGTAGACAGAAAGGATGGTCTAGCGGATAGAACACTGGACTGGACTTGAGACCCGGGTTCAGGTGCTAGCTCAGCCACTTAATCTACCCTATATCTCAATTCCCCATCAGTGAAATAGGGGCAGCACTTCCCTACTTCACAAGGGTGTTGTGAGGAAAAAATCCTTTAATGGTTGCGAGGTGTTTAATGCTACAGTGATGAGAGCCCTATAAGTACTTAATAATCATGTTTATTACTGTAGTGCTAGTGACCAACCAAGATTGGGCCCCATTGTGACAGGCACTGTACAAATATATACAGATGTGTCACATATTTTTATAATGAGATTAAACAATCAGTGACCCCCTCTTCCCCAGCACACATACATACACACCTCCCCCTGGTCTGCAGACTGAAGCTTCAGCTCATTTCTTGGTAGCTAATTTTTATGGCCCAGTTAATTTTTATTCTTGAAAATAGGGGTTCACAATAGAAGCACCAACAGACCTGTGAGCTAGTGCTAGTAAGCGCACACTATTCCACTGCAGGAAGGTTGCCAATGCAAACCTTTCTGCCTGTTAAAGTCTATCCTGGCATTTTATTGTTGGCATAACTTCAGATTGAACAGAAAATCCTCCAGTAGGTGGAGGACTCCCTTGCTTGTTTGCTTCCCTTTCTAGTGTGGGTTTTTCATTAGCGGGCTGCCAAAGCCTGATCTTAACACCTCTGTTTGCCAGTGGAGACAGGAAATCACAAGGATCAAAGTCTGAATGACTGTACTGAAAAGGGGAGGGGAGAAAAATCTTAGTCTGCAAGGTGTCTTTAACTAGACGTATACAGTATTTCATGATTAACCATGTCTGAGGCCATTAGACACCAGATGAATATAGTGATGATCGCCACCACTCAGAAGTGCATTAGGTGCCTTACAGAAAGAGCTAGGCATAGTGCCTGCGCCAAAGAGCAGACTGTCTAAAATTAGACCTGATGCACCAACTGAGGGTAACAAACAATACAGATGTGGGGTGAGGAAGGAGGAGTGTTGAAGTCATAAAATCACGTCGTTACTGATTGTGGTATGAGCAAAGCCTAATGGCTCCATTAAGGTTAATTTTCCTTTTAATAGCAAGTTAATTCACTCCATGTACAAGTGGGCTATAGTTAGAGAGAGAGTTCTTCAGTGCTGTCTGAAGAGGACACAGATTTCTCTGGAGGGTTTCCAGCCTAATATGCATGATGCAAAAGCTTTATTACTGACTGATCAGGAATCCCTATGCATGTCCTATCCTGGAATAAAATACTTACCGTATTTATTTTATGATGTTATCCTTACCTGTGACTGCTTGGGGCTGGCAAAGCTCGATCTGGGGCACATTTTGAATTTAAATAACATCTAGAACATAGGGTCCAATTCTCCCAATGGGAGCAAGCCTGAGCCTCTGTTTAGAGGATGCAGTTCCCCCGAAGTCAGGGCAGCTGCATATACCTGCACCAGGACTGAATTCAGCCCATAGACTTTACTACATATTTTCCCTACCTCCATGAGGGTGTTGTGAGGATAAAAAGATTAACGATCTGAGGTGCTCAATGCTAGGATGATGGAGGCCATACAAGTACCTGTGTACTTTTAGGAATACAATAAAACAGGTTTTACTTGCCAGCGAGCTAACCCTTAGAAGTCAGAGGAGTCAGAGAATATAGAACTTGGGTCCTTCGGGTTAGCAAAATTGGGAACACCAGGATTGACAACCACCAGCTGCCACCAATGTTCTAAGCACTGTGTTGGTTAGTCTTGCTCTCCACAGGATTAGATGGCATCATCTGCAGTTAGAGGAGGACTAGCCCCTCAAAGGGTGTGTTTTTATTAATATGTGAGCTATGGGCTTGTCTGCATGCAGATTTACACTGATTTAACTTAAGATGTGATTTATTTTTTTAAACAGACTGAGTTGGACTGGTTCAAAAGACACTCTCTTATTTTGGTTTAAACCAGGCTTATTTAAGTTTGACATAAATTGACTAGGAACAGGTTTAATCTAAACTGAAATAAGTGTCTACAGAGGGCTTTAAATAAACTGGCTTATTTAAACTGGTGCAAGTATGTGTGTAGACAAAGCCTAAGTCCATGTATTGATAGCACATTAGATCGAGTTACTGTAGGTTATGCCCCATAGGGTATTCTCCATAATGTTCAGATACATATTTTTAAAATACTATATGAAGCTTGAGATGCAATAAATTTGGGTGAACACTAAACAGTAGTACCTGTAACTGAGGATGGAGGCTAAAACTGAAGCAGAGTCCTCCGTCTATAGGGTGGCTGCTCTCCGATTCACTGCCTATTCTGTGCAGTGTTATGGTTAATAAGGCCACTGCCTTGGAAGCCTGCCTGTTTTTAAAATATTTAAAAATATTCTGGAAACTGAAAAAAGCCAGTAGCATTCTGAGCCCTAGATACTGTGTGGTGGGTGCCCTGTAAAATCTATACTATAGACAGGTACTATAGTATGCCACTATATTTTCACTCCTTAGAATTCTGTTAATTCCTAAACTGAGATTTGCCAGCTGTACTTGTTTTTAATGTGTATATATAGTATTGTGTGTGTGTGTGTGTGTATATATATAGTCTATTTATTTGTGCATGTTGTATCTACATTACTGTATGACATACAGCATCCATGTGTAGTAGATGTGATGACTACAAAGTGGAAACAAAAACATTCCCTGTTCCAAACACATTCAACACCCGTGAGCATTTGGGTACTTTATTAGTGATCTGAAAAGGAAAAAAAGGGCTCATGGTGGAGAGTGGTCAAGTGCCAAGAGATGACAGGTATTGCACCCAGAGAAGTCTTAAAATAGGTGTTCAGAGACCCCAAAAGCTGTGGGAGCTTTCCCTGAAGTTAAACAAATATCCCAAACTCTTCTAGTTGTAGGTTCAGTTGTAGATGTCCAGCTCCCAGGGCTTGATTGCAAAATAATCAATCAATCAATTAAAGAGAATGCAAACAAAATTGTTGTGCAAGACCTTGAGCAAGGCTCTGATTTTTAACATGTATTCTTGCTCACACCAATCCTCTACTCCCACACGCAAACAGGCAGAGGCACAAACACACACCCACACACACGCCTATGCTCACAGCCATGCACTCACCCACACACATGGCTGTCACGTTTGTTCCACTTCTTGCATGAAGCAGCCCTGGAGGTGAGAAGTGACTGAATATCAGGAGCACACATGTATCAGATATAACCGTGTGCAGAGTATAGATAGTATTTGTCTTTATAGCTGTTATCAGTTAAACACTTACAGAAATATTGGAATAAACAGGAATATTTTAACTTCACTTCAACTACTTAAGGATACCCCATTAAAAACCAACAGTAATAGGAATGAAAAGGGAAATTGGGCAATTTCTAGATGCTTTTACAATGCATTTATATTCCAGTAAAATACTGAAAAGAGTTTAAGATCTGCACAGAGGAAATTTTCACTCTCAAGCTCTGATTATTCCACTAGATTCTTATAATTCTATTGAAAAGCTGAAGAAGGATCATTCTGCTTTTTGACAGAAGGTTGTGCCTCATTCTCAGTGCTATGGAGATGCATCCAATGCTCTGAAAATATTTGAGGTAGGTTTTGTACTGCCACAGAAAATCATTTTTTTTAAAATCCCTTAATATGCCGATCCTGCATAAACTACTACATAAGCGACTGAGTGCTTTTAGCTGTAGATTTCAGAGGACTTTATCCAACTCCCATTGGAAGTAGTGGAAAGACTCCCATTGGTTTAACTGGAAGTTGGATTGAGCCCAATTATATTCTTCAGGCAAGCAAACCATACAACTCCTTTTGATTTTATTAGGTCTGCCTAATGGGATCAGGCCCAATGAATGTGAGGTAAAGGTAACCTAACAGAAAATGCAGCCTGTAGTAATTTTCCATTCCCATCCCCAGTCTCCGTCCTCCCAAACAAGTAAGAAAATAGGGAGAAGGGACTGTTTGTTACAAAAATATGTAACTTTCTCAACAGACTATCTAGTGCCGCGTTATCCTCACCATGATCATGAACTGAAAACTTGTAGTGATAACTACTCCTCTAATCTGTCTTAGATGTTACTAACGTGACTATCCAAGTAGCATCTAGATGCCAATGTAATCATTGCCTCTGTTTTTCAGTGTAAAGATTGGTCATTACAAAGATAGTCAGCAATGGAATGAGTTTCTGTAGATTAACCAAAGGCAAATTATATGATGGAAATTCATGTCTCACTACTACAAGATGTTTAAAATAATAATCAGCCCACTCCACCCAGACAGAATCTTTGCCATGACGCACAGTGAAGTTCCCTGCCGTGCAGAAACAGCCTTGCTTTTTAAGGGCTAGTGTCTCTGCAGCTAACAATATTGCCCCTTTCGCGTGCTGGGAATAAGACTTAAAATAAGCTATGTGAGATCAAACGTAACACTTTTTGAACTGGTGGCATTGTTTAAACAAACAGCCACTTCCCAAAGGCTCTCTACTCTTGTACATTTATGCTCTGCTTGGTAGTAGGAGAGAAATGTGCATTTCTCCCTGCTCGCTGAGATCTTTCAGCTGTTGCCAAACATGATAATGACCTATTACGCAAATGGGAATAAAAAGCTGATTGAGCCACAGCACCTAGGAAGCTTGAAACCCCGTAGCAGGATTCTGCTTTCAGTTACAGTTAGGGTGACCAGATGTCCCAATTTTTATAGGGACAGTCCCGATGTTTGGGGCTTTATTTTATATAGGCGCCTGTTACCCTCCACCTTCTGTCCCAATTATTCACACTTGCTATCTGGTCACCCTAGTTACAGTAGTAAAAGTCCACTAAATAAAAAGGAGTTATTCTAGTTTTAAACATGTGTAACTGAAAGGAGAATCTGGCCCTGTGTCCCTTCTCCACTGAAGCACAGAATCTCAGACCTTGCTTGCAGAGAAACCAGTGGGAGTTTTGCCATTGCCTTTGGTGACAGCAGGAGTAGGCCCTAGAATTGTAAGGCTTTCAAGTCTCTATTTTTTGTGGTAGTGGTTGTTATTACTGGTTCTCATCGTATTTAGTATCCTCGGCATGACTCACAATAATCTTTTGATAACCCTGGCTGGCACCTTTTTATTTTTAAATTCTAAGATGCTTCCACACAGTGTACAAATAGAAATTCCCCACACACTTGGTACTTGACAACACTAGGTTCAAACTCACTGTGAAAGGTATTTTAAAATATACACTTAATTGTTCGGAACCATACATGTGCATATAAGTCGAGCACCAAAGCATTCATAGCTTATAGAAGCACCCACGACATGTTAGATACCTTCCAAACATTCAAGAAGAGTGCTTTCTGCCCAAGATGTTTATAGTCAAATAACAGATAGGCAAGTACAGGTTTGGAAGGAACACAACAAAATTGGATCTTGTGATACACGTCACCTATATTTGCATCTGGATGAAGACAGAGGCATTTCATAGAATACTGAATCATGAACATGTTGCAACCCATGAGCTCTGTCAGGAAGGTGGCTCAACAAATGATCCACATCTGCAGACAGATCATAGACACAATCAGAATATTGCGTATGCAGCTATGGATATCCCTGTTCGTGGGTAACCGCTGCACATCCCAAGCCCTATCATGAATGGCATTCAATGGATTATCCAAATGAGGACAGGTGGTAACAAGTGACAGAAAATCTGTCAGAGGATAGCAGGAAGGATGGTCTTGTTGTGGGGCAGACCTAGGTGCCAGGGTTATAGGCTGAGTGCTACCACATACTTCCTCGGCAACTGTGGGTAAGTTCCATAGGGCCTGATCCTGAGGTGGTAAGTGCCCTGGATGGCCATTGACTTAAAACCATTTAAGTCAATAGCAATTAAATAGCTTGTTACCTCATTGAAGTGTGCTTTTAATCGTATGGTGCTTCCATTTCCCCATCTGCAAAATGAGGACGATAATACTTAGGGTGGTAAGAGGCTGTATATTAACAATTATAACACACTTGGGGATTCTTTGATGGAAAGTGCCTATAAGCATTATTATGATTTTTATTTCTGAAGGATGATAATATCCCTGGTATATTTCCCAGTGGTTTCTAGAGCATGAATAGTACTTCTAACTGGAAGTAATTGCTCTTATTTTGGCTTAATCAGCTATTAGTTTATGGCAAAGGTTACCAGGAATTTTCTGATCTTGCATGCCTGCGTACCATAGTGTGGTCATCCAAGCAGCTCTCGATTTCAAGTCAAATGCATGCAAAACACCACACATGTAGGCTCTAGTCTACTGGGTTTAGATCAGAGACAGATCAGATGACTCATAGAAATACATGGAAATAGATCAAAGAAGCAGCACAAGAGTGTTTGCATTTGGCAGGGAGTGGGGTTTTTGACAACCATTCTGAGCATGAGTCAGAGTGTAGGCTTGCGTGGGCGGACG
Organism: Platysternon megacephalum; assembly: GCA_003942145.1. Lineage (NCBI taxonomy): Eukaryota > Metazoa > Chordata > Testudines > Platysternidae > Platysternon > Platysternon megacephalum. The sequence goes on from QXTE01000015.1 coordinate 1,484,838, forward strand.
TGTGGGTGGGTGCATCTGTGGGTGTCGGAGTGAGACAGACGCAGATAGATGGCTACAATTAAGTAGTTAGTGAAATGACTGTAATAGTAAAATGAATTTAAAGGCACAGATTTCGAATGGAGCACTTTAAAATAGCTCCTTTTAGACAGATCTGAAGACAGTAGACATTTCCTACTTGAAATTCTACTTAAGGGTGTCAGTTACCAGTTGTTATACACGAGGTTACTCCATGTGCTTCTTACTTAAAACTGGCTAGAAATAACTTAAACTAAACTCTACCTTAATGTGCCTGCCAAAGAGGGGCACTGCTTAGCAATGAGACAAGATCCCTTTGAGACCTCCATGCATGCATGCAAGCACACACACACACTGGCTGTTTCTGGGTAAAGAAAACCAAGAAGTAGGGAAGAGAGGCATGCAAAGCAGCAAGGATAAGGAGCCAAAGATATGGGAACAGATCCTACTTCCATTGGAGTCAATTGCAAAACTCCCATTCACTTTCATGGGACCAGGATCATGGCTGTAGTTCATAGGCAACTATCGGACTAAGGTTTTCCTGTAGCATTCATCACCCGACTNGAGAGTGAATAAATGAAGACTCGGCACCCCACTTCTGAAAGGTTGCCAACCCCTGATCTAAGCACTGGAACTAGATCTCTTTCCTGCTGAAATCAATAGGACTTTTTCCACTGACTTCCATGAGAATAGGACTCAACCCATAATTAGTTGACTCAGAATAGATTTCCCTGTTTAAAGTACCTGGAGTATACTTGCTATTAGTCACAGTTAATATGCCGATAGAGTTGACTCCTTTGCTGTTTGTCCTTCGCTGCTTCAGTAATGGTGGTATCATTTGAATTGTACCTTTATAGCTTGTGCTGGACACCAGGTCCACTGACTAGATCCTCAAAAGTCACACCACAGCTTATTACCATAAGAGCCCTGCTGACTTGTAAGGCTTCCCTAAAATGAATCCATGTGAAAAGCACCGCCTAGGTTTAAATTGCCAAGCTTTCTGTGCGCTGATCAGGGTGATCAGTCCCAGAAGGGGTTGAAGTTCCCCTCCTGTGTTATCCTGGGTTCAAGGGATGGAGAGAGGGGGCCACTCGTGCTTGCATCTCCTTTTCATCTTCTTGTTGCATGATACTTTTCATAGTCAAGTTCCTCTAATGGCATCTTTGGGAAGTGTAGAGACACTTTTTAGCGATTTCTAAAAATAGTAGCAACTTCACACTTGGCCAAACAGAGTTTTCTGGTCCTCCGGATAATTTCATAAAACTAGCTGATCTAGTAAGCACTGAACAAAATGGGAATGTTGTGGCTATAAATCTGCCCAACCAGCCAGCCTCCCTGCATGACGTATGCAGGAGATAGGTAGTATTAGATTCCTGCTTTGGATTGACATCACCTTTTCTCTTTGACAAAGACATTCATAACAACTATAGGCCAAATGTTGACTTCAGATATGCAGGAGCAACTCCAGCTAACCTCAGTATGACTCGAGCATGCAAATCTGAAGACAGAATTTACTCCTTCCGCCTCTGTCCTCTTCATAAGAAGGCTGGTCTCGCATAAAGTGCCCTGTTCATTCTGGTTTCATCACTGTAGTTGCATACGATCTTACCGACTGCACTTTGCTTAATTTTGTTTAAATGTAGCAGTGGAGCAGATGTAATTGGTAACATCACATTTAGTTTATTCTATTTAAATTCGTGTTTAGTGATTTTTTGGGGGAAATTGTATCCCTAATGGTCCATTCTGAAAAATTGCTCTGGTGGAGGGGAAGAAACTTTCTGCTGAAGTCCTCATTTTTATCCCAATGTCAGTCTTATCTGATTTTTTTTTATAATGATTCAAAATTATATTTTCTATGCATCTGATGTGCTAGGGTTCTTCCTGATCATCCACTGTTGGAACTAAGTAGTTTCTGCCCATGGCTCTATGTGTCAACGGTAGCAAAGTGCATGGCATCAAACTAGGTCCTTGGATCAAAGATCTGTGGATAAATATTTTAGGCAACCAAAGTACCAAATCAATGACACCCTGGCAAATTTTAACAAGTGGTTCCAGCAAAGTCCCCCTCCTTTCCCAGTTCATAATAACCACTGTTGAACACGTGAAAGTGTGCTGGAAGAGGGGAATGGTGAGATGTTGGGGAATCCTATTCATTCTTCCCCCTCCCCCCACATTATCCCTAATGTGGGGATTGTAAAGACAGAAGGGGCCACTGTGATTATCTCATTGGAAGGGAAGGCAACACCATGTGGCAAACAAAAATTCCCTTAAGTGCACTTGCTGGACATATGGTTTTTATACTTTTGTTCTTGAAAAATACTCTGAAGAGTTCTGATACACATACTCAACACCATGCTGTGCTATTTTCAAATGGGGGTGGGGTAGGGTGGGTAAGGACCTTGGAGAGAGGTCTGTGGTTATCATGCCCCTGAAAATTCTTTTTAAAATATCTGACACTTGGCAAATTCCAATTGTAAAAAAAAAAATTGTTCTTCAGTAGTAATGTTATATTCACCAGGGGTGAATTACCAGGCTCCAGAGAGGGAGTGAGCTCCTCCAGGCAAGACAATCAACTCAGCCTTCCCTTCAATTTTCTGTTGGAATTTTAACAAAGGGCTTCCGTTAATTCCTTCCAGCATGTCACTTGGCAAAATATCCCCCAGGCCCAGCTTGTCCTGCTCAGATTGGTGCACCTGGATCTTTTCCTGCCTTTCAGCAGGAGGCTAGTCTGTGAAGGGAAGGGATTTTCTAATGTAGTATTTTTCTTAGAGAAGTTCCATGCAAAAAGGGGAGATTTGGATTATTCCAGATGTGGATTAACAAACACAGCACACTTTTGCAAACGGAGAAAGGTGTTGATTTTGAAAATATCCTGAAGCAGCATGTATGTGACTTTAAAAAAAAAATTAATTGTACAACATGTAAGTGCTTCTCCAATATACTATACTGTACCCACTTAATTACAACAAATGTGCGATACTGCCCTCTACTGAAGAAGATCAGAACTGCTCAAGTGTATCATAGGCACAAGTGACATACTGCTGGCAGCTAATGAAGCTTATCCTTTAGTGCAAATGAAAGCAAACCTGTGTTTTTTTGATCAGGAGAATCTGACTTCTATCCTTGTAGTTTCCATGAAGGTCTGTGGGAGCATCTGGTTTTTATTTCTGCTATATGCTTTGGAGAAATCTTGGTGTATACAGGTATTGCTCCCAGATTATAATTCAAAATTTTAAAAAAATAGACATTAAGTTGACAAGATTTTTAGATGCATGTTCACATTTCATCCCTGTTTCTCTTTTGGATATGATTACAGTGTATTGGAGCTCAAAATTTAATTTACTATTTTTGATTGTCATGCAGTCAGACATGTATGCTCTTCTCCCCAACTCTTAGACCTGTAATTTAGCTACTGCTCTTCCATGACACTTGGCTCCATTTTAATTATAATGATCGCGCAATCTGGAAATCTATTTACAGTGCCATGAAGGCTGTGTGTTTCCAGCCCTTTTTTCCTCAAATGATTCTCTGTGGAAAGTTCTCTGTGTAGGGCTTTGGCAAAATTGAAATCCAGTCATCTCTCAAGGCTGTTAATAGCAGTAAATTCTGATGACAGGCTTTGAATTGTTCTTGAAAGGTGTTCGGGATTTGTATCTCCCCTCACTGTGGCATCTGCTGTACTGTTTTACTCAAGCAAAGGGTATGTCTTCATTGCAGAGTTTACCCAGATCTGGGCACCCGGATTAGCCAAACCCAGGTGTGACCTTCCACGCTGCTAGACAACACTCAAGTCACACCCACGTAAACACGCCCACACTGGCACTGTGGTTACTCAGGTTAGGCACTAGGAGCGGGCTGTCCCATGGTTCTAAGCAATGCACTAGTAAAACAGCATGGAAACCCAGCCTGCAGAGGAGAGTGGGAAGGCATTGGAGGACTATCAGCACCTGAGTTCTGTAAACCAGGCTACAGCCTGCACACTGCTAAGTAGATAGGTAGGAGCTCATGTTAAAGTGAAACCTCTAACCTCTACTCCCTGTGGGGTAAACAAGCCTGGTTTCAAAGCACACAGAAACCCTGATAAAACATTTTTCTGTGTGAACAGTAGGGGAGTTAGGGCTGAAACCCAGGTAAAAAGCTGGGGTAACTCTGCAGTGAAGGCATACCCAAGATTTCCATAGATCAGTACCTGAGTAAGGACCACATGATATAACCCCAGGTTTTTAATGACTAGAGTATTCTGGTTTGTATCTTTGTATAAAATCAGCTTTATTTTTATTGTTTTTCTAATTGAAGAAAGTGTATTTATTTCTAAAAGATTTAAAGGATGAAATTGCTGCTGTATGACTCCCCCTCCAACAGTCACTGGAATGAAGTCTCGCTAATTTGCTCCTCTACAGTGATACTCAGTCATAACCACCCACGTCCATTTGCTCTCAGCCAGTCCTACTCACAGCCCTCGCCCTGCTTGGTCACACTGAGTCATCCCCCTTCCTGAGTACCCTTACACACTGCTATTTGCCGCTCTGCTGCTGCTCACTTTTTAAAAGGACTCTTGTGGTGTATTTCAGAATTAAAAAAAATATTTTTTGCATTGTTTCTGTTAATCACCCTTCACGTTTGAAAGGTACAGTCTTTTTTCTAGCTGACTATTGTTCCCCTCCCACTGGCCTTTGAATGCCCTGGGCTCCTTGTAACCATGATAAATCCAAGCCTTAGCAGGGTCAACTCATCTTTCCAAGGGAGATGGTTGTTTAGTGTTCTTTTAGTGGTGTTTATTGAACTAAAGCTTTCAGGGCAAGCATTTTTGACTAAATGTTCAATTGTGCAGTGATGTCAACCAGTTGGGTTATCAATCCCCACCCTAGAGGTGGCTGCATTTGAACATTGCATGGCCTGTATGTAGTTCAAATGCTTTTATCTTTCAGGATGAAAGGCATTAATTACTCTTGAAAAAAATTGTAATTGTGCATCACTCCCTGTCACTGGATGGAATCAGAACTTCTCATTTCTGTCCTAGAACCCCATTCTGCTAACAGCTCATGGAAATTTGAGAGAGGCCTGTGCTCCTGGAGCAGGAGTAAATGAGTTTGTTTTTCTGTGATCGTATAGTTATGAACTGCCACCACATGTAACTTACTGATAGCCAAGACGTTCGAAGGTAGCCCCTGATATGTTGGAATTAGAGCTGTAGTTTGGAAAATTTTCATTTATACAGTTTTCCACTGGAAAATTCTGTTTTGACTAAGCTTGATGTTTTTGTGAAATCATGTTGATTCTCATTAAATTTCCGGGGAGAGGACATTTGAAATAAAATAAAAAATGTTTCCAGTTTTGAAAAAAAAGTTCATTTTGGATTGCTTCCAGAATTTCAAAATGTTGTTTCATATTTGATTTTATGTCATTTTAATAGTTGTATTATTTTTACAATATTTCAAGACTTGTCAGTAGTAGCAGTACACGTTATATTATGCACTACTAGTGATGTCATAATATGACGATATTAATAGTTGATATATTTCATTTATTTTGTTTTTAAAATCATTAAGTACAGATTGAAACATCTCATCTTTTCCAGATCGAGGTGTCTCCATTTGTTTCCTCGGCACTGTCTGGTTAAGTGCTCAAATGAATCCACAAGCCACACCTTGTGCAGGCTGTGCATGTGAGGGAGGAATATTATTACTTCTATGATTCCTCTCCCTTCTGTGCTTCTGCAGAGAGACAGTGCATGGGCACACTTCTAAGGTACAATACTGCCACCTATATTTTGGGATGTACCTGTAAAGTAACCTCTAGTGGGGTTGGGGTGGGGGAATCAATATGTTTGTTCTGTTTGCAACACTTGTAATTCAACAGCAATGCTGACAGGAACAAGGAAAAAAGAGCGATGATTAATACACCACGCTTGCAAATCTGAGGCCAAAACATCACATTCATACAGTCTGATAATAAATACTCACGTAGGCCTGATTTATCGAAGCAATTAAACTTCACTTCAGCAAAGTGCATGCTGAATTGAAGCATGTGAGTAGTTCCACTGAAGGAGTTTATGGGCCTGCTTGTGCTCTGAGTTAAGCACGTGGATAAATTCTTTGCATCGGGGTCCTAGGAAATATGGGAGGCAGCTTGTTTTCTAGACCAAGCTGAGAATGAGTGACTAGCTCAGTTTTTAAAATTCCTAGCAGTTCACATCCTGCGTCAGAGAGAGAGAAAAGCAGTGACACTTGCATAATACTAAGATCATGAGGATAATGCATGATTTTTCCAAGTAATTGTTTTTAAAGGTTTACAAAAATGTGTCTTACTTCTGTTAATATTTTCCGATAGGGCAGATAAGCGTCCTTTAGGGAGGAAAAGAGTAGGATGATATGTTAAGCAATTTTTAATTAAGCAGCGAGGGCCAAATTTTGGCACTTAGTGGTTTTGGTCAGTAAAGGAGTCTCTCACTCATGCTGAAGAAGCAGTGTTCTTGTGCAGCTGCATTCTGGCCTCTCTGCAAGAGAGGTGGGCAGCTAGGATGAGAGCAAAACACACCCTCTATTCTCCCCAACTGCACTATTTTCAGATGTACATAGGAATTGCCAGACAACATCAGAGCCGTGGCCAATCTAGTCCAATATCCTGGCTGTGACATGTCCTGGCCCCAACAGCCTCTCCCCCTGTCCAAGTTTTCAAAAGTGGCGGGAGGCCTACACCACCACAGAGCTTCTGCTGTCCCCTTCCGTGTTACTAACACTCAGTGGGGGTGTTTTGGTTGGCTAGCTCCTGGGTGGGCCCCGTCCTCCGTGGGAGCTGGAATTGCCTGGGTCAGTGGGGCCGAGCTAAGGAGAGAGCAGGGGCCAAAGCTAAGCTAGGGAATAGAGCTGTGCCAGCCAGAGGGGCCAGAAAAGCAACTCAGGAAGCAGGTCAGAGCTGGGAGCAGAGTCACGGAAGCAGCCCAGGGAGAGCAGACCCTGTGCTGGGAGCAGAGCTGCAGCCACGGAGCCAGAGGGGCCAGAGAAGCAGCCCAGGGAGCTGGAGGCAGAGCAGCAGCATCAGTGCTGAGGCAGAGTGGAGCTGGAGTTAGAACAGTGGAGCTGGGACTGGAGCTGGAGCAGTCTGGAGCCCAGTGCGGTGAGCAACTGGGGCCAGCCAAGGGGGGACCCTGAGCAAAGGGCCCAGCGCAGAAAGACACCCCCAGCCAAGGGTCCTTGCAGGCCAGACTGGGAGGGGGATCTTAACCTGACGGGCAGCTGACGCTGGGAAGAAGGGTCCCACCACCCAAAGCCCGGAGGTATGTGGCCACCGCCAGAGCAAGTGTCCAACCCGCAGCATTCCTGCAGCACAGCCAGGGCCTGAGAAGGAGGCCTGAGACCTACAAGGAACAGGCTGTGAACTGCCCTGATGTTCCAGAGACACTGTTTGTGATGTTCCCTGCCACAGACCCGGGTGATGTGTTTTCCTTTAACCTTTCCCCATTTTTCCTTATTCTTTTTTTAATTAATTGTTGATTAAATAATTTGCATTTGCTTTACATTTTATGTATTAATCAGTGGGTCAGGGAAGTGCCCAGTGCAGAGCGAGTACCCCAGAGTGGGGACACCCTAGCCCCTGTCCTACGTGACCGCAGCAGGGTTGGGGGTCGAGCCCCCGAGGAATCCTGGGCCCAGCCTTGTTGGGGTTACGAGGACTCTGCCAGACGGAGAGTGGAAGGGGAGTCCTCAAGGGCAGGGAGGCCTCTGGGTAAAGGAAGCGGAAGCGAGGACTCAGATCCTTTCGCTCGCCCACTTCACCGGGGTAGTGCAGAAGCCAGAAAAGTTTCCCCACAATAGCGGGACCATTCCCCCGCTTACACTTGCCCTACACCCACTTTCTTTGGTTTGTCTCCCTCTATTAGCATAAGTGGAGAGGAGCATCTGGCTCTGCACAATGCATAAATTCAATAACGTCTCAGATGTTATTGCTCTCAGTAAAAATCATGCTGTAATGTGCAATCATTGTAAAAACATGACAAAATACAGTGTAAATGACAGATTCAATGTTGATCTCCTTTTCAGCTGAACATTAGCAGCAGTTCAGTGCCCATTCAGACAGTTGAATAAGAGAGCCTTTATTACTGATGCCACTGTTATTTCCCCCTCATCTTCCTTTCTTTTCCTTCCAATTAACTCTACTTTCAGTACCTTGCTGAATCAGATCAAATACAGGGGCCCACAAGTAGGATTGTGCGGGGCTCACTGTGAAGTGCACACCTCAGCTAGTACTTCTTACTACAGCAGCACACATGATAGTTAATGGAGGTGCCACACACTCCCAACCCACAGATAATGTCCCCTGGTTGGAGGCTGGCTGGTTCTCTCTTCTAGTGCTGTATTTGCATGATGGAAAGAAACTGCCATGCTGCTTGTGGGGGAGCAGTGGCTCTCTGTTTCCTGACCCTCGCCTGCAAAGTAATACAGCAGGGGGCACAATGCGCTCAATAACAGAGCCAGGAAATTCAAGGTTGTGTTAATAGTGTCTAACTAAACTTGTGAAACAAAAATAAAGGTTTAAATATATGACTAAGAAGTAGTGGCAGTCACTTAAATTTCCTTTCATCATCCTTTCCCATCTCCATCAGCTGTAATGAACTATTAGGGTTGTCCTGTTTGATTTTGTTTTAAAGCTCTGTCAATTAATCTAATTTCAGCAGGAACCTTCAAGCAAGTGCTTTTGTGTGGTGGCGTGTGTTTGTTTTAAATCCTGGCCTCATCTCCACCCTGGCTTTGTTTGGCAGAAGAAATAAATAGCTCAAACTTTTTTGAAATAGTGATATTTATATTTCCAAGGGTTATTTACATGTAGATACAAGATGAATTCTGCATTTTGGTATGCAGGCAGACACATGTAAGTACGCACCTACCTATACATGTGAATGTTGTCCATGGATAGGTGCTTCTTTTCCAAGTACAGAATTGCTTGGTACGCTACTATGAAGCATTTGAACCCAACATTTTTATTCCAAGGAATTGAACAAAAAAACAGGCTCTACTAAATCTTTAAAAGACACAACACTATACTACATTACACATACCCATTTCTCCCATGGCATGGCTGAAACAAATGCATAAAGTCTGAAGCAACTTCAAGACCTGAAAGGTGCTTGTTACTGATGTAGCAATGCTCAGGATGGTTCAACAGAACCTCAGTCTTTATCAAGAGTAGCAGTCAATGTCTGGGTCTGGTGGTGACTGTTAAAATGCTGGCTCTGCCCCACTTCCAGGCTGATGGGATGTTTTAAAGAGGCAGTGTGTGCCCATGTTAAATGGGAACATATGGTCTGATAATTATCCATATATAATTCTGTGACGCTTTGGGGTTCAACCCAGACTAGTAGGGGTGTGTATCACAGCCTGCCCTGCAGCACTGGGTGCCTTCAATGCTATGCCGCTGTGGCTCACAGCCCTACCACCACCAGCCAGCCTTACAAGCATGCAGGTCACACTCTGGCTTCCACTGCCCAGTTACTTTATGCAGGGTGATCTAAACATCACACCAGTCCCTAATTTCCCGAGACCTTTCCCAGCAGTGTGCAGCCCTCTCCTGGAGCAAAGCTATTGTTTCCTGCTCCTTTAAAAAGACAGTAAATAGCAGCACATTAATCTAATCAGGGTTTGATAAACACTTCTATTTCAATCAAAGCATTGAATTGATTTAGAGTAAAAGTAAAACAAGTTTAATGAACAGAAGGTCATAGGTTTAAGTAACAGAAATGGTTACAAACAAACCAAAGTAAAAATACACTTCTAAGGACTAAAACTTAATTTCAGCAAGTTTAACCTTTTGCCTAAGCAGGTTTCTCACCTATAGTCAGTTCCTAGAGACTTCAACCCTTTCAACCTAACTTTCTGTGATTTCAAGAGCTCTGACCCCTTTAGCCGCTCAAGTGAAGGATGCCAAAATGGCTTTCTGACCTTGCTGATATCTTCAGAAGTTCTGTGACCTTGCTTCAGGAAGCCTTCCTGAGGGCTTAGCTTGCTGTGTGCACCAGGGAGCTGACGCCATGTTGATTTTTGCAGTCTCCTTTCCCTGACCCCCATCACGGCAGTTGAGGCTATCTCCCCAACTTGGTAGGTTGATCACTTGTTTGCCTTTTATGTAAATGTACCTTCATTGTCTCTGCCTGACAACCTAGCTGGCCAGACAAGCAAATATACATTGTTTTGTCTAGGGCAGAGTGGGCTTATGCATTGCTTGACAAACATGTTTTAAGAACATAATTCTAGCACAAATTTATAACCGTTTGTACACACCCCGAGCATACATCATGCAAGAATATTAATGATCAGTGAATTATACATTTTCCAGTGATATATTACATGCCACCTTCCGGATACATATCATGACAACAGTGTGTTAGCTATAGTGAGTGTGTCAGGTCTCTCAAGAGTTGCTGAGACAGTAGTGAACCATCAATGGGCCTCTATTTCATAAATATATAGTTTCTTCTGTCCAAGGAAATCAGAGTCTTACAAACATTAGTGAATTAACCTCACATCACCCCTCTGGGATAGGGAAGTATTATTACCCCCTTCTTACAGATGAGGAGACTTAGGCACCAAGAGGCTGAGTCTTGCTGAAGGTCATACAGGAAGACGCTGACAGAGCTAGGGAAAGAACCCAGATCTGGTGACTCCCACTCCTGTACCTGAATCACAGGACCATCCTTCTTATCAGCATATGTCTCTCCAGCAATTTGCAGGCTATTGTTAATTATACAGCACAAGCCGTTCGCAACACATTTTAAAAAAACAAACAATTAAGATCTGGTCATTGGAACCTATCAAAGCAGATTAGATTCTGAATTAACGTATACGGCCGAAGTCCATGGTGTTGGGTGGGGCATGAGTCAACACAGACTTTGGCCCCATGGATTCCCATTAACTAAAAGCTGTTGTTGAAAGATCTCATTAATATCGAAATGGCATGGATGTCATTAACTTCAAAGAGGAGGAGGCTAAAAATTCTAGTCTACTGTATGTTGATCTGCTGTCGCATAAAGAGCTTAATTCACAACTTGGAAAGGGTCACTTAGTTTGTAAATCTGAGTACCTTCAAATGTGAAATTGTTCAAAAAATAAACCCTTCAATATACACTAATATTAGCCAGTTACAGTAGAACCTCAGAATTACGAACACCTCAGGAATGGAGGTGGTTCATAACTCTGAAATGTTCGTAACTCTGAAAAAAACGTTATGGTTGTTCTTTCAAAAGTTTACAACTGAATATTGACTTAACACAGCTTTGAAACTTTACTATGAAGAAGAAAAATGCTGCTTTTAGCTATCTTAATTTAAACAAAACAGGCACAGAAACAGTTTCCTTAGCTTGTCAAATCTTTTTTTTTTTAAACTTGCCCTTTATTTTTTAGCAGTTTATGTTTAACACAGTATTGTACCGTATTTGCTTTTTTCTCTCTCTGCTGCTGCCTGATTGCATACTTCCGGTTCCAAATGAGGTGTGTGGTTGACCTGTCAGTTCGTAACTCTGGTGTTCGTAATTCTGAGGTTTTACTGTATGTGTTTCTATTGAACCAATCACTATTGTGTCCAGGTACCAGTCTTTATTTATATCTCTCAATCATATTATTTTAGGCAATATTGTTACATTATGATAAGGCCTGACTTTGTAGTCCTTGTGCACTCTAAACTTCTGTAGGTGTTGATGGGAGTTTTGGGTGTGCAAGGAATTCAGGATCAGGTCTGAAGTGATAAGAAAAGGGTTTCACCTGAAATAACTTCCATTAAAGTTACAAGATAATTTCAATACTCATATCCACTGACAGCTATATATAAAAAAATAAAACTGTCCAAGTTCTATATGGACATAAATCAGATATTTATAGTTTTAATATTAGAGTAGAGGGTGCAAAGTCCTATTTAAAATATAAATATGGTACTTAAGTGCCATATCTCTGTGTGTTAGATTCTGGGACCTTGCTAGCAGCCAGCCAGGGTAGCTCATAGAAGGCTCTCTCTGCAGTAGGGCTTTGGTTCTCTGCAAGGCTAAGGGTGCACTCTGCTCTCTGGAAGTCTGAATCTGCTTTTTGGCTTCCAGCCTCTGCCAAAATATTAGTTTTAGGTGTTTGAAAAGAGGAATTTTGGATTAGTTGGGACCTTTGCTGGGAGAGCAGAAGTTGCAGAGAGGCCTTTGCTTGCAGGTCCTAAGCAAGTGGGGTGGAGGGGATCGGTGCTTTCTGCCTTGGGAGCCCAAGGGAATTGGTACCTTTGTCTGCAGCTGCCAGTAAAGCAGAGGCCTGTCCTTGCAGCAGTATGTTGTTCCAAGCAGCTTCAGAAAAATGGACGTCTGCCCGATTTGCCAACCAAAGCTCAAGCAATATGAGTGACAGCCCCGTTCAGCTTGTCTGCACCCTGGTTTTCAGCTCAGTCTGAAGAAGTAGAGCTGAAGTTCAGCAGGAATTATTGATTTACAAGGCCGGGTCGGAGGATGGCATAACTCAGTGGAGCTGTGCCCATTCATGTCAGCTGGGGATCTGGCTCATGATGCTTCCGTCCACCTCAGTCTGCATTTTGTGAATGAAATGTGCTGAATTTGTATAAAGGTCTGTCAAGGGAGAGAGAATCTAGAGTTTGGTATGAGAGCTGCTATTGGTACAGGATTTTGGAGATATTTACATATTTGTGAAAAGACCTCTGAACAAATCCAAACATTGCAATCGCTTAACAGTCTCAGAACTTCATTCCATAGAATAGGTGACCATCTCAACATGAGCTGGATGTTTGGGACCCTGCTTTGACTGAAGCAAAGCCCTGCAGCCCTCAAGGCATATGTTGTCATTCTGCAATGTTAAAGCACTTTTAATATAGACATAGTTAAAAACAATATAAACAACATCCTATATGCATATATCTATTTATGTACATTTATTTGCAACTTAAGTGCCGCCTTCAGACTGCTCACAGGTTGCCATTACAACCCTCAGTGCTGCAAGGGTGGTGAACCACTGATTTACAGTGATACTGTGTTCTTTTGCTAACTGCTTAAGAAGATATCACTCAACAAACAGTAGTTGAATGCATTCATGTCAAGGAAAATCATTCCTTTTAAAAGGTTTCTTTGTCAGGTAGTCATTAAAGTGGGTTTCACATCAAAATGATAGTCACTAATACAGTGAAAACAGCTTGTATACTTTGCAGGTTTTTATATTTTATTACTAGTGTATTATATAAACACAAATCTCCACTAGGGCAAAAAATGTCTTTATGGACATATTTTCTACATACAGAGTTGATAGGAGAATGTATTTTTCGTATCCACTTGAAGTTAAAATGAATGTTATGTATCAATAACATGCTGTAAGAGATTTGTGGATGCTATTGAAAATCTTTAATGTAATGTGATGGAGCATATGCATCTCTATAAAACTGTGTAAACAGTTCTGATGCTTTCTAAAAACTATTTTCAATGCTGTAATACTCAGAAATTAGGTTTATCTTTTGTTATGTTCATAAAGAAGAAATTAAAATTCCAGGCTGGGGTTTTCAAAACCAGGGGGCTAAACGTAGGCACTGGCCCAAATTTCCAAAAATGACTAGTGATTTTTGGGTCTCTTAAATTTTGGGTGCCCAGTTGGACAGCCTAATGGAGCTTGACTTTTTTTTTTTTTTCTTTTTTTCTGGAGGATGGTACTGAGTCTTGAGTTTTATACCCAAAAACTAAGGAATTCAGAATCACTAGATACTTTTAAAAATTTGGACCTTAAAAGGAGATTTTGTAAGGTAGCTAGGTGCTTAATATCCTTAACTTCACTGAAAGGTGAGGTCAATTGGTGCCGGTGGGTGCCCAGTGCTTTTGAAGATCAGGCAAATGCCCAAAGATGGATTTAGGACTCTAACTTTAGACTTACTATTTTTGAAAATCTTGGCCCCATTTTATGAATTGATGGCATTTCAGCTTCAAAGAGCAGGTGGCAGTATGTGATCATCCAGGACAGCTTGGGAGGAGAAAAATCCACTTTTTTTCCCATTAGTATCAAAAATAGATGTATTGCCAGCAGTATTTCTTTTGGGTCAGTGGAGGTGCATTTACAGGACAACATGAAGGATACTGTAATGTACAGTGCTTCAGAGAAGCACATCAACAACTAAAATCATCACACAGGCAAACCAGATACCTCCTTTTTAGCAACACCAAGCTGTTCCAAATCTAAACTACCACTCTCTCACGTCTTTTGAACGGATCTTTTTCTCAGTTCTGGTGTACACCATCCACATGGTGAATGAACAAATTCTTTATAAGTTGACATAAGTCTCTTCTTTTCTCCTTTGCTAGAAGCAGGACGAGAGTGTCTTTTTCTCTTTCATATATTATTATGGAAAAGCAGTGGTGCAGATAAGGGTCAGACGATGGCCACGTTATCAGCATTCTTAACTCTTGTGGAAGGAACATTTGACAGGAAGTTTGGCCACTGGCTGAAAAGATGCTTTCTCCAGCTGCCACTAGTCTATCTCTTGCTTTTGAGAGCGCCATTTTTCTGAAGGATCATTGCTGTTGTGGACTGTCTTGGCTGCAGAGGGGAGAGAGAGGTTCTGAGATGGTCCACTGAATGCTCTTGTGGCCTCAGTACCGTGGCTTTGTCAATTGGTGGTGGCTTTTTCTGTGCTACAGCACCTATTAAATGTCAGGGTTCAAAACTGGTCAGTCACTGAACCTAGGGCTCAATGAGATGGCAGCTTGTAAGAAAGACTCTCTGTGTGTGCTCCTTTGAGATCTGTGCTACTGTTCATTTTATCTCCTATCCAGCTGAAGAAACTTAGTTTTACTGGAGGTCTACGGTTGGCTTATGAGGTATCAAGAGGTAAAACAGCCTGAAGATTAGAACCAGGACTCTACCCTATATCTGATGTTTGAGGGGTAGCCAGTGAATGTATTGGTGTACCAAAATGAAGTGTTCTTTATTGGCCCAACAGGCAGCAGGCAGGCAGGCAGGCCATCTGCATTCTGTAACTGCTGGAGTTCCTACAGAGTCTGGCTTCAAAATTTACTCTCCTATGTAGGACTGAAGTTACAGTTCTATAGATTACGGTGGTCAAGTCTGTCAAGCCAATCCTCCTAGTCCCTGATCATTTTTAATAGAAATTTAACTACATTTTACGTTTATTAGAAAAACAGAGGCCGTTCCAATCTCTCCACCTACTGCTCATTTTTATCTTGTGAGGGTGTAGCATTGTCGTAATTATAATACTTTAGAGGGTTGGGGAGTATGTTAGCAGCAAAGGTTATGAATGAAACTAGTTGGCTGCATATTTTTTTGTAATCACAATTAATGACAAAGCACAACTGGCATCACTTAAAATGAAAGTTAAGATTAGTTATGTATGAGCTAGAAAACTGGTCCACAAGCACAGCCTGCTGGTATTTTAGTGATAATGCAAAAGTACTTATACATTTGTGTACTGATAGGGCGATTTCCATCTTATATCTTTTTCATAGCTTCCATATTAACTATTTTTTCACATGTATTTCACATGTACATCACTTCAGAGTAAACCCAGGAACTTTTTACATACATAAATTGAGTGTAGTGGCATCTATTTACATAGCATAGGTCTGGGGTGAGATAAGTGTCTTTGCCCTTGATTCAGGAAGTGTTTCTCCATGTATAGAGGCTTCTCCAACTAGGGACTTATTGGCTGCATTGGTCTTGCATGTTGGAAGGCAGCTCCTATTTCATTTGTTATATTTCTCACTAATATATTTTTCTCTAATCTCAATCTATATCATGCATAATTTCCCTTGGATGCTATCCACCACCTCACAGACACAATGATTATTTCTTCTTCATTTCACACAGGGAGCAGTGGAAGCGACGCGTGAGGTGAGACATGTGGGGTCACAGTGTCTCCCTCCCCGATTTGCTGCTTGGCTTGTACTGAGCATGCTCACACGGACTGAGTATGCTCAGAAACACTGCTGAAGCCAGCTTCCCTCACTCTATCCCCCCCTCCACTATCGGCAAGCACAGGTCGTCTTTGGGGAGCAGTGTTATTTATTAATAGTATTAATTACTATTATTGATGTTACAGTAGCTCCTAGAGGCCTGGACCAAGTTTGGGGGACCCTATCGTGCTAGGCACTGTACAAAGACATACAGACAGTCCCTGACCCACCAAGGTTATAATATAAAAAGACAAGACAGACAAAAGGTAGAAAGAGAAGAGGCATGGAAAGATGAAGTGATTTGCTCCCATTCACACAGCAAGTCATTGGCAGAGCTGGAAATAGATCTCTTTTCTAGTGTCCTATTCCATAGTCCATGCTGCCTCCCTAAAAAAGATAAAGGTTATTCATTTAAAGTATATAGATTGACAAATGAACACGCTTCTTTAAGCATCAGTACTTGCATTGCAATATCACTATCTACCACTAGATTGTGCCCATGGACAGGTTTTCTAGCTCAGATGCTACTAGTCTTACTATTTTTTCATATACATTAATATGACCGTCGTCTTGCTAGAATTTTCTTCCTCTTGTTACAATTTTATTTACTTTTCGTAATATGTCTGACCAGTTTAATTTACATCCTTTTGTTGATAACAAACCTCTAACTTTGCATAACACTCTATAATGGTGACAATTAATTTCGAATATGTGGTAAAGGCAGCTTCAGCAAAATAGCCAAATAAGAATCAAAAACATGCATTAGTAATTCACACACACACACACACACACGTGTGTATATTTTATTATTATTTTAATGCCAACAGTGCACTAGGTACTTCAGACATGGAAGGTAGGTCCTTGCCCTGAGGCATTTACAATGTAAGCAGCTGCACAGAGGAAGGGAAGCAAATAATAGAGCTGTTATGTTAAGCACTAGTGTTATTACTTCCACTATTAATTTTGGTTGGGGAAGGAGATTGCTGGCAGGGATATTATTTGCTGTTCTCCCAGCTGTTGCTCATAGACTGATAGACTTTAAGGCCAGAAGGGACCATTGTGATAATCTAATCTGACCTCCTACACATTGCAGGTCACAGAACCTCATATGGTACTCCTGGGGAAATTCTGCACCAAAAAATTAAAAATTCTGCAAAATTCTGTAAATTTTATTTGTCAAAATAACACTATATAACCACAAGAGTTTCAATTATTTTGGTAATTTATTTCAAAATACCTGTCAGCAAGTTTGTTTGTAACAATATAAACACACACAAAAATTCCCCCAGGAGCAGAGAGTTCAAGAAGCCCCTACGAGAACCCAGTTCCAGCTTCTCTTCCCTCTATCCCCACATAGCCCAGCTGGGGGGCCAAACACTCACATCCTCTCCCCACCAGAGGTCAGCTGCGGGGGCCTTCCCTGGCCCTGACACTCACTCCCCCTCCCCTTGCATAGACCAGCTGCAGGGTCCCCCCCCAGCCCAGACACTCACAGACCCTCCTAGAGCCCAGGGATCCAGAGGGAGAAACAGCCTGATGCTGGGTCCTGGGCTTGCACGGAGTTTCCTGCGTACGGCTACCTCCTTCGTTCAGGGCATGCTGGGAATTGCAGCTGCTGGGAACTGTCCAGTTCCCTCCCCCTCCCTCTGGCCTTGTCTTTTATTTGCGAGCTGGGCTCTGCCAGGTCCAGCGACCCAAGTGGCGACCAACATCTCTGTAGCCCATTTTGGGGGGGGGGGAGGGGGGAGTTAATTCTGCACACCCAACATTAATTCCTACAAAATTCTGCATTGCCCCATGGCACAGAATTCCCCCAGAAGTAATGTGGGCAAGACCCACCAGCCAGAAACCCAGGAAAGAATTCTCTGTAGAAACTCAGAGCCCTCCCCATCTAGTGTCCCATCACCAGCCATTGTGGATATTAGCTACTAGCACTCACAGACTGGCTACATGCCATTGTAAGCAATCTCATCATACCCTCCCCACCATAAACTTATCAAGCTCAGTCTTGAAGCCAGTTAGGTTTTTTGCCCCCACTGCTCCCCTTGGAAGGCTGTTCCAGAATTTCACTCCTATGATGGTTAGAAATCTTTGTCGAATTTCAAGCCTAAACTTGTTGATGGCCAGTTTATATCCATTTGTTGTTGTTGTCCACGTTGGCACTTCACTTAAATAACTCCTCTCCCTACCTGATATTTCTCCCTCTGATGTATTTATAGAAAGGAATCGGGGCTGGCCTTTGGGGTGGCAGTCCACTAAAGGGCACTGTGCGCTGGCCCGGCCCAGCGCTCCACTTGCGTGCTGTGGCCAAGTGGCTGCGGTGCTGGTTCCTCTCCACCTGGCCCAGCCCCTCCCCCCCGCTCCTGTTGGCCGGTGGGCCCAGGGCTACCTGCCCCCTGGCCCTTCCCCCCACCCACTTGCTCCTCTTGGCCAGCCGGCCGACAACTGAGGGCTCCTGCCAGTGACGGGGGTGGAGAGGAGCCCTCAGCTGCTGCGGCTTTGCTCCAGCCCCACCTCCTCCCCCCAGAGGCTCGTACCACTTGGTACTGTGCTGCGGACAACTGGGCTCCCCCATGGCGTGGCCCCTGCCTCCTCCCTGGGGGGCTCTTGGGCCCCTGCTGGGCCTGGGGCAGCGCTGGTGGGAGGGTGCTGAGCAAGCAGCTCCCCCCCACCCCACCCCCGCCCTGTGTGCCCGCCACAGCTCCGCCATTATTCAAATGCAGATCTCAGGGAGGGGGAGGTCCTGGACCATGTTGGGCAGGAGGCAGCACCGGCACCCAGTGGATGGACACCCTGACCCGTGGGTGCTCCGTGCTCCAGGTAAGCCCCCTCGGCTCAGGCCCCACGGAGCAACTGGAGTCCCTTTGCCCCCACCCCAGCACCCCTGTGGAAAACCCAGTGCCCCCTGCCCCATCCCCCCACCAGCACCCCTGGTCTGTGGAAGGATGCGGGTCTGGTCCGGTTCGGTCTGGGGAAGGATGCGGGTCTGGTCCGGTTCGGTCTGGTCCGATTTGGAGGGTTGGCCTGGTCTTTTGGGGGCACAGCTAGTCCTGGTCCTAGTCTCTGTGCCTCTCTGCCTGGGGGGAAGGACTAGCAAGACTAGTATGAATAATGACACTGTAAATAAAATGTATTAAAGTTTTTCATATTTTTTATTTTTAAAACGTTTTAAACAATTCTTAAATTCGCCTCACTTTCATACAAAAATTTAATTTAAGCCCTGGTAGTTCATATGAGAAATGTGATGGATGATAGTGTGATGGTTCCCTTTTAGTGGGAGCAGCACCTGGCTGGTGTTTTGGTCAGCTTTGGCGTTTGTTAGCTGTTTTTACCCACACGCACGTACACACACGGGGCTCCCTCCATCCCGGTCACTTTCCCCATCTGGGCTGTGCTGTGAGGCATCAGGAGCTGCTGCTCTCATGCCCTCTCCTTACACAGCCCAGGCGGGAAAGTGACCTGGATGCAAGGAGCCCTGATGTTGCTCCTCGCTCCCATGCCCCTCCCCCCCAGCTCCCGAGGGGTGTGCGAGGCAGGGAGCAGCAGTCCGGGGTGCAGGGGAGGGAGCAGCAATGCCAGCTGCTTCGTGCATCCAGGTCAGTTTCCCCACGAGTGCAGGAGGGGGATGGAGGGGTTAGGAGTGAAGGGGGTGCAGGGATTAGGGGTGCAGGAGGGGAAGCAGGCCTTTAGGGCGAAGGGAGGGGAGCCCATGGGGGACAGGGGCGGCACCGGGCCGGGGGCACCAAAATGCAAGTTCAACCAGGGTGCCATTTTCCCTAAGACCAGCCCTGCCTGGGCCCCTTTCCCAATACAGCCTTCTGGAACCTCTCCGCCAGCAAGGAATTAAACACTCATCATCAGCCCCTGTGCAAAACTAACCCTTTCCTTGTTTTTCTCTTCCTTAATTATTACTGTGCACCATCTGGATCATTGTAATTAATTTCTAGATGCCAACAGTTTCCCTGAAGTTGCGGTTGAGAAAGGAGTTGGCCTGATACTACTGTCTTACATGAGTGTAAATCTGAAATAACATTTTAAAAGCTGGTGAAAGAAAAGACGTAGGCCCAATATTTCAGTATCCTCTGCATCAGCATCCTCTGTTCCTTGAATACTGGTGATGGTATACTGTGTGTGTTAAGATACCATGTACTGTGCTTAGATTGGTGTGTAACATATCCCAAGCTTTGCACAGACCTTTACCTTTTCTTGCATTGATCATAGCAGATTTCCTAGAATAATCAGGTCTAATGGGAATACTGAGTGCAACCACTGGGTTGGGATTTATTTTTGCCCTTTTGTTTCATTTCAAATTCCCTGTGGAATCATGTGTGAACTTCACTTTACTTTAGTGCTGACACTGGAGTTTGCTGAAGTGATACAAGCAATTTCTTTCTTCAGTCTAGATGCCTTTTCAAAGCTGCCACTAAACCACAGGAAATTGATTTGCAGGGATTTAAATATTTTCCATATTTTTATTATTTATATTCTATACTCCTTGAGGGAATTCTGCACCAAAAAAATAAAAATTCTGCATACAATATTTTAAAATTCTGCAAAATTCTAAGAATTTTATCTGTCAAAATAACACTATATAATCATGCCAGTTGCAATTATTTTGGTAATTTATTTAAAAATACCAATCAGCAAGTGTGTGTATAACAATACAAACACACACACAAATTTTCCCAGGAGTAGAGTTTTAAAGAAACCCCTATGATAGCCCAGTTCCCACTTCTCTGCCCCCGCCCCCCCCCCCCCAGCCCAACCACAGGGCCAGACACTCACACTCCCTGCCCCCTCAGCTCAGCCCCACCCGCTCCCCCCAGAGCCCAGCCAGGGGCCCTCCCCCCAGCCCAGACACTCACAGACCCTACTCTCCTACAGCCCAGGGATCCAGAGGGAGAAACAGCCTGATGCTGGGTCTCGGGCTTACATGGAGTTTCCTGCTTGCTGCTGCCTCCATACTTAAGGGCCTGTGGGGAACTGCAGCTGCTGGGAACCTTCAGTTCCCTCCCCTTCCCCCTGGCCTTGTCTTCAATTTGCGAACTGGGCTCTGCTGGGTCCAATGACCCATAGTGACGGCCCATATCTCTGCAGTCCATTTCGGGGGGTGGGAGGGGGGAGAGGAGGAGGAAATTCTGCATGTCTAACATTAATTTCTACAAAATTTTGCATTGTGCAGTGGTGCAGAATTCCTCCAGGAGTAAATTATTATAGTAGTGCCTAGAGATCACAGGCCTGGGTCAGGGCCCCATTGTGCTAGGCCTGAACAAACGTGGTAGAGAGAGAGTCCCTGCTCTAAAGAGTTTACAAGATATTGCAGCTGTGCAGAATTGATTGTACAAGCATTAAAGCATCCTGTACTCCTAAAAAAGTAACGTTGCATTTTCCATGTAATTATTTTATATGCTAGTTCTCATCAATTGTTGAGGTAAATGGTTATTTAACAGAACATGTTTCTCTTGTTTCTGTTTTGACTCTGGTACTGGAGATGTTGTAGTGTGGGTCTATTTTCGTAACAGAGAATAAGGAGTGTGGGAATTGCTAAGCAATGCTGTACACAGAGTTTTACCATATGTGGTAACTGCTGAAAAGTGCAGTTCTTCAGTAAGAATCTTTTCTGCAGGAAAATGCAGGAGGTTATGTTATAACCTCTATTTTTTTGGCAGCTCACATAATCTCGCAAATCCCTCTGCTGTAGGGCTTTCACTTTGTAATCTCTGTTGCACGTGACTATCCTGAGGTCATGTGCTTCCTTCTGGTACGCAGCAGACAGGAGAAGCATGTTTAAAGGTAACCTAAAAGGCAGCAGTAAATCTCGAGTAAGGATGTGAATGCCACAAGCATTCAACCCCAAAAGGCAGCCTTGTATAATAATAATTAGAGCCACACAGTAACAACACACTGCTTAACTGTGGGGTGGGGTGGAATACAGTGGGGAGGAGCATCGTTTGGGATAGTAATACTGCCCTCCTAAGGGTGGGGTTTGGTGAGGTGTCATTTGTTAATGTTTGTAAAGTGCTTTGTGTTCCTTGGAGGAAAGGTGCCACGTAAATGCAAACTGACTGAAAAATACAGGACAAAGCGCTCAAGTTAGGGTTAACTCTGAGCAGCCATAACTTGCAGTGTGATATAAAAGGAGCACTGGGAGTGACATGTGTTTGAAAATAGTATCTAGCATAGAGCTGGAGGCAGGCAGGGAAGAGATGGGACGAGGTTGCACAGTGTGCCATGGCTCAGTGGTGCAGGGGTTTGTTTCTGGTAGATGGGGCCAGAGATCCTGGGTTTAATCCCAGAGAAGGTACAAGATGATGGTACACTTGATGTCAGAACTGCTGTGTGAGGTTCTAAGGCCTGTGCTATGTGGCAGGGCAGACTGGATGATCCCATGTAGGGTGACCAGACGTCCCGATTTTATCGGGACCGTCCCGATATTTCGGTCTCTGTCCCGCGTCCCGACCGATCTTTGGTCGGGACGCGGGACAGAGATATCCGCAGGCAGCACTTTTTTTATTTTTTTTTTTTCCTGTGCCTCAGCCGGGACTCGCTCGGCTTTTTTTTTTTTTTTTCTCAGCCCCCCCCCCCCCCCCCCATGTGTCCCGATATTTCATTCCCCTCATCTGGTCACCCTAATCCCATGGTCCCTTCCAGCTATAAAATCTGTAAGGTCAGCAGTGCTGCCAATGGGCTGCATTAGTCCATATATTAATTTTTTTGGGGGGGAGATAGCTCAGTGGTTTGAGCATTGGCCTGCTAAACCCAGGGTTGTGAGTTCAATCCTTGAGGGGGCCATTTAGGGATCTGGGGCAAAAATCTATCAGGGATGGTACTTGGTCCTGCTAGTGAAGGCAGGGGGCTGGACTTGATGACCTTTCAAGGTCCCTTCCAGTTCTATGAGATAGGTATATCTCCATATATTATATTATAGTGTAACAGACCAGAATCTGGCCTACAGTGTTTGATGGCTAGCAATGGAAAAGTATAGTATGCACTAGGTACAGAGAGCCAAAGCAGAGATGGTTCTTCTGGAAGTGGACTGTGTGAGGAGCCCTATTTCCTAGCAGGAATGTGCAACCATACAAAGGCAGGCAAAGATACTTACTGTTTTCATTAAGTATAATGTTGTGAATTTATTGTCTATACAAAGTGTTAGTACTATGAGGAAACCACATGGATTCCAAATAATTGTTTGCTAACTATATACAAACATCCAAACCTACAAAAGCCTAGCTACCTATATATGATATTGTTCTGTTAGGATCTGCGGGCATTGGCAATAAAAGACAGAGGCTGACTAGAGGGATCCCAAACTATTTAAAGGTATATTATCTGATTCCTATACACTATACATAGGCAAAAAATGTAGAGTTATTGCTAACAGTTTTGCTGTTGAACTGTTTCTGGTTTGGTTTTGTTGTTTCTAATAGCATGAGTTGGGAGGAAGCAGTTAGCAGGTGTAACTGAGGACATTTTTAAAGTTAAAAAAAATAATATTTGCAGAGACCATTAATTTGTAAAATTGCTCTGCATTGTGCCCACAGACTCCTTTGGGCCACAGTCTCAATTGCACCAGCTTTGAATTAATCTCTGCTGCAAGAGAAGTTTAAGTCCACTTAGTCACTCAGGTTTTTGTAAGGGGGCTACAGTTGGAAAAGAGTATGATCCAGGAGTATACCAAGGAGAACTTCCTAATAAGGTAATTCAGCGCTGGGGCAAATGGACAAAAAGCCACTTTCTGGCGCGTATGAGATAAGTCAGGCACATTTGTGAAAATAGAAGTAAAATATTTTCAGACTAGCACTTGCTCTTAAATTTGCACCTGTTTAAAAGGACCAAGTTTGCATTCTCACTTAAGTTTCTCCTTTCTGATAAATGGCACAAGTTCAAGCAATCTGAAAAACTGTCCCCATTGATCGAAAAGTTTAAAAATGAACAGTGGTGATGCGATGCTATTTCTTTTATTACAAACGTGCCACTACGAAGGAACTGATTGCAGTAGGAAATGCACAAGAACCATAACTCAGCATGTTAATCAACTTTGCAGGTTCCTGGAGCCTGTTCATGAACTTGACGTCAGTGAAAGGTCAGTGTACGACATTAAAGTAAACACTTTTAGTAATGCTGCTGTGAAATTCAGCAAATAATGTGACATATTTTGGAGCTAAAGATGCAAGTAATTATGAAAGGGGAACGTCACCCAATCAAGATGACTAAAGTCCAATGTTGTGAGCTCAGGTTATTAACCAGGTCACTATTGAATTAAATCCAAGCTTATTGCACACACAACCACATTGTGATCTGTATGGTAAATCTTGTTTATAAAAAAGTATACATTACATGTAATGTAAATGATAGATGTGAATGAATTTGTTTGAAGTGTAAATTAATATAAATGGATCTGTTAATATTCATTATGCAGTCTTTGTTGGACTTCTGTGTTTCAATTGTGTGGTTGTGGTTTTTGGAGCCCTCTGTGTATGGGATAAGGCAGTGTTCCGAAAGCACAAAATTATGGCAACGTTCCCAACCAGGGATTTAATATACACCCTCAGAAGCTGTGATTGCAAGCCAAGAAAAACCAATTGGCAGACAGATGAAGGACTTACAAATTAACTCATCCATATGGCAGTTCCTCCATTCAGTTGAGAAACTGACCATGTGCTTTTTTTTTTTTTGAATGCCAGACATTCCAAAAATGTGTTATCCCTGCAAGTATTGCAGTATATCCTTTTAAAATTAGCTGACAATTGATAAAATTAGGTTAGACTCTTTCTTTGGAGGTTAGTTTGTGGCAAATTTCAATTATTTCTTGATACAAGCACTTGTTTGCTTGCCTCATTGTATCGGTGTGTGTATATATATACACATTTCTAGTGTCTCCCCCTGTGTAATATCCTTTTGAGCAATGGACTTGAGTCAGTCCCACTGTTTGGGAGGTAAAGGCTAGATTTTGTTTTCAGGTGGTATCCTTCCTAATACATTTACCTCTGATTTGTCATGCAGTGTAGTTCTCCCATTTTGTGACTTGGAACTTTGCTCCTCATTTCAGAAGGAACAGGTTCAGGTCAGAATATGTCCATAGGCGCATATATAGGTGCTAGCCATTTGTCATACATCTATAGGCAGTAGAACAGTTAATTTTTTTAAAGGGGCAATGGCAGTGGTTCTCAAACTTTTGTATTGGTGACCCCTTCACACAGCAAGGCTCCGACTGCGACCCCCCCCCCCATATAAATTAAAAATACATTTAAAAATATTTAACATTATTATAAATGCTGGAGGTGAAGCGGGGCTTGGGGGTGGAGGCTGACAGCTTGCGACCCCCCACATAATAACCTTGTGACCCCCTGAGGGGTCATGACCCCCAGTTTGAGAACCCCTGGACAATGTCGTCAAGTTGCTGTCATTATTAAAAGAAGCACCTCGCTCCCCTCAGAGAATGCACTGGTTTTCAAGCTAAGTACAATTTATACATTAATCTTCCTGTGACCACATCCAAAATGAGAAGTTGTTTAACAATGACAGATGACATCATCATTTGCGCTCAGCAAAATAGAACGGGTATGGGATGATCTTGAAGTGAAAAATGTGTTAAATCCAAAAAAACCTTTACTGAGCCACACAATGACACAGTATTGTGTAGGCAAGCTCTACAAAAGAGAAAATCCAGAATCCTGTCTTTTCATTTCAGCTGTGAAACACTTGTCTTCAGATATCAACAATAACAGTTGAAAACAATATAAAATACTAAAATAACAAAGATAATCACAGAACTGTGAAAAATTATACACAGAACTGTGCACAAATAAGTCTTTTCCAAACTAAGACCCTGATCTTGGGAAGACTCAGATGTGCTTATTTTTACACTGAGTAGTCCCACTTACTTCCATGCTTTAACTTTATACATTAAAGTAAGTCTGCAGGATTTGGGATTAAAATGTTACCTATTATACAGTAGTATAAAACATTACACCTTGTGTTCTTTCACATGAGATCTTACCATAACCTTAACCTTCTCTCTTATCACTACCCTTCATTATCCTTTTTCTATAGCATTAGTCTCCATAAAACTTAATTTTTGCTGCTTTCAGTGCAAAATCTACCATTATTATTTATTATTTTCCTGAACATTTAATTCTGTGACCTGTCTTCTGATTGGCTTTGTTATTTCAGAACATCAACCACCCCTATTTGAATAGGGCCTGTTGTAATAACTAAGCCTACAATTTTACTCAGTTTTCACAGTTGAGCTCACAAAGTGTCACAATAACCTATAACAGCAAATGTTGATGGGAAAAGTTGCAAAAGGAGACAGAGAGACTGAATTAGTCCAAACAAAGAAGCCTAGTGATGTAACTCAAGGACTGTGTTAACATCATGCTTGGTAAACAAGACCGTGTGAAACCAAAAAAATCAATGAACCAAAATTGCTGTGTCAGAAATTAAACTTAATTGGTGGACAAAAGGGGGATGGGCTATTCCACCCACCACTCCCTTTTGGGGTCCTTAAAGAAAAAGACTTTAGGGAGAAAAATTAGCTATTGGAGTGAGCTTCACCACCATGGCTGCCACCCCCACCATCTCCTGATCCTGAGAGATGTCCTGACCAGAATGGGTTAGAAAGAGGGAACCAAATGACATCACCACCTCTACCAGCTCCATCTAAATCCCAAATACCACCTGTGATCTGAGACCTTGTCTCACACACATTCCTCCCAGTCCCTTTTTGTGTGTTCTTGTCATTCCCAACCTTACGTCTTCTCTTTCCTATTCCTCTCCTTTTTCCTTCTGTCTAGTAAGAGTCTGGCATAGCTGGCCAAGACTATATTTTGTAACACTGCTGTAAGCCTGTGACCAGAAAGAGGCAAATTAAAGCAATCCCCTAAACAGCCTGACAGTGTTACAAGTTTGCCAGGGCTCAAAGCGACTGATAAGACCTTGTGCTATGCTTGTGTTTTTATCCAGCAGTGAGATTTCAAGAGGCAACACCAGAGACAGAAGAGTCATTTTCTGTCTTTGCTGTTCTTTTGTGTGTGTGTTTATCTTGGTTTGTTGTCTTAGGAAACGGGATCAGTCTTTAACAACAGTGGGAATAACATCAGCTCCAGGCCATCTCAGCTAACTTCTTTTCCCCCCAAAAAGACAGGTGTCATTGGTGCCATCTAAAAGACAAACAAGGGATTTTCCTTCAAAAACTCCCTCCAGCTAAAGGGAAAGGAAACATAGGATGTTGTTAAAATGACAGCCATACTTAAAACATTTCAAATGTAAAGTATTAACTGTTTTTCCTTCTTTTCTGCATCTTTATTAAAAGGTTAAAAGGATTTTTAATGGTGTATTTGCCATGGTACTAAGCAGGCTGACATCTCTGCATACCAAAACCTGAACCTTGTTTAAATTTTTGAATGTTGGACAGTGATAGGGTCTTGTTAACACCTTTGACTTTTTGGGCCTCTTTATTCCAATTAAATTAATACAACTGGCCCAAAACAGGACCCCTCAAATCTAGAAAGATGAAAAGTGTCCCCCAAAAGGATTTAACTTGCACCCTGCAACTTCTGGCTGAAGTTAATAATTTATATCCCTTGCCAGTATGCTAAGTACTTCAGTGAAAATAACTAAAATAAATCCCTGCTCAGAAGAGATTAAATCTTAGATGAGTCTAAAATATGGACTTGACAAACAGGTGAGATTAGAACATAAACTAGGCAGGATGTGTATTCATTGCCTTTTGCTTAAGACATTAACCTGTTCACTTTGGCCATTTCAAGATCCCATGATTCTTTAAAAAAAGAATAGAGGTTTATCCCAGTATCCTTGAGCAAAATGTTTCCACCCTATATATGCCATTTAGTTTTCACCTTTCTTCCCCCAGAAATTGTATCTATATTGTATAATATAGTTTGTAAAGTGCTTTGAAATTAAAGGAACTATACAAATATAAAATAGCTAACCAAATTGCAAGTATGGGACAAACTATTGATTTACAGTTTTGTCTGGGCTCATTCTCAGTGGGCTAGCACTCATTCAAGCCCCTAGCTGTGTTAGATACCAGGAAAGCTATGGTATTCTCTGGAGTGTGATAGTATTATTATGTAGACCGCTATCTGCTACCTGTTTTAAAAAATGGGTACTGGCATGTCAGTTGTACGCTGTTCCCATTGCTCCTGCTGTGTGTGAGATCGGCATGACTACAGCCCCCATGTAAGTGATAACATACCATCAAGGACACCAATTATTTTCATAAGCAATCACCAACAGCCATGTCATGGCTCTAGTACAAATTGATTGCAACGCCTAGATCCTGATCACCGAAAGGTGTGCCAGCAATAGCCCATGTGACTGTATCTGGATCACACAAACTTGTTTGCCACAACAGGAACACATCCATTAGATTGGAGGAGGGACTGTCCTTATCCATTTAGAAAGCCCCTAACACATAGTGGGTGCTACTGCAAATAAATAAGACAGCTGTAGTTATTGGGCAGTCATGGATCTGGTACTAAGTTTACATCACAGAAAGGCCTGGAGCTATAACTGAGATCTTTGTTATAACAACACCATTGCAATAGGTATCATGTATAAATTATTTATCTAGCATCAAAAGCAAGCAAGGCATATGGCCTGCATTTCCTCATTCGCTCTAACTAAGCAATGGGATTACAGGTGTAGAGTAATAGGGTGATCTTAGCAACAGCAGTTGTAAAGAAGTATTAACTAAGGTTACATTTCCACAATCCCCCCCCGATATTGACAATCAATATATGACTGTAGGGGTTCGGCCAGGGCTCATCCTCCTCCGGGGCAGCGGGGAACCAGGCCGCCTTGCTACTTAGGTCAGGTGAGTCGGGGAATTAGCCTGGCTGTGCAGCAAACAGTCAGCAGCTCAGGCCCTCAGGCAGGGGCTGAGCAAACAGTTTTAGAACAGCAGGCCCAGGCCCTGGGTCAGGGCAGGGCAGTAGAGAGTCAGTGGCTCAGGCCCTCAGGCAGGGGCTGAGCAGACAAATAAGTTTAGGAGGCCCAGGCCCTGGCTCCGAAGGCCCTAGGAGAGGGGGAGACGGCCACCCGCACGTTGGGTGGCAGGGGGGACGCAGGCCCACCCACTCCACTGCGTCCCAGCCCGGGGCCCTAGCGGCGGCAGAAGACCCGCTGCTGCGTCAGTGGGGATCCTGACCGCAACACACTGACATCGGCTCTGGCAGTGCTGCAGCCAGACTAGGGTCGGCTGCCCCCGGGCTACTTCCTAACTCCCCCTCTAGCGGTACCTGCGTCTGGACGGAGTCTTCCAAGGAATCAAGCAGCATGGGCTCCTCTGGGTACCTGGGGAGCGGTAGGGTTGGCAGCTCCTCTGGGTAACTTGCCACAGGTGGGTTTACCAGCTTCTCCGGGGTCTGGTCGGGGTCTGGCCAGTCCTCGGGTCAGCCGCAAACTGCAGGAGTCTCCCAACCGGGAGCTAGGCTTCTCTGGCAGCTGGGCCTCTAGTGAGCTCTGAGGTTGGGCTTTTGTACTTCCTGTCCTGCGCCCTGACCTCTGGGGGGCAGGCGCAAGCTCCACTGGCTCCGCCCACTTTGGCGTCCGGAGGGGCTCGTCCCTCTCCAGGGCGGTGGGGAACCAGGCCGCCTCGCTACAATGACACATAAATTAGGAATAGGTAGCACCTGTTTCTCAATAGCTTGCAAGGGTACTGTATGACTGCAGCTCCGTAGCATGAGGGTTTGATTATGTGTGTGTAATCCATGTGATAGTCTGCAAATCTCCATACATGCCCTGTGTATCTAAAACTTCTTCTTCCATCACAGGCACTTGTGTGGAATCTTGTGGTGGGATTATGCTTCACAGGATGGATGATACTCTCCCAACATTCCAGGAGTAGAGCTGGATGAAATGTTTTGCGCAAAACTTTTTTGATGAAAAAAGCAGGTTCAGCAACACCTAAATGTTTTGCAAATTCATGTCAATTTTTGCCAGGTTTTTTTTCTGTTGTAGGGGAAAGAAATGCCAAAAAAGTCAAAAATGTTTTGTTTTGACATTTTCTAGACTTAAACATTTTCACTTTCTTGGTTTGAAATGACTTAGTTTCAAAGCTTCTTTTTATTGAGATTTTAAAAATAAAATTACTCATTTAAAAAGGGCAGAATTGAAATGAGAGGTTTTGATTTTGTTGAAAGAAAAGGTTTTGTTTGACCTGAAACTAATATCTTTTTCAACTTTTTCACTGAAAATTTCAAAAAACTTCATTTTTGGTTCAACAGGAACCAAATTTTTTTATAAAAGGCATTGCCAGTGAACCAAAAAATCCATCATTTGCCCTTTCCTACACAAGTTCTTCTCAGTAGACATGAGATATTCACGTACCAGAATACACAATGTAAAACCTTCATTGTACCCGCATTGAAAATGCTGTTGTTTGCCATATTTTATTTCACAAGATTATACTTAAAACATTCCCTGCAAACACGCAAGCAGTCGGCACCATATTTCTAAACCTCTCCCTAATCCCGGGCATGCAGCCAATGTCCTAGCTCAGTGAGAGTGCTGAACACTGATTGGCAACACTGTTAAATGAACCCTGCATGATCCACAGTCCACATACCATTATCCAACACAATCAGTCCAATTTATGCTCCCTGTTTTTCTCCCCTTCCCCTTGGACTGCAGTTACTGACTGAACGCTGGAGTTTATCATGTATCCATGAAGAGAATAAGCAGGGAATGCTGTGCAGGGTTGTCTGATAGATCTGGCTGCTGTTAGATGACAACAAGTGAAGCTGGGAGGTGATAGCAAGCTCTCTGTGTGTATATTATATTTTGTACAAAATCTATGTTAAAAGAAAATTAAGGCAGCAGAGTCAAGCACTCAAAAGAATTCAGTTTGCTCGTGCAAATGTGAGGGCTGGAGGGCACAAAGTTAATTGATTTGGGGCTTGGCCTAAAATTATTCAATCATAGAATGTCAGGGTTGGAAGGGACCTCAGGAGGTCATCTAGTCCAACCCCCTGCTCAAAGCAGGACTAATCCCCAGACAGATTTTTGCCCCAGATCCCTAAATGGCCCCTTCAAGGATTGAACTCATAACCCTGGGTTTAGCAGGCCAATAGTCAAACCACTGAGCTAACCCTCTCCCTATAAATTTGTAATACTAATTTTCTCACACATGAGGAGCAGGGGAATTTCAAAAACCAGAAGACAGCTCAAGAACATTTAATCCTTTTTTTTGACCAATCTCATTGATTTTTTTTTTTTTAATTATTGGAGTTGGCAATACTGCATATGTGTGTTGTCTTGGCTGGCATCTGTCACGGAGTTTGGGGGAGACAAGGCCCTGCACTCCCGGCTTCCTGCAATTCACTGTGACTCTCAGCCAGCCAGTAAAGCAGAAGGTTTATTAGACGACAGGAACACAGTCCAAGACAGGTCTTGCAGGTACAGACAACAGGACCCCCTCAGTTAGGTCCATCTTGGGGGGCCAGAGCCCTGTCTGGGCTCCCCTCCATTTTCCCAGCCAGCTCCAAACTGAGACTCCCTCCAGCCGTCTCACTCAGCCTTCCCCCGGCTCCTCCCCCAGCCTTTGTCCAGTTTCCCGGGCAAAGGTGTCACCTGGCTCCAACCCCCCTCCTGGGTTCTCATGTTATGTGCTCAGGTATCCTCCCTCAAGGAAAGTCTCCCATCCCCAATGCAGACAGTCCCAGCAAAACTCCCCTGCAACCTTCCCAGGTCCATACTCCCCACTCAGTATTCAAAGAAAACATTAAGAACATTCCCACTTCGTCACAGCATCTATCCCACATCTCATGTGGAATTACTCATGGATACCATGCAAACTGGCAATAGGGTCTTACGTGAAGTAAAAAGCATGGGGCCCCCTTTCATGCTCTCCTCTCTTGAGAATGGGTCCCTCCACCTCTACATAAACCCCACTCCCAAGGCTGGCTGCGCAGGCAGTGGCTCTCACCTTACCTCTTCCAGCCTGTTGGCAAGGCTCCATTGGCAGAAAAATCTCCATTTATTTTTCAGAATAGGCATGGTGTCTCTCAGGTAAGACAACTGACATCAGAGACTCTGTGTGTGGTGAAGGTTTACGACAGGGATCTCAAACTCAAATCACCACGAGGGCCACATGAGTACATTGGCCCGAGGACCGCCTCACTGACACCTTTTCATATAAAGATACAAAAGCCCCCCCCCTTTGCCCTCGGCCCTGCTCCCACTCCATCCCTTCCATGAGGCCCTGCCCCTGCCCCGCCTCTTCCCACCACTTCCCCGCCCCCATTCCAACCCCTTCCCCAAAGTCCCCACCTCAACTCCGCCCCCTCCCTGCCCCTATTCCAACCCCTTTCCCAAATCCCCGCCCTGTCCCCGCCTCTTCTCCGCCTCCTCCCCTGAGTGTGCGGCTCCCTGCTCCTCCCCCCACCCTCCTGGAAAGCGCTAAGCGCCACCAAATAGCTGTTTGGCGGCGGGAAGCACCTGGAGGTAGGCAGAGGAGCGGGGATGCGGCACGCTGGGGGGTGGGGGGGAGAGGAGGGGAGGGGAACGGCGGGGGAGGGGAGCTTGCCGGCCACAGGAAATAACTCTGGGGGGCAGAGGGGGCGCGGGGAGCTTGGCGGGTCCTCAGCAAATAAGTCTGCGGGCCACGTGTTTGAGACCCCTGGTTTACAACCTACAATTCAGGTAGCAACAACCTAGTCTCTTGGCAATGAGGCAGTATCAAAAATGTTTTTGTTACAGGGAGGGGGGGAACAGTGACTATTGTCTTAGCCA
Organism: Platysternon megacephalum; assembly: GCA_003942145.1. Lineage (NCBI taxonomy): Eukaryota > Metazoa > Chordata > Testudines > Platysternidae > Platysternon > Platysternon megacephalum. The sequence goes on from QXTE01000015.1 coordinate 1,517,533, forward strand.
TTCATGGGGGGTGATTGGGAGAGAGTCAGTGGGGACAAAAGCAGGCAGGCGAGGCAGCTGGATTCTGATGTTTGTCTGACTTCAACGTGGTGATGAAGAAATTAACTTGCTGGACCTCTGACAGCACTAGAGCATTACTCTGCCATCTACTGAAGTTGGCTCACTTCCTTCATCTGGCAGAGGTACTGTCTCCTGGAGTGCCAGAAGACTACACCCCTTGTATAATGCCCTGGCATGACAGAGAAGCTCCTGCCATGCCAGCTAATCAGCATGCGTGCCCCAGCAGCTTTGTGTGATGCCTGCACTTGACAGGAATAAGTGAAAAGGCTGCTGGATAAACACTCTGGCTGGAAGGCAAGCCAAGAGGCAGAACCACAATGCATTTTGCCACGTGAAGAGCAGGGGAAAGCGTTTTGGCAGGCAGTAAGGAATGTAATGGCTGTGCCAGCCTTTTGATGCCAGAGTTGGACAAGCAATCAAGGATAGCTTTCAAGTGTAGGGGATTTTGCAGGATGTTGTGTTTCAGCTAATTCATGCTTTGCTCCACCAAGTCAGGCAGTGTTCTGCAGACACACATGAGGGAAGGGGAAAAAGGCAGGGAGAGAGACCTTTTAGCACAGGGGAGAGTGAAATTTGCTGGGAGCCAGGAAACCATGAGTTCTGGTCCCAACTTTGACTCCAGTTTGTTTCTGTGTACTCCATAGCCCTCATTATTGAGCAAGGCCTCAGACTGTTCAGATGGAAGACAGTAAAATATCCTTCACTCCCATTTTACTAAAAAGTAAAGCAAGACCTTGCAGACTGTCTCATGAGGCAGAGCTGGGAATAGAATTTGTCTCATCCTCAACTTCTTTCAGACTGCATGGTGCCAAATATATGTCTGGCCACTGTTCTAACCACACAACCACCCTCCATTCCCAGAGTCAGAAACAACACTCGGGAGACTTGATCCCCAACAGTCTGCTGCTGTCTAGCAAATTGTTACATATCCCACTGGCAAAATATGTTGCAAGCCCCTTTCATGGTTGGTTCTCCCTAGGAAATAACACTACTCCTTTAGCTCAAATGTTGGCCGTCTGTATCAAGATCTTGAGGTCCCAGGTTTGATCCAGGGGAGAGTTTCTTACAGTTGCATGATGGAATTAGTTTCCAGTTTTCCTTTTTTAATGGTTAATTTAATTCACGCACCGAGTAAAATACTTAAAGTAGGTGTTATCGTTAAAGGCCATTATAATCTATCATTGATGGTATTACATGTAACAAAATATAGGTATTCCATGCTCTGGTCACTTGTCACACATTTTGATTGCTTCAGCCACATACTGACAGGTTTAAAAGTTGAGCTGGATGGTGTCAGCTGTGTGCAGAGTTCCTGGAACAGCAAGGTGCTAAGTGACCACATAGGTCACAAAGACCTAAGGTCACCAATAGTATGAGACACTGCCCTTTAGGTGGGCTTTCCTGCTGTATGTTTGGTAGCACACCCATTATGTGCTTTGACACATGGCAGCTTCAATAGGGTAAACATGCCATGCTATGTCCTACATGGAACACGCTTCCTGGGCTGGAATGCAAGGCTACTGTGCTTTCCAGATTCAAGTTCCTCCTAAAGACTCACCACTAATATGACAATTGTATGAAATTGATTATGGAGAGGTTGGAGGGTAGCTGGAGATTTATTATTATTTTATTATACTTCTTATTATAGACCATCATCATAAGGATATGGCTAATCACTTGTATATTGCCCACCTTCATCTAAGCTTACTCAGCCTTTTTGGAGCATAGGTTCTTTGAGGCACTGGCTATGTCCTTCTGTGTTTTGTACAGTGCTAAGCACATTGTAGACACAACTGGAAATAAATAATAGATGATTAATAATGGCAAGTGGCATACTGACATTTATTCAAGTGGGCGTCACAGACCTTTGACATCATGCCCTCTTCCGTTTAGCAGTGGATCCTCATCTGATACCTGACACTATGTGCCTGCCAAGTTACTCCTGCCTAGAATCAGGAGAATGGCCTGAGAAGCGAGTTTAAAGCTAAATGTCTCATTAGCATAATAATGATCATGCAGGAGTTTGTATCTTCTCAGGCATGCCCCTATTACAGCAATCACATGCCCTTTTAAGCTCTCAAGCGTAAGGGAGCAGGCATGTAGAGTGCTTGAGATTTACATCCACTCAGTGGCAAGGACCATGCCTAGCACTAATCTTACTTGTACCATCCATAACTACATGTACATTGTGCTGGAGTGTAACAATCTTGCTCATTCTGCAGTTCATCATCCAGGATTAAGGCTTTTACGGTTAGAAAATTATATGTATTAATTGACAATATATTACATTGCATTACCCTGGTTGGAAAAAGAGAACTTTTTAAGCCATGTTGGTGGTGAATATTCAGGCTGACCATGGCCTGGGGTTGTAGAAAACAAAACAAAAAAGTCTTCAGAGTGATCATATCACAGGTGTTGGTGACGGGTATACCACCACTTTTATTTGCAAATTCAAGTACTAATAATACGGTGCCAGTACCCATTGAAGGAGACAAGTAATGTCTCCTGACCCTAGAATGAGTGCATAGGATGATACACTCACACTCACATCCACACACACACACCAGGTGCGGTATCACGCAAGTGCCAGACAACTGGAGACTGCACATTTTGGAGTATGTAATTTTGGGGTGTAGATATACCTTCAGTAGTGGGGAAAGCAGACAGAGTAGCAGAATGAAGAAGTTGTTCTGCGTTTTACTCACAAGTGTTTGGAGTAGGGGTCTCAAGACTATCTTAAGAATATATAGTGTACTACATTGGTTTCCAAGCTGTTTAAATGTAATGTGACTTCATCTGTCTAGCTGAGAGAGAGGCGTCATTGCATATTATCGATGGCTTTCTGTTTACAGTGGGCCGTTTGCCATTTATCAACATAACTTTTATGTAGTGGTTACACTTACAAATGATGCAATCATTGGCCTCCATTGAGACATCTTTCCTTCTGTCAGTGAGGCCAATTTCCCCCCCAGGCTAATCAGCACCAACAGGTTGGATGAGGAAGGATTCACTTCTGGTGATACTCTCCCACTTTCCTACTATGACCAGCATCCTATTCCTTGATTTTAATTTTTTTGTTTTGTCCCCCATGTTTTAGTTACAGACACAGAGTGTATTAGCACTGAGATTTATCTTTCTTTCACAGTCATTTTTAGGATATATTCAGTTTTTCTGTACCTGTAGCACTGATTTTTGTCTGTCTGCTATGATCTCCACCTCTACCTGGGCAATTTCAGTTTCTTTGTTGGACGTTTCACCTGCATTTTCTTATCCAGGAACATTTCTGCTCTGTCTCCAGCCACCAGAACTACTGCCCTGAGATTTCTGCCTATATCTATCTATGATCTATGTGGTCTCCATCATGTTTATGTACTACACTCCAGCCTGCTGGCTTCAGTTGGCCTATGAGTTGCTGCTGCTGGCCATGACCTCAAACACAATATCTGTCAACTCAAGCAGTAATGGAACTCAGACTCGTAGAGTGGAACTGTCACTATATGATTGTAATTATTCTGAATGAACATCCACTTGATACTGGGGCTCAGTGATGTGCTAATGCCATAACCATGTAAATCAGGTCTCCTGTGCTTAGATAAAGGAATCTGATAAGGGGGTTATATTATAATAGGCAATTGCCATGGGATGCACACCATGTTGCCTTATGAGGTTGAGCCTATAATATTGTATGCACATCACTGTAGCTTTAGTTTGAGCCAATGTTCAAACAGTCTCTCAGTCTCTAACTTGTATACACACGCAATGGGATCAATTAGCTGATGTGGTTATTGATGTGACCTTTCTGGGCAGCTTTAGGCTGTGTTCTGCCATAGGTGTCTCCTCTTGGATACCTTTGCAAAGTGTATATTCATGTTGTTATCCTAGAGGGTGGTGCATGGCAAGCCCTAATACAGTCTTTCAATTAGTTTACCATGTTGACTTTGTATGTTTTGCAGTGTGAACTCAGGTTCAGTGGAGGAGCAAGGGAGAGAATCATGTTGAACATTTGCAATAGGTCTACCTGAATCCCAGGGCAATATGTGAGCTATATGAGCTATTGAGCTATGTCCTAGAGTCAGTTTCCGAACATTAAAGATGCACTGACTTGATTGCAAAAGACAACAGCTGCCCTCTCTGTTATTGCCATAGAGCCCCTATTTATGGATTACTGCTGATGTGACCCCACCCCATGCCATAAATTGTCAGCCACCTATATCAGTAATGCTCAAACACTATGACTGCTATGTTGTCTCCCCTCTACCCCCAAATACATATTGTGTGCACAAAGGAAAAGTTCTTTCCCATTGTTGGCTCTCTGAATATCTTGAGGGTGACTTATTGCACTCATATAGCTATCCCTCACACCATGGAGAGAAGGAAGATATACTGTAATAGAAAGTACTGTCACATCCTAAATATGCAGATGGTTAGTGACACCAGTCATCTTATTGCAAATTTTCTAACATGCTTTCTGGACTCTCCCAGGACTCGTTGATCTTTAATGCCGTGAGAGTGAAGATGGCAGTCAGCCAATGGCCAGGGCATAGCAGTTGCCTGCTGGGTAAGTGGGGACATAACAATTGTGACATTATCCAAAAGGAAGGTGACCAAGTTTACACGAATGTATCATCACTGATGTATCGCCACTGTTGCACAATTGTGATAAATCTTGGACAAAGTAGGTTGTGTAAGGTATCATTGGAAAAGTTATAGTCTGCTAATATGATTATCCTTTTTCATGTATCATCCTTGTATATGAAGTTATGAAACTCTGTGTGTTTGTATCTCAAACCTGTTGTGTTTCTGGGTAATGCTCCCAAGACAGATTTACATCAAGGCTTGCCAGCCTGCTTGATGGCCCCTTAAGGACAATCAGTTCTTCCAGGGACTCCGAGGTCTCTTCAGGCAGTAGGTAGGCAATGAATACTTCATGACTCAGCAAGGCACATGTGATCCAGGACTCTATGCTTGTGTCAGTAACTTTCCATGTATCTGGAATAAGAGCTATAAATTGTGGACTGTGATATCATTCTTGGTCTTCATTCCTGCTCTACGTTTCTGGACTATGATTTCTAACAAAGGGAAGCTTTGAACAAAGGACCGATGACCCCCAATCTTTTTGGGTGATCCAGGGAGACTTATTACACTGCTATCACTGCTATTATCCTGATCTACAAATTCTGAAATCAACTGTGATGTACTGTATATGATTCATTTTAACTTCTTAATAACTCTTTTCTTTTTTCTCATATTAATAAACCTTTTGTTTTTAGTTACTAAAGGATTGACTATCTGCATGATTTTTGGGTAAGATCTGAATTGTATTTGACCTGGGGCATGTGTCTGGTTCTTTGGAACTGGAAGAAACTAATATATCTGACTCTTGGTTTTAATAATCATTTATCACAGAAGTCTGGTCTGTCTGGGTGGTACATAAGGGGCTAGAGTGCCTGAACGGGATTGTCTATGGCTTCATAATAAATATTATAGTATTTTGGAAGCACACATTTGTTACTGGCTTGGTGAAGTCTTATAATAGAATATACCTCCAGTTTGGGGTATATGCCCTGCTTTCTGGCAGTCTGATCTAAGATTGGCACTCTTAGCTGTGTCCCATACCAGGCAGTATGACAAGAATGTTGTAAGAACTGGGTGTATCCTGCACCTTTTTATGATGTGCATAGACTAGTGAGTAGATATTGATTGGAGTGCACCAACCAGTGGATTGGGGAGAAGCATCACACCAGCTAGCTGTGAGCATTTCTGCATCACATCAGATGTCATGCATGCCTTCAGAGAGACTGTTCCTGTTAAGTTGCTTATGAGACAGACTGCTCAGTAGGTTGGGAAGAGGTCACCAATAGTTGTTCCATGAACAGCAATAAGACAATTTTGTTGTACAACCAGCCAAGCTGTTGTGTTTCTATTTATTGCTATATCCTCAGTGTGCGCTACTACATGCAATGCTGTCAGGGGATGAGCTCAGAAATCCTTTCCTTTGCTGTGTGATTGAATGGACCCTACTGCATGATAACTACTGCTTTCATACTGCCAAGTGGGATTTAAACTGCTGGGTGTCTCCCAGGGTAATTCCTGCTAGCCACTGAAGATGTGCAGGAGGGTTGTGAAAGAGGCTGGCAGCCAGTTTTAGTATGGCTGTACATTCAGAGTATCAAGTGAATTTGGAGAAAAACTAAAGAGCAAACAGACATAACAGATAAATCTAGGGACCAGGGAAATCCAGGGGTTTTTAGCAAACAGCTGCCGTCAACAGTTTTCAGCTCCTGGACACTGATGGCCATTTCTTTCAAGGATTGATTTGACTGGGGACACAGTCAGTTTTTGAGTCATTGAAGTTTTAGAACCAATCCAAAGAGAGAAATTCCAGTGAAACCTGCTCCTCCAGGTTTCATGATAGATGGGTTTCCTTCAATATAAGGCTCTGATTGTTCTGAACATCAGAACAGTTGCTTCAAATCGGGTTAGCTTTGAAAGGTGATTGTAAAAATGGCATATTAGTTTCCAGGTTTGTTGTCTCAATGAATTCTAAATCCATTTTTCTCAGTATACAAGTAAAGGGATATTTTCCTAATTGTTTGCCTTGCAAACTCATCCTGGGCTATGAAAGTCAAGCTGGGTTATTTCCTTCTCCCACACAATCACCAGTAGTAGAATTTAGTCTGGAGAATCTCTTCTCTGTCATACCTGTGCCACACTCATTGTCTTCATATTATACCTTTGGTTACACTTTTGCCATGTGAGAGAATGGCACAGCAGATTGGCAATACAATGGGAATTTATCTGCTTACTAACAATTTTGTTAAAGATGCATAAGGATGTGTAAAATCATAGCTGTGTAGGATCTGCTATACTATTAGGACTAAAAAGTACTAAAAACATTATTTTTGTCATCTACAATAAGCAGAGTCATGATTCTGAATACACCCCGGGGCAAATCTGTTGAATAAGACGACGTCATTTTAAAATAGTCACTCTTTTAAGTAAAACCACACTTAGACTTTGGAGACTGCTCTTTAGGAAAAGGACACCATTCACCTGTGTAAGAATTAAAACAAAGCATAATTTATAATCAACACAGACTAGGAATACTGTTTTCAGTGCATAATAACAAGTCTAGTTAATGGTATTAATAAATGTTACATACTCTGTGGCTATCATGACCAGCTGTCTGCATCTCTAAATTATTCCCGTGGTCATCATACCATTATGTGGTGGTGGTGACATCTGCCTACTATCTAACGCTTGGAGGGTGATGAGAGAGTGAAACATACAGAATATAAATACAACTTGCTCTTGTGGGGCCTAATCCTGAAAAGTGTTGCTCATTCTGAAATCCTACTGACTTTAATGGGAGTTGAGAGTGCTCAGCATCTTTCACAGGATCAGGCCCTTAGGTAAGCAGGATCCCTCTTCATGCATCACTTTTCCCCTTTGAAATATTTGCACCAACCTTTGCACATAAGCAATATAACTGCTGTTTTCTAGAATATCAGTTGTTATGTAATTTAGAGGACAGAGCTTCTTACTATCCATCTGCCCACTCGATGAGATAATATAGAACAGGCTGCTAAATCGCTTAAAAAGAATCTATCCACAACCTCTATTTGCAGATCAGAACTGAAACACTCTAATACAGGGGTAGGCAACCTGCGGCACGCAAGCTGATTTTCAGTGGCACTCACACTGCCCGGGTCCTGGCCACCGGTCCGGGGGCTCTGCATTTTAATTTAATTTTAAATGAAGCTTCTTAAACATTTTAAAAACCTTATTTACTTTACATACAACAATAATTTAGTTATATATTATAGACTTAGAGAAAGAGACCTTCTAAAAATGTTAAAATGTATTACCGGCACGCAAAACCTTAAATTAGAGTGAATAAATGAAGACTCGGCACAGCACTTCTGAAAGGTTGCCGACCCCTGCTCTAATAGTTGAAAGTTAAACTGTCCCAGCTGTCATAGGCAGGCTGACTTTATAAATGAACTCTAAAGTATGCACTCCAAGGTTACATCTTCAGCTCCTTTGGCACAGCTGTATATTACCCATGTCCTTGAACAGAGAAAAACATTAGGCAACAAAGGTACAGAGAAACTAGCTTAGTCCTGCTAGAATCAAGCTCCAGCCAATCCAAAGAGATGTAATTCATTTTGGATCTGTGCCCGGCTTCATAAAATTAAGAGGACTGATTGTTACTAAAGTCTAGCAGTGAACTTGGAATTCAGTTCATGACTGCCTGGGCGGTTACAGTCATCTGTTAGGTACAATGGGACTACTTGATCTGATGTGTTCAATGCCTGTGTTGGGGGTTTTTTAAGTCTCGGTATGCCCATAAACAATGTCAAAAACAATAAAAATGCACAGGGAAGAGAAAGTACAACAAAATAAATCTCTATCTTCTATAACAAATCAACACTAAAGGATATACTATTTCTTTCCTCCTGTTAATGTTTAAGTGCTCAGTTTGAGTGGAGGGTTTTAAATGATACTGTACAATTTCTCCTAATAAGGACTTCTGATAGACGGGTGAACCTATTCTTGGTTATTTTCTCATTCAAAAATGAACTACAAAATTTGATGTTGGTTTAACTGAAATCAGAATTGGATCCAATGAGAGTTTGGGATCCACAAATAATGCAAAACTGAGCCCTAAATGGCAAGATTGTTTTCAGCAACATTTTCGTTTCATTTCAATTCAACTGAATTTCAGAAGAAATTCAGTAATTTCTGTAACACATATCACTCTTCTGTTTTTGCTGAAATACTCTCAGTAGTTGGATTGATCCTGAGGATATATCAGTTCATTAACTTTAGAAGCTAATTGCTTGTTATGTAAATATTTATATGTAAATAAATATTTCTCAATTAGTTGTCAAAATAAAGGGCATTATCTCTGTTCTCAGTACGTTTGTAGAATTAGCTCAGAGTTTGAGTGTAAGACTGATAATCACTAGCACGTGTGTTTTCTATTGATTGTTTCCAGTTCTGGTTGTACTTATATTACTGCTTGTTGTTTTTATTATGATATTTTTATTTCCAAGAGTGGACCTTCGCTGGCTTTACTTCAAGGTAAGTTAAAGGTAATGACTACTGAAACAGCTTTTGCAAGAGATAAGATATTACTGTATATCAGAGTAGTATATTAAATTGCTCATGCTTTTCCCACAGTGGAAAACGTTGATATACCAATCAAAATAAGTGACATCTAAAGTTGAAAAAGATGAATCACTATCACAAATGGTGATCCATTTAAGATCTACATTTAAGATTTTCCCCAATAAAGACTATCAAACAGAAGACCCCGAAGCTGTAATAAAAATTAGAAGACAGATGATCAAAGGTTAAACATGCAGATATATAAAAGTTAAGTTACTAGGTCCTAAAAGGACAAGTGACACTTAAATGAGTACATATATGTACATATGACAAAGGTCAAGGAAACAAAACAACTTTTCTTGATTATTAAACAAAACAATTGCTTAAGAATTCAATTATAGCTGATTTTTTTCTTTGTCATCTTCATCCTCAGTATTTTTCCAAACATCATCCTTTTTCTTTATTTGTGTTTATAATTATCTAGGATTTTTAGCTTCATAAGACCAAATATTGTTGTCTTTTAATACAATACCACAGCCTAGCATAATAAATATTACAAATGCTGTGATATCTTTGTATTATGCCAACTGTCACCGCCAACAAAAAAGGATTTGTTTACAAAATAAAATCAGATGACTTTCATCTACAATGTAGAGTTACCTGTGTTAAGTCCAAAACTATATTGTTTCTCCTCTGTTGGTAGAAAAGTAGATGCTTCCTATAAACTAAGGGCCCAATTTTGCAACTTGATTAGCAAGCACAGACTCTTGCTCATAAATGGAGTTCTGTTGACTTTGGTGGGAATCTGCCAGTGACATTCCATGTGTGCAGTTCTTAGTTAAGAATTGGGCTTTATGTTTATAGTCTTGCCTCCATACAACAGCTAAACTAAGCTAAAGTCCCCTGCAGACACTTCAGATTTAACCAAAAATGTATCTGAAAAAGAGTTATTTAACCTTATTTGGGATCCCAAAGTACTTGTTAATTGTCACCAGAATTTCAAATGTAGCATCCAATATAGATTCCAAAAATATTATATCCTAAAAAGATTCCTAATAGTCTCTCTGTCAATCTTTAGTGAATGATGATATTCTATAGGAACCTGATTCTGATTTCACTTACACCAGGATAACTCCATTGAATTTACTGGATTTATGTCCTGATTTACACCTTGTGTAACTGAGGTTAGAACGAGGCCCTAGAATTTTTGGAGATGTATGCAATTTGTAAAAACGTTCTGATCTTCTTATGGAGTTGAAAATAAATAAATAAATAGGGTGTGATTCTTCTCTGACCAGTTTTTCCATCCATTATCTCTAGCCCTCGCAGAGTGTTAATAGCCTCTGTTGAAAACTACCCTGTCCTAGTCTGTTTATAATCGAATGGCAGACATGATGGAACAAGTAAGAGCTAAAAACAATAGGTGAGAAATTTGGAGGATGGATGGAAGATGATCAAAATAAGGATGCATAGTGATATGCAGGTACCTCTTATTTATACACCTCTTGTTCCAAAATATGGTCCACAATTCATTTTGCATATATGTTTTCTCTTAACCCACTAAAATCAGAGCAAAATATCCTCCATAAAGGGCCCTGATTCTGATCTCAGTTACTCAGGTTTAACACCAGAATAACTCTACTGACTTCAATGTTAACAGAATCAAAGCTCAGTATGTCAATAGAGAGTTGAAGTTACAGTAGCCTGTATGTTGAGCAGTCTGGAAGAAGGTGTAAGTTACAGCAATTAGACTCCTGATAGACTTTACTAAACTTGCTGCTATAGTCAGCCCATCATGTCTAAGAGGATGACTGGTGTGCGGTAAGCTTTTTCTTTAAGTGACAGAAGAAAGTTCTAGTAATTTCAGAAATTGTTTATATTTCTCCTTAAAGTTAATCTTGTAAATGATTTTAGCCACACAGAAGGGCTTCTAATTTTGTCACAAGAGACTTAATTGCCTAAAGCAATGATTGTTGAAGTGACTTTATAGAGCTACTAAGTGAAACTATAACCAAAAATTCAAAATCCCCTACCACTTTTGCCCACCATTTTAAGGTTATTGGTGAAAAGTGCCAAGAGATCAGACTTCATAATCTTCCCTCCCTCTGGCACAGTACCAAGTTCACAAATAGAAACAAACTTATTGAGAACCCTTGTTCCTATTGTCCCTCCGAACCATCCTATATACCTCTACAATTCAAAGCCATCTTGCATACAATACATCCTTCCTCTGGGAAGAGAATAATTAATATTAACTGGATAACCACTTCCATTTTAATTCTATTATATGAAATGTTTTTAAAAAGTACAGTGGCAGAAACAGCTGTTTTGGGGAGTCCATAGAGTGGTGCAATCTGGGATATGTCAGGCCCTAGCATGCAGCAAATAGCTATTGCAGCAAGAAGAGCAGAAACCAATAGAGCCTTTTGGGTCCCACTGCTGCTGAATGGGGGTTAGGAGGCAGGCAATCTGTTCCCTTTAAATATACAAAAGATAGAGAAGCAGGGGGAGCTTGACACTGCTTGAAGATCTTATAAGGTGAGACAGGATCAGCTGTCTGCCCCTGTAGACACCAGATGTGAGGAGGCATGGAACTGTGCCCAGAAGCCAGCCCCAAAGTAGGAAAATTGATTGGGGCTCTATTGAGAGGGGGCAAGATCCTCTGCAGAGGTAGATTAAACACGGAACCTGAGCCTTTTTCTCCCCAAAGTAGGCACAGTTTTCTGAAAAGGTTTGCCAATGTGAGCTGAGTTTCAAGTTGGTAACAAAATCTGAAATCAGGCAAGTTACTAACCCATATAATTGGAAACCATATTATATTATTGGGAGAGGAAACATCAACATGAGCAACAGCCAGAGTAATGTTAAATTAAAAGGTTGGTACTCTGTCTTGTGTTTTTGCATAAAATCTGAAGTGCTCAAATCCATTGACTCCAGTGCAAGTTGCTTCACTACAATAAGTGTTTGAAAAGGTGGTGTAATTAAACACACCTCCCTACCTGAGGACACAGAGTTCTATGCCGGCACTCCCCTTTGGACAAGAGTCATACTTGTGCAATCATAAATTATGAGCATACAGCTAGGTATATACAGTGATGAGCTGCCAAAATCTTAACAACCGGTTCCCTCCTCCTCACCCCACGAGGGGGTCGTGGTCCGCCCCCGCCCCCCGGGACACCTGCCCCATCCACCCCCCTTCCCTGTCGCCTGACTGCCCCCTGTCGCCCCATCCAACCCCTCCTCTCATTCCTGATGGCCCCCCGTGACCCCTGCCCCATCCAACCACCCCTTCTCTCTGTCCCCTGACTGCCCCTGGAACCCCTGCCCCTGGCTTCCTCCCGCCGTCCCATCCAACCCCTGCTCCTTCCTGACTGCCCCCCCGGGACCCTTGCCCCCATTCAATCCCCCTGTTCCCTGCCCTCTGACCGCCCCGACCCCATCCACCCCACCACCACCACCCCAAACTCCCCTGCCCTCTATCCAACACCCCCTCCCTGCTTCCAGCTCCCTTACCGCGCTGCCTGGAGGTGGCTGGCGGCGCTACAGCTGCGCCGCTCGGCCGGGGCCGCTCGGCCGGGGCTGCTCGACTGGAGCCGCTGGGCTGGGGCTGGAGCCGCTGGGCCGGAGCCACTCGGCCGGGGCCGCTCGACTGGAGCCGCTGGGCTGGGGCCGGGGCTGGAGCCGCTGGGCCGGAGCCACTCGGCCGGGGCCGGAACAGGTCGGCTGGGGCCGCTGGGACGGAGCCGCTCGGCTGTGGCCGGAGCAGGTCAGCCGGGGCTGGGACCGGGCCAGAGCCACTCGGCCGGACCGCACCGCCGCGCCTCCCTGGAACCCTCCTAGCGCGCCCTCCCCTGCCTCAGCTCACCTGCGCGAAGCCGCCACTTGCTTCTCAGCCCTCCCAGGCTTCCCAAGCGAACAGCTGATTCGCGGGAAGCAGGGGAGGAGAAGAGGGGTGGAGCGTTCAGGGGAGGAGGTGGAGGTGAGCTGGGGCTGGGGGCGGGGCAGAGAGCTGCCGGAGCTTTACCAGTTGTTAAATTTAAAAGCCCTTTTAGAACCAGTTGTCCCGCGTGGGACAACCCGGTTCTAAAAGGGCGTCTAAATTTAACAACCGGTTCCTGCGAACCGGTGCGAACCGGCTCCAGCTCACCACTGGGTATATAGACACGCTTAGAGTGAATGCCTAGTGGCTGGATTTGACATGTTTACATCATTAGCAATAAAATACACCTCTACCCCGATATAACGTGACCCGATATAACACGAATTCGGATATAACGCGGTAAAGCAGTGCTCCGGGCGGGCGAGGCTGCGCACTCCAGTGGATCAAAGCAAGTTCGATATAATGCGGTTTCACCTATAACGCGGTAAGATTTTTTGGCTCCCGAGGACAGCGTTATATCGGAGTAGCGGCAGTGATGAGCTCCCAAAATCCTAAGAACCGGTTCTCTACCGGGTCCTCGGCGGCACTTTGGCAGCGGGGTGTGTGTGTGTGTCTTCACTCGCTCCGGGTTTTCGGCGGCATTTTGGCGGCAGGTCCTTCACCCGGAGCGAGTGAAGACACCCCCTCCCCCTCCGCTGCTGAAGTGCCGCCGAAGACCCGGTAGGGAAGCGCGCGGTGAGTACAAGCCCCACGTGCCTGTCTCCCCCCCCATCCGACCCCCACCCACATCCTGCCCCCGACTGCCCCCCTCAGAACCCACAACCCATCAACCCCCCCGCTCTTTGTTCCCTGACCACCCCCTCCCGACACCCCCCACCCTACCCAAATCGCCCCACTCCCTGTCCCCTGACCCCATCCACCACCACCCCGACAGACCCCCAGAACTCCCACGCCTACCCAACCTCCCCCCCGTCCCCTGACTGCGCCCCCAGAGCCTCTGCCCCCTCCAACCGCTCCCTGCCCCTTATCCAATCCCTCCTCCCAGCCCCAGCCCGGCCCCCTTACCATGCTGCTGTGTATCGATGCTGCACGGCCGCTGGAGCTCGCAGCCCCACCCCCAACCATGCTGCTCAAAGCTGCAGAGCTGCCCAGAGCGCTGGGGCTCTGCGAGGGGGGAGAAGCGGGGGAGGGGCTGGGGGAGGCGGGCTGGGCAGGACGGTCCCGTGGGCCGGATGTGACCCGCGGACCGGAGTTTGCCCACCCGCCTGCCCCTTTAGCAACCGGGTCTACACCGGCTTCTAAATTTAACAACCGGTTCTTGCGAACCGGTGCGAACCGGCTCCAGCTCACCACTGGGTATAGGTGTATTCACGAGTTCTTGTCAACAATCAGTGCTGGGTTGCCACCCTGATTATTTCTTCTTGTATCTTAAGTGTCATAAATGTTTAATCCCCATTAGAAATTATCAATGCTTTGGAAGTGTTCAAAGATGATAATCTTGTTCAAATAGTAAGTAACCTTGGGTTATAATGGAACATTACATGCCACTGTAGTTGATGATACTGGTAGCCTGTCCTCAGTCACCAGAAACATAAGGTTAAATGCTCCCATGGGTTCTTCATGTGTGGTTTTGTTTGTTTTTCAGATTTATTTTATTTTATCTCTCTAAAAAGATATAGATATTCTTAAGAGAGATAAACAGATAAAGAGAAGAAAATATTTTCCCCACTCAGGATTACAGCACTGTTCTATTAAAAATACATTGTTCTATTTAGTCTTTATGGGCTTACTCCTTTTGAAGTCACTAGGAGTTTCACCAATTCTTGCAATGGAGGATGGAACCCTAAGTTAGCTAACCAGCATCAATTCTTCCTCCTTCGGCAATACAACATAAAAATATATGGAGGATGAAACACAGTTCGAATCTTTGCTAGAACAACTGGTATTAATTTATCCTTCATCAGAGCTACAGCTTCCAAATATAATGGCATAAAAAGAATTTCCCAGTTTCACCAGGCCACGTTAGTCTGCCATTTAGGGAAAAAAAATGTATTGGTACTGGTGCTATCCTCTGCACTCCAACAATTCTTCCTCTATGAAACCCCAGACCTGAATGTCCTTGTGCAGGCTGCTGGCATTCTAGCTAAAGGGATTTATAGTTTACCCTCAAAAAGGAACAGGAGTACTTGTGGCACCTTAGAGACTAACAAATTTATTGTAGCATAAGTTTTCATGGGCTACAGCTCACTTATCGGATGCATGCAGTGGAAAATACAGAAGGAAGATATATATATACACACATGAAACAATGGATCTTACCATACACATTATAAGGAGAGTGATCAGTTGTCAGCAGGAGAGAAAAAAAAGTCTTTGTGGTGGTAATGAAAATGGCCCATTTCCAGCACTTGACAAGGAGATATAAGGAACTGTAGGGGGTGGGGGGGAAGATAAGCATGGAGAAATAGTTTTACCTTGTGTAATGGCCCATCCACTCCCAGTCTTTATTCAAACCTAATTTGATGGTGTCCAATTTGCAAATTAATTCCAATTCAGCAGTTTCTCGTTGGAGTCTGTTTTTGAAGTTTTTTTGTTTTAATATTGCGACTTTTAGGTCTGTAATCGAGTGGCCAGGGAGGTTGAAGTGTTCTCCAACTGGTTTTTGNAGGTTTCAGAGTAATAGCCGTGTTAGTCTGTATCCGCAAAAAGGAACAGGAGTACTTGTGGCACCTTAGAGACTAACAAATTTATTGTAGCATAAGCTTTCGTGGGCTACAGCTCACTTCATCGGATGCATGCAGTGGAAAATACAGAAGGAAGATATATATATACACACATGAAACAATGGATCTTACCATACACATTATAAGGAGAGTGATCAGTTGTCAGCAGGAGAGAAAAAAAAGTCTTTGTGGTGGTAATGAAAATGGCCCATTTCCAGCACTTGACAAGGAGATATAAGGAACTGTAGGGGGTGGGGGGGAAGATAAGCATGGAGAAATAGTTTTACCTTGTGTAATGGCCCATCCACTCCCAGTCTTTATTCAAACCTAATTTGATGGTGTCCAATTTGCAAATTAATTCCAATTCAGCAGTTTCTCGTTGGAGTCTGTTTTTGAAGTTTTTTTGTTTTAATATTGCGACTTACACCCCTACCCCCCCTAATGGAGAGACAGCCCAGCCACTCCCTGCTCCTAAACCCGGATTTCGCCAAACTTGCTTTGGGCCAGATCTTTAGGCTGGGTCATCCTGTATCCGTGGAAAGATGAGAAAAAGAGGAATGAATTTTTCAATCATTTGAAAACAATAAAGGTGTAGGATTAGATTATGTCGGACCATGGTGTGGGTGATCAAGATGACCCTAGAAAAGGTCTCTGCAGGAGTAGTGCTGCTGTCTCCAAGCCTGAGGCCTGATTGTCATGACAAACCATACAAGTGCTGCCAAAGTGTAAGAACCACAGACCCCTCATGTATCTGTCAGGCCTAGGGATGATCTACTCAGGATGAGGCCTACCCAGTGTTAAGTGGTTGATCACTGTGTCAGTCTGGATATGTCTCCTCCTTAACAAAATTGACCTTTTATGTGTTTAATGCATCTTGTCTTAAATAGAATGTAAGCAATTCTGGGTGTCTTATACTTTATTCTGTGTTTGTATGATACCTAGTACAATGTGATAAGATAGCAATAAGTATTTTCTAATGTAAAGCAAAACCATAGTATCATGAACAGATGCTGATTTTTGAAAAGTATGCTGAATGGGCTTATAAAAGGCTATATTTGATGTTTGACACAGAAAATATTTGTGGTGTTTGTAATACTACATTTTATAAATATGTTTTAGAGCAGATAATGTGGATGGTGTTTGATGCATCAGGAAAGCCTTCTGATTAGGTGGGTTAGTTACTTCATGAGGTGAGGGTTCTGTCATGTAAGGAATTTCACATGAGAATTGTTGTAGGAGCACCAGTGATCTGTATGCTCTGTATAACCTGTATGTTCAAAAGGTCTGTTACACCTTTCCCGCCACACCCCCCTTTTGTCTCCTCTCCCTCTTTGAATACCTGTGAAGTGGCTTTCCCCCTTCCCCTTCCTCCTGGAATGCTTGTGGAATGAATGGGCTGCTTGAACAGCTGGAAGGTCAGAAGAGCTCCCAGGTAGACAAGGTGTCTGGGACTCTAATTAGGCAGCACTCACACAGCCAATGCATGGACACTGCATGGACACTGTCCCAGGTGGAGTGTGACCAACCAGACGTGGCCAAGTCATCTCTAGTCGCAGGCCATGATAAGCAGGTCCTTAAAAGGGGAAGGGGCCATATGCTCAGGAGTGCGCTCACAAGATTGTACCTCCCATAAAGGCCCTTCGCCCGGACCGTCTGGCCAGTGGTTCACCGCATTGCATTCCATCGTGCCTCGGGAAGACTTACCTTCATCGCACCGTCCATCACTGCGCTGTGGGACACTTACCTTGAAGGATCCTGACATCTCCAGTGCCGTGCTTGTCCTGGGAGCGTGAGTATGCGAGTGTGAGTGTGCCCCCCCCCCTTCTTTTGGGCTTAGCTATCAGTATAATAAACGTGTTGCTTTCTGCCAAACTCTGGTGGGTCATTAGTCCTCTCTAAGCTTACTAGCTGGCCCAATTACGGGTAACAAGAATAACATTCCAAGTTTTATAGGCAGCAGTCTGCATGAAGAGTGAGCGTACTGCCTCACTAAAGGATACTCAGAGGCTGACGAGCAAAGAACATACTGCACAGAGCTGGTGGCAAATAGGTTTGACAATTAATGACATTCCTAACCTGTTCCAAAATAAGCACCAAATGTTTCATTGTAGTTGGGGGAAAAGTGTAGATAATCCCTGCATATGAATCATAATGTGGCATTGGCATTTTTTGCCATTACCTTTCTGCCATTATAAAATAATCTCTAATTTGCTATTATTTCAGGTCTCTCTCTCTTTCTCTGAAGTAGTGCTTTCCAAGAATTCCTTCCTCCTGGGCTTCCAGACTACTATGTTCAAATATTTTAACCTGCATTATTCTAGGTTAAATGACACTTTATTTACTGCTTATATTTCTATCCACGGAGGAATCTATTGTGTATCACATATTCCATTTAAAGAGGGGAATGTCATTGGCCTTTTGTTTTAATCAATGTCAGAATATAATCCAAATTTGTAGCGTGTTGGCCTAAAAACAGTCCTTTTGGATAACACTACGTTTCTGATTCTCCAACCTTTACTCACATGAGTAAATCTTACTTGTGCAAATAGTGCTACTGGAGTCAATAGAATTACTTGAGTGAATATGGATTTCTCCTGGGAGTAAGGGTTTCTGTATCACCTCCTTAGTCCCCTTCTGGAGAGTAGTGTGCACAATGACAAATAATGTGAAGCCAACACAGACATTTAAATTATCAAAGTAAACATTTCCATGTCATAGTCAAGATAATCCTTCATTTCAGCTGCTTATCTGAGATCTGTCCTGCAGATCTGATGGGAGGTTTTAGCCCTTCCGTAAAGCTGTTATGGATGTATGTGCTTGAACTGGGAAAACCTTCTTTTTCCTATGGGTTTAGCAGAGAACACACCCCCCTTGCAAAAAGGGAAAACAATCTCTGAAATGCATATTATTTGCAAGGAAGTATCCTGTACATTTTTATACTATGTTTTCCAGTAAAGTACAGGCTAGTGAGTCAAATAATAAAAAGTGATACAAATATGTCAAATGAGATCCACTTAAAATATCTGCAGTTGGTTTTTGGACACAGAGACTGTCTTCCTATATCTCCACAGAGCCTAGCACAATAGGGCTGCTACTGTAATACAAATTATAATAGTGGAAATTAATAATAATTTTGCTCAGGTTTACCATCAGCTGCTTAGGCAACTGTCTCTGAAAATAAAAACCACAATGAATTTTAATTTCATATTTTTTTGCACATTGCTGCAAACCATTTTTGTGGCTCACTTGCTTATGTTTCCCTTGGGATATTATGCTAAACACGTAATAATATAGCAGATGGCCTCAGCATGGTGGATGGGGGGAGCAATAGATGAGATATCTTGATTTTAGTAAGGCTTTTGACAGTTCCACATGACATTCTTATAAGCAAACTAGGGAAATGTGGTCTAGATCAGATTACTATAAAGTAAGGTGTGAGGCTTCCTCCAGGCACCCAAACTGTGGTTCAATTTGTCCCCCCCCCCAACCCCCCCCACCCCACCCCCACCCCCACCTCCAGCATGAGGGAGTCTATCCGTAGCTCTCGTACACTCTTCTCAGGACTCTGACAGTTCTGTTTTGCTTTGCAGGTTAACAGTAGGTACAATCCAATCCCTGAACCCTGTTTGAAGAGCGTTCCCCTGTAGCATCCAGTCCCTGTCACTGGACACTCACAGGTTTTACCAGGTAAGTTGCCTCTCAAAGAGGCAATATACACAGCTGGAGGGTTACAACTCAGGTTTCAGGTCCTCTATATCAGCACAGTACTGTAATCTATTTATAGTGAAAACAAATATGAGTTTATTAACAAAGAACAGATTCAAGTGAGTATTGAGTGAGAATAATGGAAACAGAAATGGTTACCCACAAAACAAAAGTATAATGCGCTTTCTAGAGACTCAGGGCTTGGCTACACTGGCAGATGTACAGCGCTGTGAGTTAAACCTGCCTTCGTACAGCTGAATAGGGAGAGCGCTGCAGTCTGTCCACACTGACAGCTGCCAGCGCACTGTTGTGGCCACATTGGCGGCACTTGCAGCGGCATTGGGAGCAGCGCACTATGGACAGCTATCCCACAGAGCACCTCTTCCCATTTTCGCGCCACTTTGGCGCGGTGGCTTGTGGGAAGGGGGCGGTGGGCGCGGGGCATTCTGGGTCCTGTCCCAACGCCCCGTGATGCATCGCTTCACATCCCAGCAATCCCTGTGTTTCCGTCCACATTTGGCGCCATCTTTTAACGGCTTTTTGTGCAGCGCGATCTGTGTGCTCCGTTTCGGTCTGCGGGAAATGGAGCCCGAACTGCTGAGGAGTATGCTGACGAGTCTCGCCTTCACGTCACGTTTAGCAGTCGAGCTGTTCCTTAAGATCCGAAGTGACAGTGAGGAGTCCGACGAGGATTCCGACGATGATAGCGAGTCACGTAACGCGTACGACACGAAATTGCTTGTCTCATTCACGGACATGCTCAGCACCGTGGAACGCCGCTTCTGGGCTCGGGAAACAAGCACTGAGTGGTGGGATCACATCGTCCTGCAAGTCTGGGATGACGAGCAGTGGCTGCAGAACTTTCGGATGAGAAAAGCCACTTTCATGGGACTGTGTGAGGAGCTCGCCCCCACCCTGCGGCGCAAGGACACGAGATTGAGAGCCGCCATGCCGGTGGAGAAGCGGGTGGCTATTGCAATCTGGAAGCTGGCAACTCCAGACAGCTACCGATCGGTCGCGAACCAGTTTGGAGTGGGAAAGTCGACCGTTGGAATCGTGCTGATGCAAGTTTGCAGGGCCATTAATAAAATCCTGCTCAGAAGAACCGTGACTCCGGGTAACGTGCAGGACATTGTGGATGGCTTTGCACAAATGGGTTTCCCTAACTGTGGAGGGGCAATAGATGGGACGCATATTCCTATTCTGGCCCCGGAGCACCTAGCCTCCGAGTACGTTAATCGGAAGGGGTATTTCTCTATGGTACTCCAGGCGGTAGTGGATCACCGTGGGCGTTTCATTGACATTAATACAGGGTGGCCCGGAAAGGTGCATGATGCACGCATCTTTCGGAACACTGGCGTGTTCAGGAAGCTGGAGGCCGGGACTTTTTTCCCCGATAGGAAGATCACAGTAGGGGAAGTCGAAATGCCCATTGTGATCCTTGGAGACCCCGCTTACCCGCTAATGCCGTGGCTCATGAAACCCTACACAGGGTGCCTTGACAGTAGCAAGGAACGGTTCAACTACAGGCTGAGCCGGTGCCGAATGACTGTGGAGTGTGCTTTTGGCCGTTTAAAGGGCCGCTGGCGATCTCTGTATGGGAAGCTGGACTTGGCAGAAAACAGCATCCCCGCGGTTATATCCGCGTGCTGTACCCTCCATAATATTTGTGAAGGGAGGGGTGAAATATTCAGGCAGGCATGGACCTCCGATGTTCAACACCTGGAGGCTGAATTTGCACAGCCAGAGAGCAGGGCTACTAGACGGGACCAGCACGGGGCTGCTAGGATTAGGGATGCCTTGAGGGAGCAATTTGAGGCTGAAAGCCAGCAGTAATGTCTGGTGCCCTGTGGTTACAATGTTGGTAGGAATCTGTGTTTGCTTCACTGATTTGCAGTGCCTGGTTCCTGGCCTAATGGATCTTTTACTTTATGCAATAATAAAGAATGTTTTCAAAACCAAAATATCCATTTATTGAAAAGAAAATAAATTTATTGAAAGAAACAACTGTTTGGGAATCAAGAAAGGGCAATGGGGTGGGGTGGGGTTGGGATGGGGAATGGTACAATCAGAGATCTGCGTATGTCCTGTCTCCACTGCTTTGCATTGAGTGCTGCACTTCATGATGTCTATACTGCATGGTGATGGGGGTTGAGTGCAGGGGGTAAGGCTCGTAGTTTTCAGAGCTGGGTGGTGAAGATACCGGTGTTGGAGGCAGCAGTTGGCGGTAAGAACCCGCACGTTGGGGAAAGTGGGTTGGAGGGGACATGGGGGCACAAGGTAACGAGTTTTGGGGCAAGGGCTGCATGGGGGTGCGGGCGCGGTAGTGCTCCGCCTGCATGGCTACGAGCTCCTGGATAGAGTCTGCTTGGCGCTCCATGATGGTTATCAGCCTATCCGTGCTTTGCTGCCGGTGCTGCGTGGCCTGCCGCCGGTGCGATGAGTTTTCCTGGCGGATCCTGCTTTCTGTCTCCCTCCACTCCTGCGCTCTCTCCCTCCACTCCTGGGCTTTTTGATTTTCTTTAACAGACTGCTGCATGACTTGGTGCAGCATGTCTTCCTTGCTTTTCCGCGGTCTCCTCCGGAGTCTTTGCAGTCTTTGAGCAGGTGTAAACACGGACGGCTGAGGTCTCAAGGTTGCATCTGCAAAGGCAAAATGCAACACTTAACAGAGGCAGCATTGTTTAAACCAGACAGAGTAATCATTCCCCCGCACTTGAGGAGGGCACACACAGTGTACACAATAGCATAATTTTCCTGTCCCAAAGAGAGCGGACATAACCCACGGGAGCCCCAAAATGGTGAGTAAGGGGGACTGATTGTTTCTGGGCTGTACTGTCTTCTGGGTTTCTGTGCCTTGGGGAGAGCCAACAGCTGCAGGGGGCACCTACACTGAACACTGTCCCAAAATTTTCCACAGGAGTTCGTCCTGGAAGATATCTCACTGCTGAGGGTGACCTGGGAAGCAAGGGAGGGTCTTCTATTGCAATGCGGCTTCCGCCCTGGCCCATATGCAGCTTCACTGTGTGCAGCAATGGTCCCCCCGCCCCTCGCGGCACAGTGGCGCGGACACGTTAGCCTGACTGGGACAAGGACCACGGTGGCTCTCCCAAGAAACCTGCGCAAGCGCATTGCCCACATTCTGGATGAGACTTTCGAAGAGATTACCGCGGCCGATTACCGCGAAGTGATAGACCACATCAATGCGCTATTCCACATCTAGGCATGCATGCAGCCCTAACCCTCCTCTCCCGAAAATCTTCCTTCCCAAAAAATAAAGCGCTTACCGGGAACACGCTCTTCAGTTTGTCCTCCACCAGTTTGTCCTCCACCAAGTACCGGCTGCTGCGACTGGCTAGCTTCCTCCGGGCTCGAGAAGAGCTCCTGGCTGCATGGACCCAGGTAGTCCGGGGTGTCTCCAACCGCCCCAGCACCCTGACTCCCGGTTTCCTCCTCGTCCTCCTCCTCCACCACCCGCTCTGAAGTGTCCATGGTGGTGCTCGGCATGGAGGAGGGGTCACCCCCAAGTATCTCATCCAGCTCTTTATAGAATCTGCAGGTCGTGGGGGGAGCACCCGAGCGGCTGTTTGCCTCGCGGGCTTTGCGGTAGGCATTCCGCAGCTCCTTCACCTTAATCCTGCACTGCAGAGCGTCCCGGTCATGGCCCCTTTCAATCATGGCCCTTGATATCTGCCCGTAGGTATCGTAATTCCTACGGCTGGAGCGCAGCTGGGACTGGACAGCTTCCTCCCCCCAAACACTGATGAGGTCCAGCAACTCGCCATTGCTCCATGCTGGGGCTCGCCTGGCGCGTGGAGGCATGGTCACCTGGAAAGATTCGCTGATAGCACTCCACACCTGGCTGGCTGAGCAAACAGGAAGGGGATTTTTAAAATTCCCGGGGAATTTAAAGGGTGGGTCTGACGGTTGGTCACCTGAGGCCAGGGCAGTAGAGTTCGAACTGATGACCAGAGTGGCTAGAACAGGCATTGTGGGATACTGCCGAATACTTCTGGAGGCCAATCAGTGCGCATTGGGCGGCTACACTGGCGCCGCAGCGCTGCAGCAGCAGCGCAATTCTCCTTATTCCTCTGGCGGAGGAGGAGTACAAGCAGCGCTGTATCTCCGGAGATACAGCGCTGTACGTGCCTTGCCAGTGTGGACGGGTAGTGAGTTACAGCGCTGTGCGCGGCTTTAGTGCGCTGTAACTTGCCAGTGTAGCCAAGCCCTAAGACTTAGTAGACTACAACCCTTACCTAAAGCAGTTTCTCACCCTCAAAGTCTTTCTGCAGAGCTGCAGGATCCATTCTTTCATGAATCACTCCTTTCCACCAACATTGTTCCTCAGTGAAATGGATAACGGGGTGATTTCCCTGTTGTCCTTTGAAATGCATTCCTGTTGTTTTGTTCCCACTGTGTTGGCACCATGTTGAGTTCCCATCCCCTCATCAACCTGTTTCAATTTTACATGCAAATGTAGCTCCCATTGTTCTTGTTTCACACTGCTTAATCAACATGCGACAGATTCCTTCTGGTCTGGAAGAAACCTGTTTCTCCTTTTGTTTGGTTACAGACTTCAAAGCCTAATATTAGTAGGTATACATAATTCCTTATATAGTGTTAATACATGCACTTCACAGTGATGTTAATGACCAGTGTGTCACCAGCTTTCATTTGATACCTCACATGACATTATTTATAGATAAATGCTGACAGCAATGTTTTCGGTGTAGTGAGTTTGTTGGGCCTCATAGGAGCTGCTGATGGAACAGTGAATCCTTTGCCAGTTGGCACTGGTGAATTCTTAGGATCCATTGGGTGCAAAAGTGGTTGAAGGACCATACTCAAGAGTACTTTTCAATGATTCGCCGTCAAACTGGGGAGACTTATCTAGTGGTGTCCCATAGGGGTCTGTCCTGGATCTGGTACTAGTCAATATTTTCATTAATGACTTGGAAAATGGAGTGAAGAGTATGCTTATAAGATTTGTGGAAGACACTAAGGTGGGAGGGATTGCACGCACTTTGGAGGCGAGGAGGAGAGTTCAAAACAAGTTTGACAAATTGGAGAATTGATTTGAAATCAATAAGGTGAAATTAAATAAAGACAAGTAAGTGTAAAGCCTACACTTAAAGAGGAAAAGTCAAATGCACAGTTACAAAATGGGGAACAACTGGCTAGGCAGCAGTACTGCTGAAAAGGATCTGGTGGTGATAGTGGATCCTAAATTTGTCAACAATGTGTTGCAGCTGTGAAAGAGCCTAATATCATTCTGGGATGTATTAACGGGAGTGCTGTGTGTAAGACATGGGAGGTAACTGTCCTGCTCTACTCAGCAGTTGTGAGGCCTCAGCTGGAGTACTGTGTTCAGTTCTGGGCATCACACTTTAGGAAGGATGAGGACAAATTTGAAGAGAGTCAAGAGGAGAGCAACAAAAATGAAAAAAGTTTAGCAAACCTGACCTATGAGGAAAGGTTAACAAAAACTCTGTGTGTGTGTGTGTGTGTGTAGTCTTGAGAAAAGAAGACTGAGGAGGGACCTGATTGTGACGCTCTGTACCTCAGGGGAGCACCCCCATGTTCATCCTTATAAAATGATTGTGTTTGTCATGTTACAAAGTTTGTCATGTTGGGTGTCTTTGGAAGGCTCATGATGCGCTGAGCATTGTTGTTACAGTAATGTTATAGGTTATAATTTCATGTATGTAGTTATGAGGCTGAAAATGTATCTTCATGGCTTAAAATAAGCCTAGGCAAAAACTCTCCAAGAGCAGAGAGGCAGTTCACACCTCATCAGGGCATATATGGGACAAACCCAGCCCAGCCTCACAGGAACAGAGGACGCTGGCCTAGGCAGCAACAAAAGGATCTCTTAGACTCTCGAGTGAGTAAACCCCCTTCCTTTGGTCAGTTTGGGACTGCAATGAGGTAATGCTCACCTGATTCTGAAGGTGGGGGGGAGCAAAGCCAAGAGGGAAGAAAGGACATGATAAAAGGGAGAGATGTTTGCCATGCTCTCTCTCTCTTCCACCTACATCTACAGACACCACACCAAGCGACTGAAGCACTGATCAAAGGGGAGAGCCTGGCTGAAGAGCAACCAGCCAGCCTGTGGTGAGAAGTATCTAAGTTTGTAAGAGCATTGAAAGTGTTAAGATCAGCTTAGAATGCGTTTTGCTTTTATTTCATTTGACCAAATCCGACTTCTTATGCTTTGACTTAAAATTTATCTTTGTAGTTAATAAATCTGTTTGTTTATTCTATCTGAAGTAGTGTGTTTGGTTTGAAGCGTGTCAGAGATGCCCCTTGGGATAACAAGCCTGGTACATATCAATTTCTTCGTTAAATTGACGAACTCATATAAGCTTGCAGCGTCCAGTGGGCATAACTGGACACTGCAAGATGGAGATTCCTAAGGTTGTGTCTGGGACTGGAGGTATTGGCTAGTGTCATTCGGTTGTAAGTAGCTGGGAGGAGCTTACATGCCAGAGGCTATGCGTGAACAGCCCAGGAGTGGAGGTTCTCACAGCAGAGCAGGGTAAGGCTGGTTCCCAAAGTCAAGGATTGGAGTGACCTAGGAGACCACCGGTCCAGACAACACCAGAGGGGAACGTGTCAGTGATATGTTAAGGGCCATTACAAAGAGGACTCTGATCAATTGTTCTCCATGTCCACTGAAGATAAGACAAGAAGTAATCTTAGGGGAAAATTCTAACTATAAGGGCTTCCAAGGGAGGTTGTGGAACCCCTCACTGGAGGTTTTTAATAACAGGTTAAACAAACATGTCAGGGATCGTCTAGCTATGGTCCTGCCTTAGTGCAGGGGGCTGGACTAGATGACCTTTTAAGGTCCCTTCCAGCCCTACATTTTTATGATCCTATGATCATCATCTTTTGCTATTTCTAAAAACCATCTTATATCATGCTTTTCATGACAGTGGCCTAGAGTTGTGTGTGTTTTGGGTTTTTATTTAAAATATTAGTAAATGGTGGTTTCACATTTACATTGTGCTAGCACAGGGATTCTCAAACTGGGGGTCAGGACCCCTCAGGGGGTCGCAAGGTTATTACATGGGGGGGTGAGGTGTCGCAAGCTGTCAGCCTCCACCCCAAATCCCGCTTTGCATCCAGCATTTATAATGGTGTTAAATATATTAAAAAGTGTTTTTAATGTATAAGGGGGGGTCGCACTGAGAGGCTTGCTATTTGAAAGGAGTCACCAGTACAATAGTTTAAGAACCACTGTGCTAGCACCTGTTGTGCTTGACAAGACCAGACAAAAAAACAAATCTGAATAAGAAACCAGTTTCATTCTAGAGATTTTACATGCAAACCTTCATATCCTTGCTGGTGATCTTGCTATACTTCTGATGGTCCACTGTGAAATATACCTCTTAAAATTTTAAACTAAGGGCCTTTAGTGTATCCATGACTGTGTGTGAACCCTCTTGTGCTTAATATAGTAAGAGCAAGTAGTGATGGCCTGAAGAGAAGTATGTAGTCTGGGGTAAGGCACTCAGAGTGGGAAGGGAGTCACTACTGCCTGGTGCTATGTGAATCTGAAACTTGAAATTTTATGAAGTGTATTGTTACTGACTTGTACATTTACACTGTATGTTTACAAACACAGAGGAACTTGCATTCTCTGCTCTCATGAGCTTAGACTCCAAATAAGACAAATACAGGAAAACACACAGAGAAAGAAGAGGTCAGGGGGATTTTTAATGCTGAAAAAAAGGAAGCATGGATTTCTTCAAGTGAATTTTAAGAGATTTGATGGTGAAAATAGAAGATAATTGGTAGATGAGGTAGGAGGACTGTTCCAAGTATAAGATGTAGAGGAAGGGCACAAAGCTGATAGTAGAAGGAAATAAGGGGAGGAGTAAGGTGGGAGGATTGGGAAGAGCACAAGTAGGAAGACTAGGGGGAAATGAAAGCAGAGATGAGGGGGCAAGATTATGTGCAAGACTTTATAATGTAGATGAGGTGAGACTACCTTTACCTTTAGTATAGCTGTTGTATGGTATGTTTCCTTCCCACAATCTTCAGACTCTAAGGCCTGGTCTACACTACGAGTTTAGGTCGAATTTAGCAGCGTTACCTTGATTTAAGCCTGGACCCGTCTACACGACGAAGCCCTTTTTTCCGACTTAAAGGACTCTTTAAATCGATTTCTTTACTCCACCTCCAACAAGGGGATTAGCGCTGAAATCGGCCTTGCCGGGTCGAATTTGGGGTAGTGTGGACGCAATTCGATGGTATTGGCCTCCGGGAGCTATCCCAGAATGCTCCATTGTGACCGCTCTGGACAGCGCTCTCAACTCAGATGCACTGGCCAGGTAGACAGGAAAAGGCCCGCGAACTTTTGAATTTCATTTCCTGTTTGCCCAGCATGGAGAGCACAGGTGACCACGCAGAGCTCATCAGCACAGGTGACCATGATGGAGTCCCAGGATCGCAAAAGAGCTCCAGCATGGACCGAACAGGAGGTACGGGATCTGCTCACCATATGGGGAGACGATTGC